>OZ023174.1:1784957-2237457 GCA_963678695.2 Diplodus puntazzo
TCATGTTTGACAAAAATATCAATAAAATTACAGACAGAGAAAATACTCTAAACTCATTTATCATACTTTCGCATTTATTAAATGAAATTGTAACAAAGAGGTCAAATACTGTATTTATATTTATAAACTTAGTGACAGCAGCAGTAGAGTTATTGGATCTGTAATTTTAATAAACTTCAGTTTTTATGAGTTGTGTTCAGATTCTTCGGCTGCTGGAACATGAAGAGTTTTTCCTTTGTGTGTTTTTTTACAGTGTACAGCTGAATCCATCAGTCTATTAATCAATTAATGATCAATTACTCTGACAATGTTCCGTCATATTTCCTGTAAAATCATCGTCTGGTTACAGATTCACTGTTTTCATTAACCATCAGCAGAACGATTCGAGACGGACACGAATCATTAACGCCAGATACGAATACGACGCTGACGCATGTGGAGCGACTGAACGAAGACGTCACTTAGACAGGGAAGGTGAACACAGGTGTGTACCTGTGTGAAGGTGTGTGCCTGTGTGAAGGTGTGTGCCTGTGTGAAGCTGTGTGCCTGTGTGAAGGTGTGTGCCTGTGTGAAGGTGTGTACCTGTGTGAAGGTGTGTGCCTGTGTGAAGGTGTGTGCCTGTGTGAAGGTGTGTGCTTGTGTGAAGCTGTGTACCTGTGTGAAGGTGTGTACCTGTGTGAAGGTGTGTGCCTGTGTGAAGCTGTGTACCTGTGTGAAGGTGTGTAGCTGTGTGAAGGTGTGTAGCTGTGTGAAGGTGTGTGCCTGTGTGAAGGTGTGTAGCTGTGTGAAGGTGTGTAGCTGTGTGAAGGTGTGTACCTGTGTGAAGCTGTGTACCTGTGTGAAGGTGTGTAGCTGTGTGAAGGTGTGTGCCTGTGTGAAGCTGTGTACCTGTGTGAAGGTGTGTAGCTGTGTGAAGGTGTGTGCCTGTGTGAAGGTGTGTAGCTGTGTGAAGGTGTGTACCTGTGTGAAGGTGTGTAGCTGTGTGAAGGTGTGTGCCTGTGTGAGGGTGCGTGCCTGTGTGAAGCTGTGTACCTGTGTGAAGGTGTGTACCTGTGTGAAGGTGTGTACCTGTGGGGCAGCGTTTACCTGCAGGTGCTCCTCGATGTCTTTCCTGTCGTACGTGACTCCGCTGGGCGTGATGCACGGCTCTCTCATCAACTCAAAGCTGATCTTTCCACACAGGAAGTCGGGAATCTCACGCTTCTGTCAGACACACAGCCGACACTCGACATCATCATCGCAGTCAAAACTTCAACAGGTTCGACTGTGTTTGTCACGCTCGAGTTAGTGATGAAGATACTGAGTGAAATAATAAACGTTTTCTCAGCAGCACCTCTGAAAACGCGGTTTACAAAGTGCTTTGACAAACAAGCAGAAGAAGTGGAAGTAAATGTTTGAGAAAACAGTCGATCAGTCTGTGAGGAGGAAAAACAAGACGGCCGAACAGAAGAGAGGAAGAGAAGTGCAATTAAAGCGATTGATAATAGAATCAGATCAATAAAGGACGATACTAAGACGACAGAGTTCAGTTGACAGTCTTCATCACTGACCTTCCTCTTCTCATCCACTTGACAGAACAGCTCCTCCATGTCTGACAGATACTTGTCCTGCAGGAGAAACACAGTCAGCAGCCGGAGATAAACTCTTTATCACCTGATGCCTCTAATGATCACTGAGCTCCTCGTTTAAGAATTCTGGAGGAAGACAGTTGATTAATGGGTTACTTGATACGCTTGTGACAAATATTTATCTTTTTCTTAAAGCACAACATTAATCCTGCCTTTAAAAAGGTTCTACTGGGAGGTGTTTTCTCATATGAAGCAGCAGAAACAGGAAACTCTCTCTCTCTCATATCCATCATGTGTGCCTTTAACAATATCGCTCTGTCGATCGTCGCAGCGCTATCGAAGATCATCGCTAACAAAGCTGCTCCGCTAATTCAGCTACAAACAGGTTTCATTTCCTCTTAACTTCTTCATGGTAAAATCCCCCCGTTATTTAGTCATTTAAAAGCTTTTATTATGAAGACATGAACCGGCTGCGAGGGTGTTTGTTACGGTCAGCTGCAGTCGAGAGACGTCACTGCGGCCCGCTTGGAGGCGGTGCTGGCGAGGTCTGAACCATCACCGGTGTGGCTCGGCTCAACTCAGCGCTGTAAAAGTGGTGATGGAAAAATCTCTGAAAGTCAAATTGAATCGTGACGATTCTCCAAATACACGATTCAATTTGACTTTCAAATTTAAGGTCACGATTCGATTTACACACTTTGTTTTTTACTGATACAGACTTTGAATCTGAAAATCTAAAGTGAATGCTTATTTGATTTCTTGACAGGAACTGACTAAGAATACAAAATGATCGTAATCATCGTATTGTAGTTTCTTCTGCCTCTGCAGCCGGACAAAGACTCTTTTCTCTCCGCTCCCTTTTCATGTCATATTAAAAAAAAGCTTCATGAGTCACGTTCGTGTTAATTGAACGTACGTGTTTGGTGTGGATATCGTTGAGGTTGTGCTGAACTCTGCTGTCGTCTGACTTGTCTTCTTGTTTCCGCCTGCAGCCCTCCAGTTCCCTGCAGGTTCAACCAAACACACTTCGTTTTAAAAAGGAACAAGAACACAACACATGAATCTTTGCGTTTCCTGGGGTGAGCGTGCCTCTTCTTCTCGGCCTGGATGAGTTTGCTGAGGTAGGCGTGCAGCTCGCTCTCCTGGTTGATCCTCCTCTCCTCCAGGCTGTTCCACCGTTTCTTCTTGGCTACCCGCAGAGCGCTGGGAATGTCGTCGCCGAAGTTCAGACGCTGCTCCTTCGCCAGGTTATAAGCTAGAACAAAAACACACAGGTGAGCTGTAGGTCTGATGTTGTTCATTACAGACTCGTCGACTTAAACCCGTCGTACCTTTCTGCAGGTTGCCGATGGCCTCGTCATAGTTCTCCATCTCCAGGTGACACTGACCCATGAAGAAGTGAGCTTTGACCGACTGGCTGTCCAGCTCCAGAGCGTGTCTGCAGTCGGACAGAGCTTTGTCGTACTGCTGCAGCTTCACGTAGCACAGCGCTCTGTTGGTGTAGTACGCCGGGACGGACGGACTGTGGGTCTGAGAGAGGGGACAAGACCGGAGACGTGCACTGTAGAGATGCACCGATAGAACCTTTTACTCTCCAGATAAACATGCCAACAGCTCAGAGAATCTGCCGACACAGATTCATGAACCGATAACTGACGCTCAACTTCTCCCAGAGTTGTAAACTGACGACTGATCAGTGGAAACATTCAGTTTTACATCGCTGCGTTCATTCAGCTTCTGAAGAATAAAACCTTCCATGCATTTATAATCACATCTGGACTATTACAGTAAACACAACTTTACACCCACTACAATCACTGTATATTGTCCATTTCTTTATTCTACCAGCTGTTCACTGACTTGCACTGATCAGCCTTATTTAAACATACATTACTTTATTTCTGTCTCAATCAAACAGCAGCCTGCAGCTGCTCCCCGTCACTCTGTCCTCACTCACGATGGCTTTGCTGTAGCAGGCAGCAGCTTCCAGGTACTTGCGGCTCAGAAACAGGCGGTTCCCCTGCTCCTTCAGCTCCTGAGCCGACACCGAGGCGCTCTTCTCCGGGCTCTCTGACATCTTGTCCACCAGGCTCGCTGCTCCGGCAGCAGCTGCCTCTTCACTCTGCTTCCCTATCCTGACGCTCGGATCGGACGGACGGGACGGAAACTGAGACAACAAGAACCAAAGAACAGGTGAAGTTAACTCATCGTCCAGTGTGCAAACGAGCTGCTGATTTAATCACCGAATCACAATATAAACAAAGGAGACAACACGCAAGAATGTCATTAAAACAATATCTACTAATAACAGAACCAATTAAACTGAAACTTTTCTACAAGGAAGGAAAAAATCTTGATTTGTATTTAATACTGAATTTACAAGAAGAACCAACATTAACATTCTGCTCGTGATGCAACAACTTTTAAAATCAAACAAATTGTAATGAAGTCTGGTGATACTGCCGTTATTAATGACTTCACTTTATAACTTAATCCATGTCTCACACACACACACACACCTATATAAGAACTATACAAATATATTTTCTCAAATTAAAAAAACTTTAACAAATAGCCTAAAGCTAAACATTATATATTCATATTAAAAATAATACATTAAAGAAGTGGAAAAATATAAGATAATACAATATTGAATTATACATATTAATACGACAATGTGATATAAACATTATTGAATGAATGAAAATATAAAATGAACATATATTATTGACATTATAAATAAATAACATCTATTTTTGTTTTTAAAGGTACAAAGTATTTTGATGTATACCATCATGCTTATGGTTATTAATGTCACAACAAATATATATTTTCAAATTTTAAATCTTGAGAGCCAATAAAAATGAACACTTATTATAATGAAATATTTATATTCAGCTCACATTTTGGACTCAATACTAAATATCAAAAATGGTGTAAAACACACACACACACACACACACACACAGCCACCAGGTGTGAACTGTAGCTAACACGTCACTGATGTTTGTCTCTGCTGTCATTAAACACACACACACACACACACACACACACACACACAGGCTGTCACGTCTCCCTCTGAGCTAACATTGCATCTAAACTGTGTTCGTTAGCATGTGGCTAACATTAGCTCCCCTGTGATGTTTCCACAGTTCCACATTGATTCTTTAGCTAACGTCCGTGTCGCAGTTCGTCCCTACAGTTAGCCTGGCTGCCACCACGAAGCTAACACACCTCCGCGCTGACCAGCTAACGCTCCCTGATGACGACACGCTAAGCTAACTGTACCTGCGCCGTCACATAATCAATAACATCGGGCTGTCACCTGTGCGGCTGCAGTTTGACCTCCTGGATGGATGGACGCTGTATTCTGCGGAGCTGCTAGCTGCTGCTGTACTTTAGCTCGGTGGCTAACTGCCGAGCTACAAGTTGTTGAGACTGCAGCCAGCAGATGTTTTGGTTTTCATCAGTGACGTAAAACGCGTCATCGGTAGACACGCCCAACAATAGTGACAGTTTAGATCATAGATACATAAAATAAAAATATATACCTATGTACAAATAATAATATAAATGTTACTGTAAATCCATACGTTTCATTGTTAATGTAGATGTTTATTGCTATTTATTACAAATATTATAATTAGAGATGTCAAAGTAAAATGATTGTGTAAAATAAATGCACGATATAAACATTAACAATTGTATATTTCAAAATTAAAAACTGAAAACAATTGAAACCAAACATTATATCTTTATATTAAAAACAAGAAAGCTTTAAGAAAAAAGTAAAATATATATAAAATATATAAATAATTATTTAAACTATTACAAATGTTATTCTATTTTTAATATTCAATTTTAGATGTTTTTTTATATGTAATATTATATATTTTATATTATAAAGATGTAATGTAATATAAAATACAAATAATTGTACAAATGAAAAATATGTATGTACAGATACTGATATTATAAATATCATTTTCATCGTATTTTTTAATTGTTTTTAAATATTAGAAATATTACGTTATGTTCTGTCATAGAAACGTTCTAAAAATTAAAGTGTATGCAAAAACTAGTCATAATAAAATACATTTTTCTGTATTTTAAATCTTGAAAACAAATAAAGCGAAACATTAAAATACAAAAACATAGATACAAATATATATTCATAAAACACATTGCATGTATTTATTTCTTTATGTTCATTATTGTTAATATTAAACATATTCTATAAAAGTTATAATATAACAAAACAGCATCAAATCGTTATTTCAATATTTTATTTCATTGATTTTATTTTACATTATATACTTATTTTTTTACAATATTTTCCACATTTTAAAATTTTATAAAACAAATGTAATGTTTTAAAACACTCAAGCAGAAAATCATTTGAAAGTTGTTTACATTCAGTTTTGTTTTGACTCAAAGATTATATATAAACTAATCATATTAAAATTGTGTCAAAATGTAATTTATGAACATGGAAAATGTCAAATTGATTTAATTGAAGACTTTTTAAATAGTAAGTTTCACAAACATCCATCCCTCCAATCTGTCAATCATAATTTAAGACTAAGAATTTTAAACACTAAATAGTAATACAACCAAAGTTTACAAGTTTTGCAGAATGATGAATTTTATAAATTATAATTTTGTATAAATGTTTATTTTCCCCAATTCTGTTTTTCAAAAAATAGTTATTTAATTATTTAAATTCATATTCTTGTATCTTTGTGTCCCATCATGTTGACTTCACGTCTGCATCGTTTGTATATTTGACTGTTTCTCAACAAACCAACTAAACACCGGTGAAGCTTTGGTTTATGGAAAAATACAAACAAACAAGTCTGTTCTAAAATAAAGTAACTTAACGAATAAATAAATAAAACGGAATAATCAGCAGAAAATACATTAAGATTCTGTTTTATCCCCATAAATATAATGACATAGATAAGCCCAAGTTAAAGAGTTATACATGTTTTAATCGACGAAGCATCATTTCAAACATTTGCATAGTTTACATGTTCTCTAACAATACGATGGTGATTCTGGATCAACAAGCACAAAACATTTTTCTCCGCTGTGCAGCTTGAAAACACGAGAATCCATCATAAAGTTCATAAAGTGCTAATGCTGTCACGCAGCGAGTCTCTGCTCTAAAACTAAAACTTTATTTAAACACCCTACATGTGTCACTGTGAAGACCGAAGAGTACTGAGGAGGAGGAACACACATCGGGTTTGTTGGCAGCCAGTTCAGACACGACTAACTAATAACTTCTAATAATCTATCACCAGTGCAATTAAGACGGTTTGGACCTGAAGACCAGCCTGTGATCTGAAATGTGTTTAAAATATAAAGTGCTTCATGTGTTCACTTCTAATGTCGTTGTGGAGGAATGTGCAACTTGTGTTTGTGGACCGGACGTTGGCGCGAGTCAGAGCTGCTCTGATGGAATCAATAATCTCACTTTGTGGCTTCACACACATTTCAAATCCTCATTTTCTGACTCACCTGTAGTTGTTTATCGATCGTTCGGCAGGCTGGACGATTGTAAGCATCGATATCATGAGTCTGTACTGGGATTTTACTGCATCTGTGAGCGAGAAAACGTTTCCAGAACATTTCAGTGTTTCTCACAAAGAGTTAGAAGAGACTGAAACATCTGTCCTGTGAGTTACATTCTAATCCAGAAATACTCAACAAAGGGTGAAAACAGCATTTTCTGTCATATTTGCAGGAAAAATTACTCTAATAATTCATTGATTATCAGAACAATTTTGCAATAATGACTTGATTTACATTTCTGGGTGAACTGTCCCTTTAAAAAGCCCACATGATTAAACTGAACAGTGAGATTATCTGTGTCTCAGAGGAGCTCCGACTCTCTCACAGCACTCAGCCTGCTCTCTTAATATGATCGTCTCTTTGCAAAACATTTATAGGAAGTTTTCCAATCGAAGCGACAGTCAGATGAGACGAACACGTGTATTTCCTACAGTGTTGGAAGCTGCCTCCATGTTGTGATCTCATGTACAGGGTATGAACAGATCTGTTATGTGGCAGCCGTCAGAGGGGGCGAGGCTGGTGCAGACCTGCTGTCTCGGGGCTCAGAGCAGGACTGTGTGTTGCCTTCAAGGGACTCCAGTTTCCCAGAGACGCCTGGACGGCTTTACGATGAGCCAGCCGGTGAGTGATGGAGAATCCAGCGTTTCCCTCCAGCTGAGACAAAACCACGAGCACCTGTCTGAGAGACAAATAAAGTGGTGAACTTTTAATGAATCCTAAACGAATCTTTTGTCATCAGTAACTTTCTCTCAGCTTCGTCGCTGAGCAGCGATGTGTGTTGCAGTGAACCTGTGCAGAGGAGGGATGCTGTCGATGGCTTTGAGGCTGCTGCGTGTCGACACCACGTTGAAGCTGTCGCTGCAGTCACACGACACGTGGAGGTGATGTTTGGGATGTCGGTTCTCCACCATGACGATGAGCCCCGCCCAGCCGTGGGTCAGATAATAACACGTCATCCCCTCCCGACCCTGAAGTAAAGACCGAGGAAGGATTCAGATACTCTTACTGCAGTCTAAGCACCAATACCACACTGTGGAAATACTCCACTACAAGTAAAAGTAGCTTGGTGTTAAACTTAAAAGGACTCTTCATGCAAACTTCGTTAGACTTTAATCGTCTTGCTCTCTACAAAAAATCCTGAAGGAAAATTTTGTGCCAGAGACCGCTGAGAAATTCAAGTATTATAAGAATCAGGAAACAAAAACACAACCAAAGTAATACAGAAAAATTGTAAGAGGAATTAATACAAACAATAAAAATAAGATACATGTGGAAAAATAACTAAACTAGATTAAAACAAAAATAAAAAGGTAGAAGATGAAATTACATTAAGAAGTAATCGAAGGTAATAAAAAATATTAATTAAAATTGCCATTTTTTATATTTAATTCAAAATGTCTCTTGTGATGCGTTCAGGAGCTCCTCGTCTACAAGCAGGATTTTGCAATTAATAAGCAGAGAAAGCTGAGAATAACTGTCAAAAACTCAAACATGTGAAAACTAATTTTCCAAATGAACGCAGCGTTACCTCGTGTCTCTCTCCTTTAGTTTCTGTCAGCTGGATGACGGCGTCTGCGATGGTGGTGTTGGAGGCCGTTACCTGCTCCACCATCACCAGTCTGGAGCTGTAGACGGCCAGCATGTAACCAGGAACCTCCGACCTACTGCAGCTCGCTGAGAGGACACAGAGGTGCAAAATCAAATCCAAATACTGTCACAGTGTAACACGACATGGAGACTGGTTCCCTATAAATCTGACTTTCACTGATGTTCAGTCTGACACCAAGCTCAATTATTTCAGGAGAAACAAGGGATGAACAGCCTCAAAGGAAGCTTGAAGAGGCGCCATTATCTCTGGTCACCATCTCCAGGTAACGGAGGAACAACTGGAATAACTGTGGAAACTTTACACTGCAAAAGAAAAAGAGCCCCGCTGAGGGAGCAGAGTGACAGACTGAGGTGGAACAAGAGAGAACGGACGCTCTGGTGTCGTGTCAAAGTCTTTTCCCCCGATGATGTTTCCTCTTCGCATTCTTTCTACGAGATCAATAAATATTATATATATTATAATATCAATAATATTATTATTAGTCAGCAGCGCAGACAAAGATTCGCTTTACTTTCAGCTTTTGATATTCAGTCAGGTGACAAATTAAAGGGAAAACCTGAATGAATAAATGAGTGGATAAATGTAATGAATGTAGAAGTTTCCACACAGGTGAACATGAAATCATCATGATCTATTAAACTGCTGTGCAGGTCGGCGGATTCTGTTTTTATATCAAGACGGTAAAGATCTCAACAAGAGGTTCATTTCTGCAGCAAGGAGTAAGCTCTAAAGAATAGTCCTAGGAATATTACTGAATGCATACAGGTGTTGGAGCTCCTACCTGTCCCCTCTGTGGCGGCGGTGTGCCAGTGGTTAAAGGCGCAGCAGAGCACGGCGTACTCGCCGGGCTCCAGCATGACATCACAGCCCACGAACCTCCTCACCGAGCGCCGGCTGTGAGCCAGCAGGCGACCGAGCGCCAGAACACCTGAGCTGTCGAAGGAGACCCGAAACACCAACACACACAGATCCAACAGGTGGCTCTCTGCTGTGTCCCATCGCCTGACGACACAGGAGGAGGAGAAACGTTGAGTTTATACTTTAAATCAGTCTGAAATATTTGCACTCTGGCTTTCTGACCTGCACTCGGTTTAGTTTGGACGTTACAATGTGGCAACAAAAAGGGATTTATTGATTTTGCTGATGAGAGGTCGATCAGACCAGTCAAACATTTCTGTTTAGTTGTCAATGTTAGAAAATGGACTTCACAGATGGATTTTCTCAGTTTTTATTTGCGTATGGAGTATTATCGATGGTTACGGGTCAAATGAATGAAGGCGTGGTTTAACAGTTTTGTGAAACATTTAGTTAAACAGTGTGATGATAATGATGTGCAGGCACTCTAGCATGCAACCAACATTAGCAAAATATGACATAAATCATGTTGTAAAGATTAAATATGAGTTTATTTTTTAGAAACAGTTGTTTTTCCTCTTTAGATCACAACTTTAAAATAACATTTCTGTGTGAGCTCACTGTTCTGAGAGAAGAGAGAGAGAGAAACTGCAGTGGATACTAGTGTTTCATTACTTCAACACTTCTAACAAAATAATAAAAAAAACAGGCGGTCCAAACTAACCAATCACAGCTGTTGTGTCTCACGTGTGTTGGACAGAACCTCAGACGTAACTCAGCAGCACATCTACAAACATCCCTTCACCGTAAGAAATCCTGTTGATTGTTCTGCAAAAACAAAAAGCTTTGTGTTGACAGTCAGGCGTTGTCGTACCTGCTGCCCTGCTGAAACAACGCCAGCTCCATGGCCGTTCTCTCCAGAACTGTGATGGACACCACCGTCACCGGGACATCGGCTCCTCGGGGGAAAACACCCGGCACTCGAACCTCCTGCCAGTCTGAATGAATCTTACAGATATCCACTGAGTCAAAGTACCTGCCAGGGTCAGACACACACTTCTGCAACATGGATTGATGCTTAAATCTTTGCTGAGTACATAAAGATTTTCATGAATTTCATTATTTCATTAATGTGTTGATACTTTAAATCAATCAGATTATACTAGGAAATAAATGCAGCTTCGTCAACTCCTGATCTACCTGATGAAATCCCAGAAGTCCATCCAGAACAGGCCGTCCTCGGCTCGCTGGGCGCACAGCTCCCTCTTCAGGTGTGGAGGCCAGCTGGGCCAGTCATCCGCCCAGGGTCCGGTCCAGGAGAAACGCCCCCACGGGTTCCTGAGCTGCAGTAATCTGAAGCAGGAAGCATGTGTTTTAATGTAGCAAGTTGTCAGATAGAAGAAGTATACAGTCATCATTTTAGAATCACATCAAAGCCCTCTCAACTGGAACTGAATCAAATCATGAGGTGCCTTGAGATTCTCATCCCTGGATCCCAGTCAGTTCAACTCTAAAGCAGCACTAAAAGATTTTAAGATTGGGAGAAATTCTGGGAGAAATTCTGGGAGAAATTCTGGAGAGGCAGATAGTCAAGTTTGGTCATCAGGAGAGAAAAAGTCAGACTGGGCAGCTTTAAATAGTTTGTGTTTTCTTCCTTAATGGAGAGAAGAGGCTGGAACCTCCTGGAGCGTAATCCATAAATTCCAAACTGCTGTGATTTCATTTTAAAAATACGACTGAACACGTTGCTTCCAGGTCATCTTGTGGATGGTAGAATCACTTCATCTGCCAGTACGTTTCCCAAGAAAGCTCAAACTTCAACAAGCCAGACTTTCCTCCTCACCTGTGACCGTCGACGTCTCTCACATCGAGGACAGAGTAAGCGTGACGTGGACGTAAGCCCAGAGACTCGTACTCCGAGTCGTCCACCTTCATGTTACCTCCTCCACAGGAAGCCCCCATCAGGAAACTACGAGCACAGAAAGAGTTTGAAGATTCATTTTTGAACAGATTAAAATTTAGAATTCTCCTGACTCTCACCCTGCTTCTTTGGAGCTCAGCATTCTGGCCCAGATGAGGTCCGTGTCGATGGGCTCTTCTTTGGGGTTTGTGGTGCTGACCTGGAGGGCCAGCGACTCGCAGGGGGCGCCGGTCAGCGTGGACAGGCCCTCGATAGCTCGGCCCGCCTGCAAGGCAAAGTATGAACCGTGGAGCTTGGCAAGGGCTTTTTCAATCAGAGCCACCCAGAGCTGTTTCCGCTGAGCCTGCAGAGGAAAGATGTGAGAAAAGGATTAGAAGAATTTAAAGTTGAGTAATTAACTCCTGAACCACAGCTTAAAAACCTGATGAGGAACATCAGGCTATTAAGAGATTAAAGGAAACAGAACTTATTTCTCAGGTATATCATCCGACATCAGCTCCAGCCTGTGGCAAGAAAACGGTCAGATTTTAATTTCTCCTGTAACTTTAGGTCTATATTTTCAACAGTGAACTTATCCTCTAGTTTTATGGAGTGCTCTGTAGCTCATGTCCTTTATATCTCTGCAGGATAAAAGCGCCACGCCTTCACGCCAGTCTTCCTTGTCGCACAGACCAGACTTTTGCAGAAAACGTGGCTTCAGTAAATCCAGCAGAATATAAATCTCTCTCTCAAATATCAAGGTACGCCACCTCTAAGACATCAAATTCAAAGTTTTCACAAGACCTTCCAGGCCCAATTTCCTCACGGATCAAGGTTAATTAGTGTCAGGATGCTGAGAATATTTTATAATGAGAACGAGCGGGTTTACAGACGACTAATAAAAAGAGAGAGAGGCTTTAACGTGTGGACATTCCTCAGTTGAGCTGCTGTGGGAGTCATGACAGACTCTGTGGTCTTCTGTAACAGCACGGCAAAACAATATATTGTATAAGTTGAGCGACAGAGACAGACTGGACGGGAAACTGCATGAACATACAGAACATTTGCATGTTTAGAGCCGAGTGTTTGACCTGAGAGAAGAGGAGGTGTCCGTTCTCGTCACACGGCAGCATGTCGTCCACCAGAACCGTGGTCCACGAGCCGTCTTTGCACAGACGCACCTGATAGGCTCCTTCTGCACACAGCGAGCGAGTCACCATCACCTTCTCCACCAGCTCAGGACGTTCAGCCAGGACAGCCAAGGCACTCAGGAACCTGTTCTCCAAAACATGCAGACAGGCAGAAACACTGTGGATTTGCACCGGATCCATCTGGAGTTTACAGCTGCAAATGTGTCAGAGCCAACAGCCCTGCAGGGGTCAGTGTGTGATACTGGAAATACAGATTTATACTGTGTTTTTAAGTATTTCTTCAATGTTTTGAAGTAGATTACTAAAGTAACAAGAACAATCTGCTGACCGAAAAGATTTGGAATCACTGTTTTTTTCGACAACAATCGGTTCCCCATTAACATCTTATGTTGGCCCACGTCCGTTTCTGAGCTGGATGTTTTTGGTTTTGGCTTTTACTTTTGCTGATGTGCAGCATGTTTGGATTCAGCAGTAACTGTGTGTAGTTGAGCTGGCTCACCAGCAGTTACCCAGAAGTCCCTGCAGAATGTCAGAGGGGCGGGGCGTTCTGAAAACAGACCACTTCACCGCCCGCTCTCTCAGGTTGCAGCAGTTGATTTCTTGAGGACGGAGCCACTTTTTGACCCGATGTTGGACGCTGTCGTCCAGAGGGAAGCCCACAGACTTTGAACCAGGAGGGAAGCTGTCGTCCACAAACGTCACCGTGTTCTGGGAACAATTCAGATTCAGACTCAGAATTTAATTATTATTTGCAGCTTAACCTGTCCAAAACTCACAGGTCAGGTAATTTATGTCAGAGACGACAGATCCACATACTTGTGTCAATAATGTAAACAACGAGCAGCAGTGAATAAACAACAACATTTTGTTGTATAAATAACCAGAACAACCATAAAAGAATGTAACAGTCGTTTAAAATGATTTATCTTGGAATTCAGAAGTCGATAGTGGCAGAAATGAAGGACTTGGAGTAATGGTTTGGTCTCCTAAGGGGGATATCATAACACCGGCCTGAAGGCATAACAGTGAATTCACTTGACAGAACAAGGTCAGATTGACTCCTTTAGCTTTCTAAAAGAGTACATCAAGTAACAGAAAAAACAAAACCTCAAGCGTAACAGACATCATGAAAAATATAAGGAAAAGGCCACGTAGACTTTTATCTTAGCAGCTACAGTGAAGATTTCAGGGTGTAAATCACGTTGTTTCAGTCAGTCTTTAATCTCAATTTTTTAGCCAAGTGGACAAGAAATCTCAGAATGTATTTGAACTTTTTGGTGGTCTGCCCTTCAAATTTTAATCTAGGGAATGTGATTCTCTAACACAGTCTTATACCAACCTCTCTGCAGAAGCTGACGATGTTCTCCCACAGCTCTTTGGCCTCTCCTTCGTCACTCTGTCGCAGCGCCTCCACCAGCTTGCTCTCCTTCCTCTTCGGGGACGCCGCTGGTTTCAGCTGCGTGACGTGCTGCTGAGGAGTGTGGCAGGCCAGGCAGTGTTTGGCTTTGACCTTGTTGATGAGGGTGCATGCCGGACATGACCACTCCTCCGTCCTGTTAACAGGGACTGGAAACAGTGCAGCTGGTGAAGGTGACAGCGGTGATGTTTCTTCTTTAAGGATGCTGAGCCGTCTGCTGGGCAGAAGCTCAGGCTGGGCAGAGAGGTGTGAAACAGCGAGCGTTGACGGCGAGGGACTTAAGTTATGTGTCTGACTGAGGCAAACATCTGGAGGGGGCACCTCTCTGCGGCTGCAGGGGACGGGATTATTATGAGCCGAGGACGCAGCACTGAGCACCGAGGAGCTTGTGTGAGGGTACGAAGCTTCCACTGGTAAACATTCCCCTCGTGTCGTTATGGAAAGAGAGAGCGCCCCCGCTGCAGGTTCTGCTTTTTCTCCGGTCTGATTGCAGACGTCAGGCAGGAGCAGAGCGTCTGCAGGGATTTGGGGGAGAGACAGTTTGCGTGGTCCGCCACAAGCAGAGCAGGACATGGAGGTAGGAGTGTTCTGCAGAGTGCAGCGTGAACATTCCCAAATCAGGCTGTTTTTATCCGCGTCTTCAGGCTGTTTATTATTTTGCTGCTTGAACAGCTCTGTCGACGGCGGCCTCAGGGGGCCGGAGCAGCTGCTGGATCGCTGGGGCCGAGGCTGGTCCTCAGACGAGTCCTGGGTTCGGTCCAGTGCTCCGGTATAGCCGCACAGAGAGCAGGACAGTTTGTCGGGGGAGTTGGACAGTGTGCAGCGTGGGCAGGACCAGTGACCTTCCTCCCTGCTGGTTCCGGGCCACATCCAGCGGGGGTCAGTTCCTCTTCGAGGAGCTTCACAGATGGAGCAGCGGGGGGCGCCGGCTGCATTTAGGAAAGTGCAACAGCCGCAAGCCCACTGATTCCTCTGCATGGGCATCGAACCAGAAGAGAAGCTGAAGAGAAAACACCACAGTTCAGATTTTTTAGCTGTATTATACATTAAATCTTGTGCTCTATTATGAAAGTCAAATCATCAAACCAGCTGAAGTTTACTTCAGTATAAAGGAGTGTTAAAAAAACAACCAGGGCGCTGTACAATAAAAAAAACATGTTTAAAATAGCGAGACATGACGAGCAAAAAGCAGATAAATAAGTAGAGGAACAAAATATAATAAGATGAGTAAACAGTGAAACATAAAACCTGCAGGACACTCAGAGGCCTGAGATGTGATAAATGATTCTCTCATGTATGTGGTGGTGTTTTATTAGAGCCTGTAAAATCCATAATCTGCGCCGATATAGACACATACATTATTTTATCCCAATTCACTCTCATCATTCACTTTTGGTTCTGGGTCTATTTTACATACTATAAATAAATATACTTTTATACCTCCATACAGACATATTGCAGTTAGTTGACACATCATGGCTGTCAGTGGTGATTTTCTGTAATGGTAATTTTCTTTTGCACAGATCGTAGTCCTGAGGTATTGTGACATATGTAGCATGAAGCCTTTTTACTTAATTACTTATTCAAATAATTCTTATTCTTCTCTGCTGCTGTAAATTGGGTCTAAGAACAATGAAGACTTGAGATCCTCATAATTGATGAATATGAAGTATTTCATTTAAATGTATTCCAGTAAAGAACTATTTTTATGATAAAGATGGGTCTTGGAAGAGTCTGTTCTGACATGGTTTTTCAGAGAATACTAAAACCCAAATGTTTCAAAAACATCTTTCAGTGATGAATAGTTTCAGTTTGGGGTAATTTCTGTGACGTCGGCGTGAATATGTTAAAATTCACTGATAATAACCACCACAAATATCTGCTATGCTGCTAATTAAAAGTGTAATGTGAAAAACATCCAAACTGTCTTCAGCTGAACTCTGGGTTTATGAAACTGTAAAATCCTGAGGGGAGAAGAAGCTGGAGGATGAAGGAAAAATCCAAATATAAACGGGTGCATTAGCAGTTCTTGTGTTTCTATACCCTGTTGTGGCTGCAGGGAGGAAATTAAAATGCATGAATATGGAAATGATGTGAAAAGCTGCACTACAGCGACAAAATAAACTGTTCTTCAACTGGTCGTATTATACAATATTTATGATTTCCACCTTCCTCGTGTATTATCGGAGCCGTTTCTCCACCAGGCAGATCAGCTTACAGTGTGTGCAGTGTTCGGCTCTTTGTAATCCACTGAAAATGCTTCAGAAACTCTGTCATCTAAGATTCATGTTCCTCTCTGTGCTCAGAGGCCTCGACTGTAAAACAGACCCAGATTATCTGTGTGATGGTATCCAGGGGGAAATTTAGACAGGACGGGCCGGTGGGACATCTGTGTGGAAGCTGGCCCACATTTTTGAAGCTGCGCTCTCTAAGTGGCTTTGGCATCGCTCCTGAAACTTCCAGCAGAGCGCCAACCTGGACGGGTTTCTGCAGTGCCAACCGTCTGTGAGATGCAGGTGTTTCTGTGACGCAGCTCAGCAAGAACTTAATTACTGAAGCAGAAATACAAAACACACAAACTTCCTTTATTACTTACTAAGACACTTGGCGATAAAGTTAGTTTGTAAACAGTAACTGGTATCCAGACCAGAGGGCGCCTCAGTCTTTGGTGTGTTTATTTCATTTACTGATGCTGAATACAATCTAATCTGTAATCAAATGGAGGTTCTGAAACTGAACTGTTCGGATATCAGAAGGTTTACGACTTTTGTGTCCACCACGACAATTGTTTTAAAGTAATGGTTCTAAAAGGAGATACAATATGCAATCTGCATTAAAATGTCTAAAAAAAAACTCTACCTTTGTTCAACATGTTGTCGATTTGTGTTCTTGAATTATCCAACATGTTTCCAAAAATGTTCAAACCAGAGAGATCCACAAGTTTACTCAAAGTAACAGTGTGTTTCATTTGGTCACCTGTCTCTACCGTATAACTAGCAAAGAGTGACGAAGGAAGGACGACCCAAATTCAACAACCGCAGAACAGATAGAGTTACTGTTACTTAGAGAACTTCCTGCACAGGAGATGAAAGAATCGATGTCTGACTCATGTCTTAATCGTTAAAATTGTTGATTTTACATCTTTTGAAATTAAACTTTAAAATCTCCTGCTTTTATGTCACTTCTGGTTTTGATTTTGATCTTTATGTATCAGACGAAATGTTAAAGAGATCCACCGACACAAACTCCCTTTGCATGTGCATTTCCAGACTCCTGCCGACAGTCCAATCACCAGGGATTTCCCTGGTAGCGTTACGTTTCCTGCCAGAGAGAAACTTGACTCCTGCAGGGACCGACTCTGATGGAGGTTGCGACAACGTGGCAGCAGACTGAATCTACTCAGTGCATTAGACAGAGATACAGCAATTATTAATAAGTGGAGATTTGAACAAAACTCGGGAAGGCTGGGGTTTACTTTCTATCGACTGACTCATGAAAAATTAATGAGCACATACTGGAGCATAGGACTTCAACAGAAGTACAGAATATAAATGAAGCATCAACACTGGTCACATTTTAGGTGCAATGTGTGCCGTCATGACATTAATAAATCATCATTATCACATTTTTACATGTAGAAATGACAAACAAACAAGACCAAACAAGACGGCTCCAAGACACGCAGGAATCGTCTCAGACATGTTTCATAAACATGTTTAGCATCATAAATTTGTGATTATTTCATACAACCATTAAAAAGTTATTAAAAATGTAACATGGAGGTGTTAACAGGGTAATTCTAAGTGATGTATCGTAGGCAACTGAACTCGATTCAAGAATCTGAAACAAGACCAGTTGCCTTCGATACAGCACGTTAGAATTATCATGATCTGGAAGACTGAGAAGCTTCAACAACATCTTAGAGATCACAGATGTTGTGATGTTTTGAACCTTTTACGTCTTTTAACTTCGTTTAAATTTTCACATTATCTGCTGAGGAAAACGAGGGAAAGCTGAAATAAAGCTCACATCTGTATGATGGGTGGCCATTTTTTCACTGGACTGGTGAAGCTACATTTGTCACCAATACTGAGACTTATTTCTCTCCATAGTTCCTGTCTGTTGGTGATTTTCATGGGCAGACTCCGACTGTCTTAAATGTCTTTAATGGAATGTGGCCTTCAGTGTTTTCTGTGACAAGTGTGTAGCAGTTTGGAAAAGTGTTTGCACCTCCAAGGAAACCTCCAGAAAAGTGACGGATTGGTGGCTGGGAGCAGGCTGCTGTCCCCAGTGAAGGAACTGAAGTATCTCTGGGTTGTTTTTTTTATAAGCTGATGCAGCGCGAGATAAACAGTCCAATTAGCACAGAGTTGGCAGTGAAGACAGAACCGAGCCTGAAGGCCAACGCTCTCAATTTGAACATCGAACGGAGCTACATTACAGGAAGCCGAGACCTGATTATGTGAAATCCTGATGTTTCGACGTGTCCCTCGGCTTTATGAATCAGAAACGTACAGAGACGAGCGGAGAGCTTCTGGTACTGGTTGGAGGTCGAACTCGACACATACACACTGACAAATAACCACATCTGATAAAGACATCCAGTGGCGTCAGAATGAAAGGTTAGACGTCTTTCAACATTCACTATTGATGTCCAAGTGACAACCTGACAGGGTTCAAAATAACTTTTAACAGAGTAATTTTATACATCTGTTCAGCTTCAGTCACAGACGTTGAATTAACTTATTGTGGTTCAAAATTAAAGTTTTAATGATGGCCAAATTTTACTTCTTGCAGCAAAAACTACAGAGAGGATTCGAACCCCAAACCTCAGTAGCTGCATGAGATCTGCTCTTTACCAGGAGAGCCACCAGCAGCTTTATTACACACCATGTCATAACACTTTCAACAGGAGTGAATGTTGAGAAGACATCAAAATAGACGTACAGCTGACATTTGAAATGTGACACATCATATTTTTACACTGTTATGTAATCAAATATTATCTTTATTAGGCTTCAGGGAAAACTGCATTACACAGAAAAGATCAGATGCTTAATGAGAGAGGAAATCGTTTAGACCTCCATCTAGTAACTTCACTGATAATGAGATCAGATGAAGCTCAGCAGGTGAGTAATTGATTGATCACTTTGCATTAATTAATCGGAGCAGCACACAGCAGTGTCTGGAAGAAAAGCATCAACCACCCCCGCTCACAGATTTCCTCTGAGAAACCCTGAAATATCTGATTCAATCCACGCTCTGCAGATTTCCTGGTATTGGTGTTGTTGCTGACCGTCCCGAACACTGAAGTCTGCAGTCGGTCTCGTCTCTTACCTGCGCTCTCTGTGCCTGCCAGGTCTGGGAAGTTGCCGAGGGATGGAGGTGCTTTGGCTGCTCCTCAGACATCCCATGATGGGGGAGGGGGGCAGAGCGGCACCCCGGGGTGCATCACCCTCGGCCTCCTCAACAAGGGAGGAGGTGGAACCTCCCATGATGCTGCTGGCTCAGGTGGAGGGGAGCTGAGGGAGAAGGCAGGCGGAGTGTGACTCACTGTTTCAATCATTTTTCTTCAGCATCTCAAATTATGAACGTTTTCTGCTTTTGTTGTCACATAATATTAAACTGAATATTGTTGGATTTCAGACTGTCGGTCAGATAAAACAAGCAATTTGTATGAATAACATTTATATATCAGAAGTGTAAACATTAAGCACAGCCAACAAAACAACGTCCCGTAAACAAGTGTAACATCCTTGTTCTCTGTAACCCAAAGATCAGTTTCATATCCTGTGAAAAAACTGCGGGATATTTGTCAAATAACCAAAATAATAGGGTTTAAACAAGTTTGATTAAAGGAACAGTTCTAAAAACTAAAATTCCAGTCCTCCTCTCCTCCTCCTGAGGATATAAAGTCCTCCTCTCCTCCTGATGATATAAAGTCCTCCTCTCCTCCTCCTGAGGATATAAAGTCAGGTGAAGTGTCGTGGTCCACAGAACAGTTCTGTTAAAGTTAACATTCTGCTAAACAACTGAAGCAGCTGGAGACGTGATTTAAAACAGAGAAACAACCAAGGACACATCAAATCTCTCCATCTGCTGTAATCCAAGTCTGTAGAAGCCTCGAAATCACACACCGAACTGAAAAGACGTGATTAAAACCTTTGACGTGTACCAAAGCTCCTGCATCCACGTCGGGCAGGGTGAACGCTAACACGTTTAGCTTAGCAGCTACAGTGAAGATTGCAACTTGATACAGGGTGTAAATAACGTCTTTTCAGATCAGTTTGTGATCTCCAAAAGTTCATTTTGATGTTCAACATTTAGTTGGGAGATCAAGGGGAACTTCCAATCTCAACTTTCAAGCCAAAGTAAGCCAGAAGTCTCAACAAACTACAAGACACATCATCTGATCGAATGGGAAGCGATAAAATGGACCCTGAGGTAAGGTTGTTCTTCCAGCTGCTGTTTTCAAGGTCAAGACTTAACTTTTAACCTAAAACATAAGGCCACAATAAAATAACCAAACTATAACTTCCACCATTCAGTAATACTGACTTATTATCCATCATGTCACATTCACACTAAAATATTACTTTCATACAATACTGAAAATCTACATCCTAAATCCTTATTATAATATTTCAACCTCACACAGACATCAAACTGGTAACTTGTTTTATATTGATTAGTTTAAAATTGCATGATATTTACACGTAATCTGCACTGACGGGGACAAATCTGCCTCAGTGCCCTGCAAAGAAACAGTATTCAAAGCTCCATTCGAGAGTGACATTGCTGCTTTGACTCACAGAGGAGACATACAGATGTCATGTATTGCTTATTTTGGTATCCGCTGCTTCAGCTCCCTCCCTGCTCACAACACAGTTTTGTCCTTGAACAAGGACTTAAATTCTGTCTGATAACGTCGGGAGCTCCGGCTTCAGATGTCTCCGACACGACACGCTGATGTGCTGTGTGCTCTCTACTGAAAATCCACAACTTGTATCCTTATAAAAACCATAATCACGTCACACAGAATGTGTCCTTTTTATGCCTGTTTTGTCTTTTATCTGTCTTTGAATGATAAAAAAATAGAAATCAATACATCAACAATCCAATTACAAGAGTAAAAACTGAGTGAATTCTCTTTGTGTGGTTTGCATGCAGGTGAATTCCTCTGTACCTCAATGCAGATGCATCCCTGCTGATACTGAAGTTCACATAGACTTTAGGTAACCTGGTGCACCTGCAGTACAGCTGGTGGCTGACTGAGAAACTGCAGAACGGCGTGAGGACGTGAAAAGAAGCAGCAGCTGTGAGAAGAAGCCGACTTACCGACTGCAGACCGGACACGCTGGGCGAGGAGGGGATGAATGTTCCTGCCGGCTGTCTGAGATCTCCATGCATCCTCTTTAATTTCAGCCCTCAGATGCAGCGTCACCACGCTCTCCTCTCATCAGTCAAGCTACAGGCAATAAATCACACTTCCTGTCACACTGTTCAAAATAAAACTTTTGAGTAACACCTACTTCCTCACCTACAATGAAAACAAAAGGTCTACGTCAGTGTTGAGATATTTATAATTTAATATGTTAATTACAATTTTCATTTTACATGATAGCTTTATATTTATCACCTCTAAGAAAAAAATCTGATCTTAAATAACTGATTACCATGTAAGTGTTGAATATTATTTTTACAATGCATGTGATATAATTGTAGTGATTCGATTAAATTGAATTAAATTATAAAACTGAAGCTCCACTGGAGGAACTTATATGGAGGAACAAAACTGTCTAAATAAAAAATAAAAAAATAAATATATGGATGACTGCCATTAAATGCACCTAAAATAATATTGACAATAAATGAAGGCATTCATTAATTTTACAAAAATGACAAATTGGTTCTTCTGCTTTAATTCTTTATCCAAACTATTCATATAAAGTCACGTTTAATTTTCCATTTTTTAAATTTATCTTTACATATTTGTGTATTGTTCTTTATCCATTTGTGATTCAATATCCAAATGACTGGGCTTTCATTTTAAGTCAAATAAATGCTAAAAAAAACTAACCCTAACCCAACTTATGTCACATTTTATGACATTATCAGCTCTTCATTTGTTTTTAATACTATTAGGTGCATTTCATGGCATATTAATATATGTTTCAAACATGTTCATTTAATTTTCTGGTAATTGGCTAATCAATTCCTTGTTCAAGCATCAGTTCAAAATCATGTTTTTTCAGAAGGCAGTTATGTGTGTTATTTGCCCATTATCAATTTAGTTCCACTTAAATATCGATCTCATAGAAGATCGTCTCAGACTACTGGTACTGAAATCGATTCACTGAACATATCGGTTTCTCTTTTATTTTGAAGGGAACTTCCCTCTAACGTCTCACCGGGGCTAATGCTAATGTTGCTAACTTGCCGCTGCTCTCCTTCAGCTCGCCGCCGTGGAGGCTATCTTATCTCCGGGGACATTTTCAGGACAGAACACCGGGCAGCAGCCGGGACGAATCGACCTCTTATCCAGTCAAGATGAATATCTTCTTCCCTCATCAGGGCTCAGGAGGATGAAAGGCGGATAATGGCTGATGTCTGTCCAGCTCCATTTCCACACACCAAACTCCATTACAAATCCAGCAGTAATTCGCCTGGCTCACAGACATGTGTACACCTAGTAAAGCATCAATTTAAGTTTTCTTAATAATCATTGTTGCTTTAATACACCAAGCAGCACTTTATTACCAGAACATATGACTACATTTATTGGTTTTGCCTCAGTTAACGGTTTCAGAGATGTTAAATGCTGCTTAAATAGCTAGCTCTATGTGTCAGAACTTGCCTGGAAAAATAGCGGAATTACCGTTAACATCTATGTGTTAGCCTACAGGCTAAACCCTGACGTAGCTGAGTTCCTCAGATGAGTCAGTGGATCCTTGGTGTTGATTCGGCACCAGCGATTCACCAAAGTTGCTAATTTCACTAAGTTAAAGTTAACTTTACTTAAAATGCTCCTATCATCAGTGACGGTTGATTTTGAAAAAGCTTAAGTCTTTTAAAAACGGTAGTTCTTAATTTTTAAATATTCTAAGTGTAAAACCCTACCTTTGTCCTGTTTTAAGACCAGAATATTCACTGTAATGTTTCTTTGTTTCTTTTGCCGCCATTTTCTGAAATTGCGATAACAGTCTGCGCGAGCCACCGTCGTCCCAGCGCCGCTTAAATACCTTCAGGCTTAAGTGACGTAGAGAGGTGAGGAGCCCAACCAATCAGAGGTGTTTGTCTATTAAACGTCATCTATAAAAATGGACGTCATCATTTTTTAGAGGTGGGAAGTAACTTAATAGATTTACTCAAGAAAGAACTATATATTTACTATATATGTGATTGCAGAGAGAAATGTAACTATTTTTAATGATTTTTCATTAAAAAATAACAGAAATGCTTTTAAGCAGCCGTTCTCAGCCCATTTGTCTCGAGATGCCTGCCTAAAAATCAGTGTCTTTCTGCCGTCTTTACTCCGAAAAGGAGTGAATTTCCAATATTTCTGACTTGTATGGTGAATATAAGTGTAATAAACAGGCAAAATCATGTAAAAACACTTGTATGATACATGAAAACAAAAAGCAACATAAGCTTAACAACAGATAATATCAGAAAAGTGAATATTATTGCTTAAAAGAGGAACAATGATGTCACAGTAAAAACATTCTGAAAGTTGATTTATCTCATTTAATACCAAAGTGTTTCCCTTTAACTCACATATATAAATGTGATTAAAACACACAGCTTATAAAAAAAATTGTCGTTTGCAGTAAGTGCTGAAGCTTAAAACCCTTAATGTCATGTTCCCGCCAACAACAACATTTAAGAGTGAAAGCAGTCAGATTCAGAACTGGATCGCTGTTATTTGATTTAAAGATACTTAAACTAAAAAAAAATATTGTATTTAATGAAAGTATTAAATGTCAGTGAAGAAGAAAACATGAACATGTCAGAAACAGGACATGTTTTCACCCTCTGTGCGGTACGGTGGCCTTTGTAGGACATCTGAACTGCAGACAGGATTTATGTCAATGATGGAGAAGAGTAAATAATTTATCCTGCTGACTCAGCTGTACATCAAACTTCAGTCAACTTCTATCAGTCGAAGTTGCACTTTGAACATAAAGTGAATATTTTTGGTAGTGCAGCTGAGGCTCATGGGAGTTGCAGTCGTTTGCTGTATTTTAGGAGATTTTAGATGTGTCTTCTTACGAACGTAAGTGTTTGACAAATGGAAGTTTCAACTTATTTGCAGGTTTAGAAGAAAAGTCACCAGATATCGTCCTCTGGGGGAATTTGTGCACTGACTTTTAATATGAATGCATCGAGTTCGTTTAGATGAAGAGAAAGTTCACTGTGTGTTCTGAAGAATTAAAACATTCAACAGATTTGTGGTTCTGTGGTGAACAGCGTCCCCTGAAGGCACCGCGGGTCAGTTTCCATCTGCAGGCTTCTTCTATGGTTCTTTTCTCCAGACCTCCTCTCCAGATATATAGGTGGCTTTAATGTTGAGGGCTTCATCGAGCAACACAAGGTCTGCAAGACAGTCAATCACAATAAATATCATCAGTATCTGACGTGATATTATATCTCTCGTTTTTTTTTCATCTAACTGTTGAGCAAATATGAAGTGAATTTTAGAAATGTTACATAAAAGAAAAGGTAGAAAAATGCAAATTTTGATCAACAGGCTTTGAGCAAATACACAAGGCTACGTCTTCTTCCTCTGCTTCTGCATCTTCTTCTTCTT
This sequence comes from Diplodus puntazzo, assembly GCA_963678695.2. Taxonomy (NCBI): domain Eukaryota; kingdom Metazoa; phylum Chordata; class Actinopteri; order Spariformes; family Sparidae; genus Diplodus; species Diplodus puntazzo. The sequence goes on from OZ023174.1 coordinate 1,809,845, forward strand.
CTTCTACTCCTTTGTGTTCTTCTTTTTCTTCGTCTTCTTCATCTTTGTCATCTTCTTCTGCATCAACATTTACTGTAGAAGTTTCAATCTCCAATAAGTGCATGAACTCGATTTCAAAAAAGGTAAAAACCGCCTCAGGGAAGCATAAGGCCACTTTCTTGAATTGCCATTTACATCAACAGACCAATTCATCATCATCATCATCATCATCATCATCATCTCTGCAGCGTATCCTGACCTGCGTCTGAACCGTAGTCCAGGTTTCCCTTCTTGTTGCTGATCCCGAGCAGCTGAGCAGGATGGAGCGACGCTGCTTCCAGAGCTTCCTCTACACTGCAGCCTGTTAACACACACACAGACCCGGAAAAAAGGAAATTAAGAAAAAGACACATAGCAAATTTTAACCTAATATAAAAAATGAGACAAACTGACCTGAGGCCTGTTTAAAGTGCCGTACGCACATATCCATGGTGGCTATGCTGCCGCAGAGCGTCGTGGTGCCTGAGAGAGTGAGATAAGGTTCAGAAAAGTCCAGAACATACAACTTCAAAATATGGTTATTACTATCTGTGTGTTTCTACTTTAAAACCAAAATCAGTTTGATTGCTAATAAAAGATGTGTTGTTGGATATAAAAATTGATCAGAGACCTGCTACGTAGGCGTGGAGTCCCTGGATCTCAATGACCTGCTGACCCAGAGTGTGGCGACCTGGAGGGAGACCCATCGCAGTGATCGCATCCGTCACCAGCACCAAACCTGAACGGAAGCACAAACACAACACCAGCTTTCATCTTCCTCCGTATCAACAGAAGGGCTCTGCAGGTGTCTGACAGTACTTCACATTGTGCGTCATCATGTTAATTCAGTGGAGACAAACTGAAGTTTGGGGAGAAAGAGATGGTGAAAGACTTCCTGTTCTATTTTCACGGCCTCCCTAAACACTCCAGGAGCCCGAACAAAGAGAATACCAGCTGTTACACTCACTGTAACGTCTTACTGGGTGTACTGCTCTGTAAAACCAGCTCGTCTTCAGCTGGGAACACCAACTGTACACACAGTACCACAAACAACACAGTCACGTCAGCTGATGACGAGCCCAGAGATGATCTTTACTACACCACAGTCTACGACGTGAAGAGCCTGGGAGCCACCAGGACCGCCGGAGGAAAAACTGATGTCAATATTTCAAACATATCGGACCAGAGCACCCGATGACCTCATGACACGCAGGTAGTTTAACCCCACACCTGTCTGTGTGAGACATTTTCACAGAAGAAACAGGAAGTGATCAAATGTGACTCCCAGCCTTTCAACCCATCACAGAAACCTCAATATCGAAGGTAATCAATAAAACTTAACAGTAATCCAACTGATGGTTTGTGAAGACCATCTTCACTGACCTGATGGATGAGCTCTGTGAGCGATTCGTAGGGCTGCAGGGTTGGTGTGGATCCCATCAGCGATCATTCCGTAGTAGACCGTCCTGCCTGCGGGAACCTGGTCACTGGTCAGCAGACCTACTATACCCGGGTCCCGATGGTGGAACTGGACCACAACACGGGACAGGACAGAAGAAGAAGAAGCTGTTAGTTTACCAAGAAGAAGAACGAGTCTGACCTCTGACCTTTTTAGTCTATCGATCCTTTTATTCTTTTTACTCTTATTATTTTTATTTAATCTAATTGCTCTCATTCCATGTCGTGTTTTTATTCTTTTTATTTGTCTTCATTCACACTGACATTTTGAGTCTTTTGGCTTCTTGTTTTAATTTTTTCTTCGTCCTGGCTTGTTTCTGTTAAATTGTCCTCCTGATCGTCCTGCTGTCAAAAGGTCCTTTATAAATAAAGTTTGTATTATCATCATAACAAAAGCTAAAAAGACAGAGTATGGATGTATAGTCTACTGTCAGGTGGACCAAACATGGAGCTGCTGGACATTGTAAGATATATTCTAATGATTTTGGAGCACATGGAACATCATTGTTTACCTTTTTTCTGACCATGACTGACATGAGCTAGATAAAGAGTCTGAACGAGGATGAGGAGGGACTCACAGGCAGCATGGCGTTGAACAGGTGAGTGATGAAGGAGGCTCCGTGTTGCACGGCGTCCTCAGCCTGCGACAGGTTGGCCACAGAGTGACCTTCATGAGGACGACAGAGTCAGAGGTGTTCACAGCATCGTGTTTTTGTTAAAGGTTCCAGGCTCGTTTGGTTCTTGTATCACAGTGGATGTGACCGAGTAAACGATGCTCACCTAAAGACACGGTGATGCCTCTCTGGGACAGCTCCCTCACCACTGATTGGCTGTTGGCCAGCTCAGGCGCCAGCGTCACCATGGCAACATTGTCCAGGCTGCCGTAGGCCTCCATGAGGTCGCTGATGTCTCCAGACTTAAAGGGTCGCAGAAACTGTGCGGGGTGAGCGCCTTTCTTCTCCAGGCTGATGAACGGACCCTCCAGATGAAAACCTGCAGAATATTTATCTCAGATCAGTCTGATGATAATCTCCTCCTGTCTGCCAATACAACCTCTCCATATGAAGTTATACCCAAAAAAGCCTAAAAGTTACAAGAAACACTAGAAGTTACAGGGTTAGATTAAGGCAAGAATACTAGGGTGAAACTGGATATCATGTCTCTGGAACAAAAAGACCAACAGACTAGAAATTAACAGGACTTGTGATGAATCTTGTGCCACATTCACACACCAAATGTCATAAATGTTACAAAAAACACCAGAAGTGACAAAACTGTCTGTTTTACGATGTTAAATGACTGTTTCTGTAAATGGAGTGTGGTGGATTTAGCAATAGCGACAGCATTATGCATACGCAACAGCATATTGACACCTTTATAGTCGACATCCTCTAAAAGCTGGATTTAAACTTTGTTTTTGTTAACGAGCTTTGGCTGCAGCACCGACATCTTACCGAGAACTCCAGCTCCATGAGATCCTCCATTGTGAACTTTGACCTGAGGCAGAACCTGAAACACAGTTTGAATATGATGCAGCTCAGCTGGACAAAACAAAGAAGAAAAGCCTTTTGAAACAGGTCAATAATTCTGTCAGCAGAACTCAGAGAAAGCCGGATATCATGACACTGAATTGTTGGTCGAACCTTGTGGTAAACGGCCGGAGGAGACGTGACCAGCGTGGGACAGAAAGACGTCACGCCGTGCTCCAGGATCTTTTTGGCCACGAAGGAAACTCCACTGCAGACGTCCTCGCAGGCCTGAGAGAAGTCGATGCCGTATCCACCTGCAGGGAGAGGACGAGTCCTGGGATCAGCTGTCATTGTTCACACACTGAATGTGTGAAGCTTGTTGGCCGGCATGAGGAAGACTAGCTCTCTCTTCTGACTCCTCACGTGATCTGAACAGAGATTCTTCTGATTGTTTTACAGAGTTCGTCCATTAAAACGCGACCAGCTAAAGATTCCTTGTGTATCAGTCTGACTGAACGCCGTCTTTGTGACAGGTGGGGAGAAAACTGTCTTTTTCCACTTTAGATTTCTCGGACAGAACATCCTTTGGTTGATTTCAGGCTCATTTTTCATTCTAGATTCAAGTAAAGGTGCAACCACTTGATTACTCTGTCAATTATTTACTCAATCCTGTTAAAAATTCACATTTGTGACACTAGACCTGCTGAATATTTGGCTTTGGGAACATTTGATAATCAGTTAAATACATTTTTATAAGATCTTGGTCTCTTAATCAGAGAAATGCACATCAAACTTTTGCAGAGGGCAAACTGACAACTTGAAAAACAAACTTCCATGTTTTGTTTTGTCCCACAAACCCCCAAAAGTTTGTTTACTATCATAAGAGATAAAGATTGATGAATTAATATATATTCAAAAACTTGTTATAAGTAGATGTCCTGCATTTAAAATGCATTCACCTCAGTAAAAGTAGGCTACATTTAAACATTTCGTTTTTTCAGACAAATAGTTTAAAAAACACAAAGTTTTTGTTGCTGTAAAGAAGAATGAAGTTTTAATATTCATATCTTAGAAGCTGAAACTACAATTTAGTTATTTATCCTTAAAAAGTGACTCAAATGATCAAATGATCAGTTCTTTAATTGATGAGTCAACAAAGAGAAAATCAATCAGTAACTATTCTGACAACTGTTTGTTTTACTCTTATAGTTTTAAATTGAGTGTTTTCTGAATGGAGTTTGGCATTGTGTACGAACCAGAACCCTGATACAGCATGACATGATGGTGATAGATGAACTGTAGAGAGACTCCTCATCAACATGCTGAGTTTGACTCTGTGTGTGTGTGTGTGTGTGTGTGTGTGTGTGTTACCATTGATCTGAACATCTATAAAGCCCGGGGCGATGATGCTGCCTTCACAGTCCACACGTTTGTCGGCGTAGCCCTGCTCATCAAAGAACAGCTTCTCTGGATCTAAAATCCTCCCCTCACGCACCCACAGGTCGTCTCTGCACACACACACACACACACACACACACACACACACACACACACACACACACACACACAGTCACTACCTGCTCTGTGTGAACCTGAGGTGTGTGTGAGCAGGTGAGGTGTGTGTGAGCAGGTGAGGTGTGTGTTACCTCTGCAGCTGGTGCTCTCTCAGTATCCTGCAGTTGATGAACTGGGTGATGGGAGCGTCTGATACTGATTTGTTGGACGGCATGTTTGTCCCTCAGCAGGCGGGTGGAGACAGTCCACTCTGCTTCAGACGACTGGGAGACACAGCAGAGGAAATCAAACGCTCCTCTGTGTTCCAGGAACAGGAAAATCACATGTGAGTTGGAAAAACATCAGATAAGAGAGAAAAACTATGACAGGGAACACTTTCATACTTTAGGCACATTTAGCAGATAATTCTTACACACTTTCACTTCAGTGAGGATTTGAATGCAGGACTTTGTACAATAAATCTCTTTATTGAGCAACTAAGCAGGACAAGGACAGCAAAGTAATTCTTGTGTACTTAACTTTTTATTTCCTCCTTTGACAGGATATGAAGTGTCCAGAGATGCACCGGGGTTAAATCTGATCTGAGATAAGTTATCAGTGAAGGTGCAGCTGCTGACTTTGACCTCTGATCTTCTTCATGCTCTCATGGCGGTTTGGAATGTTGTTGCAAGAAACACACAAGCACTAACTTATCTTTTTAAATCCTGTCCACTTTTACTTTAAGATACGATTCGTTCTGGTTCGTTCTCTGCGTGAAAAATGCACAATGCGAAATTCCATCTAGAAAAGACTCAATTTAAGACTTCGTCAGCTCTGATCTGATTTACATACCTTGTGAGCGAAAGACGTCAGACGTCTGAGAATCTGTAGAATCCCGTTGTCCACTCGGCATACACAGAAAGCAGCATACACCAGCTGATCCAGCGAGATTTAAACTTGTCCAGCAGTCACCAGGTCGCTCTGAGTCCACACGATACAGAGCCAGGCGACACTAAACTGACGTGTTTTTCAACCGAGTTCGGCGAGCGAACATTCCGTATTAACTTCCAGCTATTTCGCCTGAAACAGGTAAAAAAACAAACAACCGAACTAGTGTTTTCAGTGTTAATGTAGCTGGTGTCGGTTCTGTCCCCAGTTCAGCTGAGTCCGTCGAATAGGAGCAGGGGAAACGGATGTCATGTGACGAAGCGGAGCTGCAGGTCAGCTGATCACAACAACAAGAAGGAGAGAGCACAGAGAGACTCAGGTGGCTTTCATTCAATGTGCAAATACATTCATGTGAAATAATATTATGATAATAAATAACGATTTAATTAAAAAAAGATCCTTCAGTAAAAGAACATTTACATGTTTTGTTTTCTGTATTTATAGTTATTTATCTATTACTCACCTGAGAAAAAATAATCCTGTTTTATTTCACAGTAAATTGAATATTTGTGAGTTTTCATTGAATGAAATGAAACACTAAGTCTCTGCAGACTGACTGCTGCTCGCGTGTTTACTCTGACTGACAGTTTTATACATTTAATTGATGAACTTTGAATGCAATGATTCTTTCAGACTCACTTCTGATACCCTGAAGGCAGCACTGTGTGCTGTGTGTGTGTGTGTGTGTGTGTGTGTGTGTGTGTGTGTGTGTGTGTGTGTGTGTGTGTGTGTGTGTGTGTGTGTGTGTGTGTGTGTGTGTGTGCAGTCCCAGCAGAGGGAGCTAAAACACAACATTTGTCACAAACATCACTTGACTTCTCCTCTGAAGTGCAGCAGCACTGACTGGAATGTAACTAAGTACATTTACTCAATTACTGCGATATTCTATATATTTATTTTCTGCTACTTTATATTTCCACTCAACTAAATCTGCAGACATATCTTGTGCTTTTCACTCCATTTATTGGGAAATTTTAGTTACTAGTTACTTTACAGATTACATTACGTTTTGGCATTCAGATAAAACATTTTTTTATTTATTTATTCTTAATAATACTTTTACTCGAGTACTCTTCATGTGGCTGACTTTAACATGATATCTTCACTTTTACTCGAGTACTTTTTGGTACTTTAACCTTTGATTACATTTATCTGATAAAGCTTCTGCACTTTTACAGAGTGATGTTTTCAATGCAGGATTTTTACTTGTACTGGACATGTTGGTACTTCAGTAAAGTATCCGGATACATCCGTGCTATCAGTCTGAGTGTGCAGGGCCTCAGTCAGTCTCACCTGAGCTGTGAGGTGAGCAGGAACCAGCTGAGACCGTGTTCACAAGACCAGGAAGGAAACTGTCTGTGCCCCCTCCTCCATCACCTCCTCCATCAGTTCCTCCCCCTCCTCCACCCTCTCCTCCACCCTCTCCTCCTCCTCCTCCCTCTCCTCCCCCTCCTCCTCCCTCTCCTCCACCCTCTCCTCCTCCTCCTCCTCCTCCTCCTCCTCCTCCTCCTCCTCCCCCTCCTCCTCCCGAGCAGCCCCCTCCCCATTCCTGAAAGTCAACAATAAACTGTGTTTCCAGTAAAGCCGGATACCTCCCCAAGTCCTGCTCATCCCCATGGAGACCACTACGAGGGTCCACAGTCCTGAGTCCTGTGGCCAAACCGGGCCACCCATGAGGAGACGAGCCCATATTTTACCCAATATGGATCAAAATGTAGAGTCGCACTGCAAAGGTTTTCTGTGTGGACTCAAAGAAGCGAGCTGGCAGCCGCTCTGGTGAATATTTGAGTTGAGAGCAGCAGTGTTTGGTGGCGTTTAGTATTTTACAGCCTCCTTTGTGAGCCGTGACGTCAGCGCTCCCCTCGGTGCTGCGTGAGTGACACACTATCTTTGTTTTGGAGTCGCCACATCTCATTCACGGCCGCTTAACTCCTGAGTCCGCTGGCCTTTCAGGATCCCTGATTCCTTAATCCGGCACTGAATAAAGCGGCCGTTTGTATGCTCGGTCCAGGGGCGGCGGGGTGCTTCTGCTTTATGTGAATTGTTGACTTGCAAAATGAGCCCTGAGGACAGCGAGAGGCTGAGACACCGAGGGGACGACTGCCAGCAAGGTCACGCTGAAAGGTCATGGTGTCCTGCTCACATGTGGACCAAACTGAGCTTGATTTAAAACGGAAAAAACAACCAAAATTACAAAAGAAATGCTCCAAAACTACATTAAAACTTTGCAGAATTAGCTGTTAGCACTTCCTGTTTGCAGTGAACCTGTGGATGTGCAGACGCCTGTCACTGGATCACTGTGATACTGAGAAAACTTAAAAACACAAAGTTTCTAAGGCAAGTTCTGCTCATGTAAGGAGCTTCTTTTTGGGGGGATTTCTAAGTAAATTAAAGTTTTTATTAGCATGCACCTCATCGAGAGTGTACATAACATCTTCTCAGATCAGTTTGGGGTCTCGAGGCTTCTGGAGTTTTGGATTATACAATCTGTTCAACGCCGCTGCAAAATGTCCCGACAGCTCATCAACACTGTCCAGTGGCTTCACTTTTCAAAGTGTTGAAACACAGTGTGGAACAGTGGTCTCTGGCTTGGCAGATGCATCGCCTCAAATAGATTACCTCAATCATTTTTAATTTATTGTGCCATTTCAGAACAGACAATATCGAGATTGTAGATGAGACACAACTGACATTTTAAAGCAGAAATCTTACAGATTATATCTTTAGTCAAAGGATCCGAAGACTTCCTCGGCCCAGTAAAAGCCGCCTCACATCCTCTGACATCTGAGAGCTGCTGTGGCTCGTTTGCAAACAGATCTGAAGCGTTGAGAAAAAGTCAAATCCATTACCAAACAGAGCGTCTGAGAGGGAGCAGCGACACCTCTCAGTCGTCCTCTCGCCGCTGCAGCTTCACACTCACTAATCTGCTCAATCTGTTGTGGTTTGTCCCGCGTGACGCGGACCCTCCCTCCTCTGCAGGGACCTGCTGCTGCTCTGCTCTGACCCGCGTCCTCCTCTTGTTTACTTCAGGACTAATTGGATAAAGAGAATCAAACAGGAAGTTACATATCTGAGAGCTCAAAGTGATGTCTTTAAAATGTCTTGTTTGATCAATAAAGGCTCGTCTTTGTTATGTATCGATTAAGCAAAACATCTATTCAGAAAATAACTCAGACTGAAAGGAACAGGTCCCTCCAGGCCACGTCATCTCTGGACCCATGGAAGAGGATCAGCGCCACTGTAAAGTTCTGAGTTCTGCCTTTTTTTCTTTAGGATTTTGAGATTAAAGTCAGAATTCTGGGATTAAAATTGAATCCTAATTCTGAAAAACAAGTCAGAACTCAGTTAGTTGTTTGTTCTGTTTAAAGTGGCGCTGATCCTCTTCTGTACTGGACCTCGTCTGCTGCTGGAGCCTCATTGTTCTGGAACATTCTGGATGGATCTCCTGGGTGGGGAGTTTACAAGAAGTTTAGGAGGAGGAGGAGGAGGAGAGGGTGTCTTCTCCTTTTTCTCCTTTCCCTTTCTTCCCCCCTCACATCCTCCCCCCTTCCTCCCACCGACCCCTCACCCTCCACCGTCCTGCGTCTCAGCAGCAGCTCCGGCCTGTTTGCATTCCTCTCAGTTAATAAGTGTTTGTCTGATCCCTGGCGGGGGGTGTAAAGACCTCCTCACACACAAACACAGCGACCCGCCTCCCCCCGACTCACCCAGCTGTAAAGACGACAGGAGTGATGCTGCGAGGAACAGAGGAGGAGGAGGACAAGCAGGAGGAGGAGGAGGAGGAGGTGTCATAAATTTCATAGACACACTGCTCAGACATGAACTTTTATAAAAAGCAGCAGGTTGTAGCGATCCGAACAGAGCAAACACAAACAGCCGAGGTCCGATCTGAAGGGACAGTTAGAATAAATGATACTGATTCTGTGTGACGATTAAAGTCTGCAGAAACATTCTCTGTTTCAAACTGTCAGTTTTTCTTCCATCCAGTGAAGTCAATCATTCCCCGACTAAACAGGTTATTAGATCAACTATTAACTCTGAACCTGGAACTCCTGCGCTGTTCTTATCCTTATTTTGGGAAAAATGGGGAATGATAGAAGAAGAAAAACAGAATGAGAGTCCAGTCGTGCTGAAGAAGAAGAAGAAGAAGAAGAAGAAGAAGAAGACGAAGACGAAGAAGAAGAAGTTTGGTCTCCCGTGTCAGCAGCGGATGTTTGTGAACACACTGTCTGTTTGAACTGATCCAACTATTGAACCAGTAACACAACATCACCAGACTCCATTAACAAATGTAGTGATTTTAAGAGTTGTTGAGTCAAAACAAACTTTGTAAACATTATGAAACACAATCTCTGACAGATTGTAACTCATTGTGTCCTTGTTGTAAATTCAGCATTAAATCTTTCAGCTGCAGTTGTTTGTCTCCTTGTAAAAAGTGTCAGTTTGTGGCAGCATGTCTGTACCAGCCTGTCTGCTTCTGTGTCTAAAGTGCTAAAGTCTTACCTGCCAACATTGATCAGCTGTTTGAACACACTGTTTACACTGATTTCACCATTTACACTCCATTTATGAAAGAAGAAACATGTTATTGATCTAAACATGTCACATGTTACAAAGACACTAAACAGGAACAATATAGGCTCCTTCTTTGTCCCCGTGGAGAAAGTCCCCAGACTCCCTTAACAAATGTGTCAGTTTAGTGAGTTGTTGAGTTGGAGACACTTTATAAACTCTGTGAAACTCTGTCTCTGACTCATTCTGCATTATTTGGACCTTCTTGTTAATTCAGCAAATGTTCTACATGAACTTCTTTCTGTTGTGTAAAAAACATCATGAGCCTGTTTCAGCCAGAATGAACTAACCGCTGCTGCGAGCGCCTGATAAAGGTCCTGGAAGCTACATGTGGATGTTGTGTTGTTTGAGGCTCACTCAAACACTGTATGATGTGTTGTGTTGTGTTGTGTTGTGTTGTGTTGTGTTGTGTTGTGTTGTGTTGTGTTGTGTTGTGTTGTGTTGTGTTGTGTTGGGAGTCACAGCAGTCGACCTCTTCAGTTGTTCAGGATCCATAGGACGTGTTGGCTTTTCTAACACCTTTATTAAACTATAAGTTTCACCGCTCTGTGATTTCGTCAGATGTTTCTCCTCTGTGTTGTTTTCCAGGGTTCGGCAGTGTTCTGCTGTCCAGGTAACATAAAGGTGAGTGGCTCAGTGCAGTGACAGAACAATGGTCTCTAAATACCAGAGTCAGTTACCAAACAGATTCTCAGCTTACACTCCTGTCTGAGACATTTCACACCAGCTATGAGCATTGTTTCCTCCAAATACAGCCGCTCGCTCTCTTCCGGAGCAGTGACGAGGCACAAACACGACATCTCACCTGAAATAACTCAACAGGAGCAGGTGACTTTATACCTGTGGCCTAGATACAGTGTGATGGAGTGCTGCAGCAGCTCTTCACCTCGGACACGTCGTCCTGGAGGAAGAGTCACCTGACACCTGCTGCGTGCTGCCGTTCCCTCTGGAGAGGCCGAGCCGCCGAGGCGATCCCTGAGGAGGGAAACGCACCGACAAAAACAAACATAAACAGAGCGAAGTGGCTGCTGGGGCGGGCTGAGCCGTGTGCGTTCTTGGCGGCCACGGTTTGACCTTGGCCGGGCATGCCCAGGCCTGCCTCTTAATGCTGGGTGGGAGACTCACCAAGCCGCCTGCAGGACTTGGACCGGCTCAATGAGAACTGAAAATACCTCTCCTTGCAAACAAGAGCATAGCAGCCTCCCTCCACCTCGCTCCGGCTTTTAATCATTCCTTTCTTTTTCCATTTCTCTACACTCATCGGATTCCAACACATGGCTTGGCCCGCTGCATAAGCATTTACCACAGAGGATACTTTCTCTCTTATTCCCTCTCTTTACTCACTCCTTTCCAAACTTTAATTTGATTTCTTTATTTCTTTGTTTGTTCCACAGCGGAGGGAACGCTTTGAAACGCTGCTGCTTTACATATCTTAGACTCTGCCCTCAATAGGTGAGCTGCCGTGGCGACAACAGCGACAAAGGCCTCCTGCACACACACCCGGTCAGGCCCGGTCCAAGCCTCAGACCCCCTCGCTGCTCAGCACCAGTCAGAAGTTGACCCCATTCACCAGAGCAGCCTCGCACCCCCAGCAAAGAGCCGCTCAGCGTCTCTGTTGTGTTTCCATTTAGAGCGTCCACAGAATGACTTGATGAGAGTGGACGTGGGACAGAGCGAGAGAGCGACCCTCCAGGACGATTCCCAAACGGCTCACAGTCGGGATGTTTCTGGCAGCGCTCTGCAGCATCTCGCTCTTTCTCTCTCTGCTATCAGTCTGCTGCAGTCGCACCGTTTAATGGCAGCCGGCTGATTTGTGATTTCACATGTCGACGTGTTTTATCACCAGAGTCTGTCTGTAGCTGCAGGCAGCGGTCGGAGTGCACAGCAGCTTTCATCAGAGGCATACATCGTTTCTGTCCTCCAGTTTGTCTTCACATGAATAAAAAGATACTATAGTATAATATACTTTAGTATAATAATCTGACGCCCAGTCGCCTAATATAATATATAATATATATTTATATATATATAAAATGGCATTTTATACGTGCAGTATTCACATTTAGACAAAACTGAGTATATATAAGCTAACCTTCATGTCAGGAGTAGAGAGGGGAAGGTGGTGATGTTACAGTTTGAGATGGCTGAGAGGTCTGTGATGGAGACAGGTCTGTGTAAAGATGATGGAGACAGGTCTGTGTAAAGATGATGGAGACAGGTCTGTGTAAAGATGATGGAGACAGGTCTGTGTAAAGACGTGATGGAGACAGGTCTGTGTAAAGATGATGGAGACAGGTCTGTGTAAAGATGATAGAGACAGGTCTGTGTAAAGATGATGGAGACAGGTCTGTGTAAAGATGATGGAGACAGGTCTGTGTAAAGATGATGGAGACAGGTCTGTGTAAAGATGTGATGGAGACAGGTCTGTGTAAAGATGATGGAGACAGGTCTGTGTAAAGATGATGGAGACAGGTCTGTGTAAAGATGATGGAGACAGGTCTGTGTAAAGACGTGATGGAGACAGGTCTGTGTAAAGATGTGATGGAGACAGGTCTGTGTAAAGATGATGGAGACAGGTCTGTGTAAAGATGATGGAGACAGGTCTGTGTAAAGATGATGGAGACAGGTCTGTGTAAAGATGATGGAGACAGGTCTGTGTAAAGATGATGGAGACAGGTCTGTGTGTAGATAATCGACACAGCGTATCAGATGGTGCTGGGATCAGTTAGAGGACACATAGATAAAGTGCGGGGTTAGTACGTTGAGCTCTATCATACCCTTTTGTTTAAAACGTTGTCACCTTTGCTGTTTTCACAATAATCCTGCTGAACCAGCTGCAGCTTCAACAACCAAGAAACACACGATGAACCCTCGGTGAGGCGTTCAGTGTCGTGTCTCTCTGGTTCCCAGTGTTGTTCTCAGCTCTCCGTGGAGCTTTACTGGTCGCTCCAGAATTGGCTTTGTCATGCTGGTGTTCTGCTGCCTCATTCAGAGCGTCCCCCGGCCTTGCGTAATGAATAAAGAGGCCCTCCCACTGTTTCCCCGGGTATTGTTTCCTGGTTGTTACGCAGAGTGTGTATTGCTCACTAAGCCTGTGATGGATGTCGGATTACCCTCCGCCTGTGTCTTCCTGACAAAGAGGGCATCGGCCTGCACTGCAACACACACACAGAGGCAAACACGCAAACACACACACTCCCCAAACATACACCCAGCGTCATCCTTAACATCCTGCACACAATGATCTACAGGTCTCTGTCCTGACCCCGACACCAGCGCCCGTACGGCTCTGACAGAGTATTTATGATTTTATAGTCAACAGCGTGTTTTAGTGCATTTTGATGGATACTGACACAACACAAAGACACAACTACGCTAAAATAGGACGTCCTCCAACACATGTTGGTGCTGAAAAAAAGCACGAGTCCCATCAGGAAATACAGGAGAGAAAAACAAACCAAGAGTTAATGTTTACATCAGCTGATTGATATGATCTGTTTAAGAGTTTTTAAACCTGCTGAACTCTCCATCAAACATTTTTAAAGTGTCTGCTTGTATCGGAGGTCGTTTAAAGGAACAGTTCAGCCAAACAGTAAAACCCAGTCATCCTCTCCTCCCTCCATGTCGATGGAAGTCAGGAGAAGTGTCGGAGTCCACAGAACAGTTCTGGAGCTTCACAGTTAAACAGAGTTGCAGCTTTCTGCTAAACAACTGAAGCAGCTGGAGAAACGATGTTGCATCTACATTGAAGATTTTGGCTTGAAAGAGATTTTCAGTCAGTCAGTTTGTGATATTTTCAACCCAATCACAAGAATAAATGTTGGAAAACTATGCTTTGCAACTGCAAACTAAAGATATACTACAATTTAACATTGTCAGTCTTGTGTTGTGCCAACGCTGTGCTAACAGTCTGGTTAGGTTTAGGTACCAAAACTATTTTGGTTAGGAAAAGATCAGGTTCTGGTCTGATTATCTGATTCTGTTGCCACAAACATGACTGGAAGATGTTGTGATGTCTCGTTAAAACATCTGGTTTCATTCCCACAAACGAGGTTGGAAATTCTCCAAAGGTCTCGTTAAGACCGTGACAGTTTCACTGTTACAAATGTTGAAACACAGTCTTGAACAGTGGTCTCTGGTCCCCGGCTGCTCCTGACAGTAAATCAGTTCATATGAATCTAATCTGAATGTGAGATTACACGTTTTGTAGAAAATGTTGATGATTCCTGTGAAACGTACTTATTCTACGTATTCATGGTTTGCAGGAACGTAAAGACGGAACAGTCATATTGTGGAGACTTTTACTTGAAGTAAAGGATCCAAACGTTTCCTCCGCCGCTGGTGTGAAGTTGTAGTTGTGTGAACATCACACTCAGCAGCAGGGGGACAGTTCAGACTCAGAGAGCCTGGGATCTGTTTTTCTGACAGGAGTGGAGCCTCTCTTTGCGAAGGTAAGTGAACTTTCACAAACAGCAGCTCTGTAATAAATCTGGGGCTCCATCCAGCCTCCCTCCACAGCCCCAATCATCCCCACAGCTCCAGTCAGACCAGTGAGAGACCCTCAGCCATCCCCGCCCCCCCTCCCCGGACCTCCATGACAATGGTACCAGCCGTTTCCCCGGCAACAGGCCTTTCATTAGCTGTGTGATAAAAAAGATGTATTCCCCGTCTCTCCTCCGTCCACTTTTTCACATCTTTGTTTTTGTGGTTGGTTCTGCAGATAAGCGTCCGTCCCGGTCGCAGCAGATCCTTCACCAGCGTCCATTTTTGTAAGAGTTCCTCCAGAGAATACCAGACGAGTCGTGGGGCAACAGACGGACAAACGAGCCGACGGCAGCGGCTGATAACTTCATCAGAGTCTGAACTTAAACACTACGTGTAGATCTCTCTCCTTCACTTGGTTACTCACATGTAACGCCACCAAACTCATTTTTCCTGTGTTGTATCTGTTTTTCTGATCATTTCAGTGTGTTTTTCTTTAAATTTAATTTCTCCCCTGGAAAAGATATCTGTGATCTCAACACAGTTTGTCACATGATGAGACGGATTCTGAGCCTGAAGTTCACTCAGCTGTTCTCCGAGATGTTGGTCTTCCCAGTTAGCAAACGCTCAACATGAATTATATTCGTCTGGCCAACGTCTGCAGGATGTATGAGCACCATCTGTGTTATTACTTCCGGCACAAATGTACCTAATTATGTGACATCATCAGTTACATTATGTAATTTAACTTTAGGTTTTACCTTGTCGATTGACTGAATTTCTTACTGTTTAATTTCAGTATTTATTTCCCATTAAGTATTGTTTGCTGTGCCAACAGTGGATTCTGTGCAGAAGTTTTAGCCGACATGAACGAGAAGACTTTTAAATTATCTGGAAATGTTGATTTGAACATCAGTGCTGCTGAATAAGAACATGAGTCCTGATCAAAACAGCTAGTAAGTGGTTCTTTGTAGCCCGGTGTTGGTTTAAAAGTCACCTCATAAAGGGAGATCATACGATTCCTTCTACCCGGAGATCTTTGGTTTAACTGGCAGTAAATGTGAATAAAATCTCTGGGCACAAAATGTCAATCTCTTGGTTTCAGCCTCGTCTTTCCAGAGCAGTTGAGCTCTCCTATAAATGTCTGCATCATCGTCCCGGCCACATCGGGTGTTGGCGTTTAGCACTTTCAGTTTGCAGCGTTTCTGGGTTGGAACAAGCAGCGAGGGTTAGCGTTTCACCTGGAGGCTCCTCTTACCTGCAGCCGTCAGCAGGCCCAGTGAATAATACCTGCATCAGGTTACCGCGGGCCTCTCATCTGACCGGCCTGCCACATTATAATTATGAGCCCTGCAATCCAGATGGAGAGCTCAGGCCAGCAGGTAAAAGCGGTCCAGGGGGGCCTGCAGGGAGCTCAGGCCGGGGGGAAGGGGAAACGTCAGCTCTCCTTTCCAGGAAAACAGCTCTGAGTCTGGGCATGAAGATGCAGGATCCTGGCCTTCCAGTGGAGTGTTGGGTGTCCATCATACAGAGGTGTAGCGTTACAGCGCTCTATCTGTCGCCTTCATCTCTCAGCCGTCATTACCTCATCAGTGACCACAGACAGACACGCTCACTGACAGAGAAGCCGTCTGTTTGCGACCCCGGGGGGGACGCTGCCTTCTTAAATTCTACGTATTTGCATTTGATTACTGCGGCTATTCATGTGCCGCTCTGAACGCGAGCCACCTAGCTAATCTGCAGCAGGGTCAGAGAGAGACGGTGTGGTCTACAGCGGCGCAGACAGCCGGTGATATATGGGGCCGTGGGACACTTGTCCCTGTTAGACCCCACACCGACCCAATGAAGGGCCACAGATCCAAGAGCCGTGGGGAACAAGAGTGTGACTGAGCACAGACAAAGCCCTGAAAGAGAAACCCAGCCACCCCCTGCTACTATTACCATCCACTGCCTGATCTCAGCCAGAGCCCCAAAGAGATGAGCAGGAAAAGACCAACGTAAATCTCACGTACAGAAACACTAAAGCGCCGGGGGAGGAGGGGGACAGGGTGGGACAGCAAGACAACAAGAAGGTCTGCAGCTCCGTGAGACTTAGTGCTGCTGCGAGCTAAATGCTAACATGTAGCATTACGGTATAAAAAAACGTCATGTGATTAAAGAAGTTTAATTACATCTTGAAGAAGCACACTGGTACTCACATCCTCCTGATGATATAAAGTCAGGTGAAGTGTCGTCGTCCACAGAACAGTTCTGAAGCTTCACAGTAAAACAGAGTTGCAGCATTCTGCTAAACAACTGAAGCAGCTGGAGAGTTGATTTAAAACTCTAAAACTCCATTCAACACATGCCGAATCAGCTGTGAGCACTTCCTGTTTGCAGTGAACACGTGGATGTACAGACAACTATCACTGGAGTACTTTGATACTAAAAAAACTCAAAATCTTGATGTTTCTAAGGCAAGTTCTGCACACGTAAGAATCGTCTCTTTTTTTACGGATTTTTAAGTGGATTTATGGAGTCACTATCTCCCCCCATGCTGATCGAAATGTAGAACACTTGCTGAATTTACAAGAAGGCCCAAATAATTAAGAATTCATCATAGATTGCCTTTAACAACATTAGCAGAGTTTCTCCTGCTGCAACAAATCATAAAAGTGAGCATTTTTCTAAGGGAGTCTGGTGAGTTTCCTCCCGTCAAGTCCTCGCTCTTGTGTAGTCGCTCTGCATGCTTTGACCTATTCTGTGTTTGTTGTCTGCTGTGCTACAAAATGAATCCTGACCATTAGAATTAATACAAAGAGACACAAATGCCACACACCTGTGACCGACCTCCATCGTACCTGCTAGTCTGACTAAAACCAAGTTAAATATATCATTTAGACAAACAAGATGCAGTGAAATGTATTTTTTATTGACAAAGAAAAGTGGAAAATAAAATAAAAAGAGGAGAGTAAAGGAATGCATACAGTGCGTCTGACTTTACAGAACCAATCATGAGGTAAGAGACATTAAAAGTGTTAATTGATCGAGAAGAGCTAATACACAAACGATTCAGGGTTGCTTTGTTTTGAGTCCTTATTCAAAACTCTTAATACACAAACCTGTGAAACTCCAGCGTAAACTGCATGAACAGACTGACTGTAAAATAGAACAACTGTACATTGATTGCACTTTCACACATTTTAGAGGAAACAGGAGCAACATAACTGCATCTTTAGAGTTAATATCGACTGATTTGTTTAATCCAGGCTGCAGCAGATCTTTTGTGAGCGTCTCTTTATGACCACCGCCACAAATAAAAGACATTTTTTCTTCTCTGTAATAAAAACGCAGCCACCCTGTCGAGTCCCAAGTGTTGTTCTTGGCACATTGAAGGTCAGGTATTCATTTACAGGCGCCGTGTTCTTTCTAAAGTCAGCATTTTAAAGTCTTAATAGGTCTTTGTTGGAGAATTTTGCCTTGAGCCGTTTCGTGTCCATTTGAACTTTTACACCATGAAGCTCGGACGTTTCTCTGCCGTCACAGGGTCAAAGACATCTGTTACCAAGTTAATCTAAATGTTTTCAGTCTTGTATGAAAATATACTGTTTTCATTCCTCTTGAAACAAAAAAGTTAACCTGCATAATTAACATTTCTACTTAAAACGCTCCTAATTATTTTTTGACAAATGCAGACAGAGAACAGTTAGTACCAACAACCCAAACACACAAACACAACTAATACAGTAAATCAGTTCTACACCAAACATCATTTGGCAAACATCTCATTTTTCATCCTCGTAGTGCTGCTGTCACAATATTTACACTCGTATTAAAACAAAAACAAGCTACTCCTCTGTCAGCTGTTATCTCTTCTTCTATAAAGACAGAAAGAACTGAAGATCGGTCGTCTTCTGAAAACATTCAGGTTTTTATCTTCTTTGTCCCACAGATTCCGCCTGATGTTCGATAACTCTTAATGTAAACAGTGACGTGACGTGTCGTCCTACAGGCTCGTTTCACATTTAAAAAGCCACGAGACGTTTTCTTATCAAATGGAGATGCTACGTTAGTGGATCAGCTCACCGTGGGGAAGTAAAACATGAACTGTTTGCTTCCAGTTCAGTTTTGTTTAAAGCGGCTACAAGGAACTTCGTTTGTGTTGATTCTGGCGCCGCCTGTGGACGAGAAAGGTAACGATTCTAATCAGGCTGATGGGCGGAAGAAAGATGTGATGCTATTTTTTAATTTGAATGTTTGTGGTTATGTAAGATTGATAACTGTTACAGGATGAAACAGTTTTGTTTTAGTGCTGCTCACTGACATGTAGTCCCACAGAGAACAGACTGGGCGCTCGGTTGTAGTAATTTTGTTCACCTAAAGTTAAATTAACCTTCATAATCTTCTTAATAAGAAGCCAACAGCAAGATGTAACTTGGTTGCACGGCGAACATAAAATGTCATGTTTTAAGCCCGTTTAACAAGAGATGCAGGAGTATCTGCTGCCATCCCACCAGACGACAGAGCAGCTTGTTTCCTAATTAATCCCCAGCACTCCACCAAAATCTTCGTAATTATGGGAATTAGAGGCATCATACTTAAACTGTTTCATAACCAGCTAAAAGTTCCTTGTAGTGCGTTTAACACCTCTGTTGGCTAAAAGCAACAGAAAATGTTTTTAACTTCCAGGTTTGCGTCCGCGTTCCCACAAACATCTCACGCTTCATCAGTCGATCGGGAGGGCGGTGAAGTAAATTTGACATAGTGGCCAAACGGAGTAATTACACCATCACATGACAGATGGCGGATAATTTTTTTCTGAGAATTACAAACGACACATTTCTCTATCGGAGTTTGATGCTTTCAGTCTAAAAGCATTTGAAATGTCGAGAAGCGACGTTTAGAGAGATAAACCTGACGTTAGCCACCCGGGTCACTATGATTTCCTCCGGTAAATTTCTTATCTTCACCAGAAAGGATTTGACATTCTCCCTGCGCTGATGAGCTGCTGCTGTACGCTGTGGCATCTTTGTTCAGTAGGCGTTGGGAATGTACTTCCTGTATGAATCAGCATCAAAAGTTAAATCTAAAAATACTTTAAACATCTTGAAAAGGACAATAAAAGTTGTTTAAGTGTAAAAAAAAAAAAAAAAAAATAAAAGTAGTCTGTTGTTCCTCAGTAGGGTGGTCGAGTGTCTTCACCTGCTGGACAGCAGCTATTCCTCAGAGGAGGGTGTCGATCCGGGCGCTCGGGTCTCCGCCTAACGAGTCCCCGAGGTCAAACAGCTGGTCCAGGTTGACAGAGGAGCTACAGAGGAAGTCACTGCGGCACTGTTCCTCCTCCTCCGGCCAGGGGCTCTCCAGGAAGGCCGTGGCGAGGAAGGTCTCCTCGTCAAAGTCTGACGCCTCATTATTCCTCTGAGTCTCCACCAACACGTGGATGTCTGCCGTTCCTGCAGGAGCTTCAACAGGAGAGATGTGGGTCCCTCGCACCGTCAGGTCCTCCTCCTTCATGATGGGGCTCAGAGGTTCTCCTTCTTCCAGACTGAGCTCTCCACTGAGGGCCGAGTCCAGCAGGGCGTCCCAGTCAAAGTCCCCCTTCAGAGGTCCGATCTCCTTCTGTTCGTCTATGGAGAGCAGCGGGGAGCTGGAGCGTCGGGGAGCTTTGGTGGCGCCAAGTCTGGATTCCAGAGACTGTTTCCTCTTCTGCCCACTTTTTCCTCTGACCAGCGGCCAGGACCCCAGCATGGTCCCCTCAGCCAGGTGAGGGTCCCAGTTCTGGTCGGCACCTGTCGCTTCTTCAAACTCCCGGAGGAGCTGCTGGGAATCTGGGTTGATGCGCAGACCGCTCTGACCTCCTGCGGGGCTCCAGGGGCCTCTGGACTGGGGCTGGAGGTTGATCCTGAGCCGGCTCTGCAGGGCCGGGTTGATCTGGACCGGAGGCATTCGCCTCTTCTTATAGGCGCCGCTCAGGAGACGCTCAGCGTACTGCGGGTCGATCTTCCAGAAACCACCCTTCCCCGGCTCGTCCTTCTGCCGCGGCACCTTGATGAAGCACTTGTTGAGTGACAGGTTGTGTCGGATCGAGTTCTGAAAGTAGAGACGCAATAAAGTCATCAAACATCTACTTATTCTGGACGGGACATAGAAGGATATGTGGGGAAATATGATTATGATAATGATGGAACAGAGAGACAGTATCGACCTCTCAGCACCTCTGAAGCTGATTATCATCTTACACGTCATTCACCGAAACCAAACTGTGCAAACAGCATCCACAGATATTTCTGACGTTACAAACTCTGTGAAAAGAATTTGATGCTTTCAGTCTGAAAACGTTTAAGAAAGTCCAGAAGAGATTCCTCTTCCTCCTCAGTCATGTTAGCGACAGCTAAACCCAAAGTTAGCATCTCTGTTCAGTCTGAACTCCTCCAGCAGGAGTTTTTTTGGTTTGTTTCGGAAATATAATATCACACACAAACAATAACAAACACGAAACTCTCTCATCACGAATGTCTCACGGTCACGTCTGTCGCCTAACCAAGGAAACAACAGCGTCGTCAAGTCAGCAATAACCCAGTTACACTTTTAAAATAAAGGCACCAAACAACTCGGTTAGTTTTACGGGAATTCTCATGTTTTTGCTTGAAGTCTCTTCTTCCTCTGCAGTCGCCTCACTGCTGCCTTCAGGGGGAGTTAACTGAAACTACAACGATGCTAACAGCAGCTTCATCACCCTGCAGGCTCACTCAAACCAAACCAAAGTTTGCTGAAGTGAATTCATCTAGTGTGATGTGAGCAGTGTAAACGTGTCTGGGTGATTCCAGTATATAGAAGGTTGCTATGGTGAATCCTATTAGACCCAAGCTGCAACCAGGCAACCAGCCGCTGCTCCAGGAAGTCACGGATAATAATCCAAGTGTCCGAAACCACCAACTTCTTCACTGCTCACTGCACCACAGGGAGCTCTGCGCAGTGGGCTTTTAATCTGTGAGATTAAAAAGATGCTGGTCGTTACCTCTGGATAGAGATGGAGACGGCTAGCTGTTTCCCCCTGTTTTCAGTCTTTGTGCTAAGCTAAGCTAATCACCTGCTCGCTGTAGATTTGATCTGACATCTAACTCTGTGCGAGAAACCAAATTATTGAGTTTCCCTAAATGCTGAACTGCTCCTTTAAACTAATAACCTTTAAACTGATGGTGAGGCAGGAAGTACACATGGCAGAACACCACACACACACACACACACACACACACACACACACACACACACACACACAGTCTAAATGGAGCAGTGACCCGCTGACCTTTGTTAAATATTATCTGCCCCATGCACGGCCTTACAATAACAGAACGCTCTGAACCAGACGCTCAAACTTCATCAATCATTTATCCAACAAAATTAAACTTTTCTTCAAAATTCCTGCACTTCTGCCGAGGGGAAATATTCTGCTGCTCTTCCTTCTACCCCCCAACACCACAGCCAGTCAGCTGCAAAGTGATAAAACAATGAGTGGCTGAGTGTTTAATTTCAGTTGAAATTAAACTCTCCCTGAACAATTGCAGTTCAGGGAGAGTTTCTCAGTTTCTGGCTTCTGCAGTTATTAATCAGCTCTGAGCTCAGTCAGCCTGAGAGGCTCAGCATGTTGTGCTGCTTTAAAATCACATTTCTCTGTTCTTTAAATAGAAGCAAAGCCTGTTTCCAGCTGTGATCTGACCCCTGACACCCGCCCAAACAAAGGGAAGTGTGTGAGAATGATGCGTCCTTTAAAACGGTGTGTGTGTGTGTGTGTGTGTGTGTGTGTGTGTGTGTGTGTGTGTGTGTGTGTGTGTGTGGTCTGTTACCTGCCAGGTGGGATCAGCGTGTCTGTAGTAGCAGAAGTTGTCGGTGATCCACTTGTAGATGCAGGACAAAGTGATCTTGCTCTTCTTGCTCGCCTGCATCGCCATGCAGATGAGCGTCGCGTACGAGTACGGCGGCTTGATGTGCGCGTTGGTCTTGTAGTCCACCTCGTCGGGGCAGTGGCCGTGAGCCACGATGCCCGGGAGGGACTGCATCCTGCTGTAGGCCGCCGCTGTGGGCTTCCCGGGAGTCAGAGGCATGCCGATGGAGGCGGGGTCCCCGGCCAGAGGGGAGGCCGGGGCGTCGGAACCCGGCGGCTGGTGGCCGAACAGGTGCGGCTGGTGGTGAGACTGCTGCGGCACGTTGGCACCGAGGATGGAGAACTCCTGCAGCCACTGCAGGCTGGTCAGGCTGTCGTCCAGGTTGATGGAGCTGCAGCAGCTGTTGTTGTTGCTGCTGCTGTTGTTGCTGTTGTTGTTGACGCCGTCCCGCTCCTCCGCCTGAGCCGCCGCCGTCACCACCTCCTCCTCCAGCCCCACCGAGCCTTCAGGCCAGGGGTCGGCACAGCTCAGAGACAGCATGGCTCTCCCTCTCTCTCTCTTTCTGTCACCCTCCTCCTCCTCCTCTTCTTCCTGCCACCGCCTGTCAGGACCCAAAATATACAACCAACTTTAACAAAGTGCGAAAGGCCGGACAATGATGGCCTTATTTGAACACAGAGCCTCTGTGTGTGCGTGCGTAAAGACGCTCAGATCCACATTTAAATTCTGTCTGTCACCTGTGGGTGTGAATGTGTGTGTGAGAGAGTGTGTGGGTGGTGAGGAGATGTAGAAACTAAAACTCAATACTCAATACAAGTAAAAATTCAAAGCTTCAAAGAAAGAGACGTCTGGATGCGCAGCAGCCTCTTCTGGCACAGAACATTCCCGAAACTCTCCGTTACGCACGGAGCGCGCGTCACCGCTGTAACGGCACCTGAAGCGTTTTGACGCGCAGAAATGAATTAAACTGTTCTGGAAATGAAACTTTATAAACGACATGTTATTTCGTTATTTAATTTGTGATGAAGAGTTTATTTGAGGATTTTGGGCATTTACGCGTAAAATGCGCATTTTTTTCAGGCATCAATGATTCCGTTTAATTTCACTCAAACAATAAAAATCTGATTATTTTTCACTCAATATTTCAGTTCCGTTATTTAACCTCAATGGTTTTGCCTGTATGTGGTGCGTGTTGTTCAGGTGTTACAGGTGTTAGAATCTGATTTAATTCCAGTTTAAAGTTCCAGACTCACCTTCTTTTCTTCTCCTCTGTTGAACGGAGACCTTTTAAATCCAAACGTGCAGCTCTCGGATGTTCAGCTCCGCCTGAGTGAGGTGCACCTGTTGTTCACTTGCTGGAGACGCTGACGGATTCCTGTGGATGAGCTCGGTTCTGTGCGGTCAGCGGCTGCAGGCCGTCGGGAGGCAGTTTAATACCTGCAGCAGGAGGTTTGTCCCGCAGCCATAGAAACGGGACTCCCCCTTGTAAACAGCTTCCCGCTCCTCCATTGGCCCGCGCGTCTCCATGGCGCTTCATTTTTAATCACTCTCAAGACAACTGTGACTGCAGGTGCTCAAACTGAGGCCCGGGGACTCACCAGGGGACCTCCGAGGACTTTAAACAGGGATTTACTTTAATTCTGCAGTAATTAAACTCTAAAATGAGATTAATCTGAGAACATCAAAGACTTTGAGTGCGTCCCGAATATCACTTCTACTTTCACTTGTAACGCCTGTGCGAGAGTAACGCTGCAGTAAGTAAGCAGTGTTAGAATATTACTTGAGTAAAAGTAGTTTTATTGTCTGATATTAAAGGTACAAAAACTGAACATTTAACCGACAAGCGTGTAAATTACTGATAGAATGAATGAATGTGACTCTGATACAGCTGTGATCTGCAGAGTCACCTGTAAATAAAACAACATGTAAAAAGTACAATATTCATCTCCAATATGTTGTGGAGTGGAAGTATAAAACTCAAGTAAAGTTCACATCGTAAAAAATTGTATTCGAGTAAATGTACTCAGTTACATTCCATCAGTCACAGGAGATATTTTACTGAACAACCAGAACTTTTCACTGCTGATACTTTAGACTTCAGATTACTTCTGTTTTTTTTAGTGAGACTTGAAACTTGTAATTTATTACTTTTACTGCTTGGAGTATTTAACTTCAGTAACATATCTGAATGTGTTTGTGTCATGTTGTTCCTGCTGACCACAGAAAGAAGAACACAGTTCTGATTTAATGAGAAACGACCTGGACCCAGAGTTTGGACTTACAGGCAGAGGGGGAGGGTGTGTGTGTGTGTGTGTGTGTGTGTGTGTGTGTGTGTGTGTGTGTGTGTGTGTGTGTGTGTGTGTGTGTGTGTGTGTGTGTGAAGGAATGTACTTTTGTTCATACGACAGAGAGACGGAGAAAAGGGAAACAAAAAGGTTTGGCCCCGTGAGTGTAGTGTTAGAGTGGCTGAGTGGTTTCCTGAGGCGCCTCACAAAGACGACTGTAAAGCCATAAACAGAGCTGACGTCTGCTCACACACACACACACACACACACACACACACACACACACACACACACACGCACACGTTAGATTCTCAGGTGTGATGGTGTGTGGTCAGTTTTTCACCTGTGGACACTCCCACACTGTTCACTACATCATGTCATCTTCTGTAAATGCTTTGTCCCTTTTTCAAGCGGCTGCAGTGTTTGTTCACTCCCAGCTGTCTCCGGGTGAAGGCAGGGTCCCTGGACAGGTCTCAAGCTCATCGCAGGGCCCTCAGGAGCAATTTGAGTTTAGTATCTTGCTCAAGGACACTTCGACATGCAGCTCAGCTCAGTCCGGGGGAGCAGGGATTTCAACCAGCAACCTGAAGACCAAAGAAGCATTAAATGTAAATAAGTTAAACACAAGTCCAGGGGTGCCACCAGGGGGGGAAAGGTTAGGACGATTCCAAGGGCCCGGCACTGACAGGGGGCCCTTTGAGACATGGGCAACCTATACAAGGGCCCAACTAGATTTTTTTTCATGGGGCCCAAAATCCCTGGCGGCGCCCCTGCACAACTCCTCCGAATTGTTTTCGGTTACTTGAGTAAAAGTATTTAGTTACTTTTCTGAACCACAGCAGCCACAAGTTCAAGAGCGTCTGTGTCCAGTCTGTCAGACCAGTGAGCCCAGTCAGGAGGAGAAACAGGACCAGGAGGAGAAACCAGGACCAGGAGGAACGAGGACCAAGAGCAGGGACTAGGACTAGGAGGAACCAGGAACAGGACCAGTCCTGCTCTGATCTCACACATGTCTCGTCTCATTGTTCAGACTATGAAGGGCCAGTGATTCTGACAAGACAAACTCCTTCATGTCAGGCTGCTCCACCTCCTCCTCCTCCTCCTCCCCCCTCCTCCTCCTCCTCCTCCTCCCCCTCCTCCCCCTCCTCTCTCCTCCTCCTCCTCCTCCTCCTCCTCCTCCTCCCACCAGACCATCACATCAGCTCCATCAGAGGTCAAAGGTCAGAGCGGGAGCAGCCAACCACAGTGACCTCACAGAGAGAGGAGGAAGAGGAGGAAGAGGTTTGCTAGTGGACTTGACTGACACACACTCACACACATATACACACACACACACACACACACGACACACACACACACACACACACACACACACACACACACACACACACACACACAGATTTAGATAACAGCAGTTAAAGTCGTATGAAGCCTTTTGTGGCTCCAGAGGAAACTGAACGTAACCTGACAAACTGCCTCTAGTAATGTCAGTCAGTGGTCAGTGTTGAATTGTGGGTAATGTAGGCTCCCTTATTAAATTATAAATGATCTTAATGTGTTTTGTTTGTGTTTAGAAGTAATACTGACTCTCGGACAGAAGAGGGCGCCACACACCATTTAATGACGACAGAGAAGCGAGCTGAAGGAAAGTTCTGTGAATAATAAGCAGATTTTATTATTGACACAGTTTTTGATGCATTAACAAGTTCAGCTGGTGAGAGAGTGATGACGTCACTGCTGAGTCTGTGATCATTGATCAGAATGTATTAGTTCAGTGTAAAGTAACTGAAGCTGTTGTGAAGTTAAAAAGTACAGTAAGCAGTTTTTATTGGATCATGTAAAGTTATTTGAGTTATTTGCTGATATTGGAATGTATCAGACAGTAAAATAACCTATTAGATGTTTGTGACGATATTAATTGTTAATATTCTGTATTTAAAGACTCTGAACTCTTTAACTTTGTGCACTGAAGTGATATAAAGTTGTTTACTTTAACTTTTACTGAAGACATTATTAACCAGAGGTGTTTCACAGTCAGACGCTGATGTAGAAACTTGTATTTGCACGTAAACTGAAATTAATCTGCATTAAAACTCATATAAAGTAAACATGTGGGTGGATGGAGGTGGAGGCACATTATTGAAACAAACAGGAGGTGACAGGAGGCAAAGTCTGTGACAAAGTCCAGCATGTGGAGGAGTTTTCATGTTAATAATTCACCTCAGAGCTTTAAGTTTCTCTGTATGTTGTTGTTTTGGTGGAGAAAACGACCTCGAGGTGACCGTTTAACCAATCAGAGAGCTGCTTCACAGACGGCAGCGTGTGATAGGATGACTGAACAACAAGTCCAGGAAATAGAAACGAATAGAATGATTTCAGTCAAATTTTACTTGCAGAAAATGAATGTATCATCTTATATTACACAGATCCAAACAGGTTTGTGGAAATCATCAAATTCATCACTTAAAAAACCTTTGATTAAAAAATATTACATTAATATTAACACATTGTCATTAAACTTAGTATCTTTGTTTTTCTCTGTATTGTGCTGAAGACTCGTGAATTATTGCATCATAAAAAAAGATGTTTTTCAATAAAAGTTTATTTAATAAAAGAGACCCTCACATTCACTGACTTTATTTATCAATTTATTTATATTTATTGTTTTTCCTTTTGCATTTTACCCCAAACATATTTTTTTAAACATATTTTCTTTTTGAATTTTCAAATACATATCTGCATCATTATGCTAATAAGGGGCTGTCAATCAAAGTGTTCCTTAAAAATATAAATTCAAAAAATAATGAATAAAATTGAAAATGTATTGGGAAAGTAAACAAATAGGGGGATAAAAACATGTATGAGCAAATTCAATGTCACATTTTGTTTATTACTTTAAGCCTCCATTTATATTTAATATATTTCTGGCACATTTAATGGCATTTTAATTTATTCATTTGTTGATTCATTTATTTATTGAGTTATTTTGGATTTTGGCAGTTTCAGTCCTCCATATATGATGATACTGAATCTGTTCAATCCATCATTGTTCAGTTGGTTTAACATTTAAAATGAGTTTTTTATTGAAATATATAATGTGTTATATTAAAATGTTATATTAACTGTCAGCTGGATCTGTTCAGACGTGAGTTTTCTGAGGTCCAGCTCCAAACACCCTTCAGGTAACTGCACCCTCCAACAATGCATAATAAATAGGCCTCCTCTGTCACATGTGCTTTCACCTGCACCACAGATGAATTATTCAGGCCGGTGGCACAAAGAGAGCTGCAGCCTCATGATAAGAAGATTAGTGTTGTTCTGTCAGGTGAACTGTTCTCCACCCGTCTGCTGCAGGCCTGATTTTACCGACATAACAGCCACGATCATTCAAATCTGCGGAAACTGAAGCTGAAAATGGTAAAAACAACTTGGAAGTCAAGACGGTTTTATTTAAACAGCCCAAAATCACAAAGCACGCAGCGTTAAGTGTTGCGTGTCGACCAACAGACCAACAAAACCAGAGTTTAAAGATTTCAGCCACAACATTTCTATTCTGTCCTCCTCTGTGACAGTAAACTGAAAATCTTTGGTTTCTGGACTTTTTGAGGTCGACTGTGGAGGACTGAATCTGTCAAAATTAAAACAAATAAAGAAATACATCAGTAAATGGCTCAATGAATAAGCTAATAAGCCAATAAATGCACCAAAAAATGAGGCCAAAAAATAATGTAGGCATTAATTAATAAATACAACGTGAGAAAATGTCATATTAACTGATTAATTCACCTGTTTATTTACTTTCCCACTGTAGTTGTTAAATGGGGAATTGTTTGCCTAAATTCTCTGCTGTCAGCTTGTTAAATATGAATATATATTATTATTATTATTATATAATAGACTTCCTCTTATGTGACACTAAACTGAAAATCTTTGAGTTATGGACAAAACGAGACATTTGAGGTCTAATAACTGATCGACATTTTCACCTTATTCTGACATTTTTTAGACCAAACTACTAATCGATTAAACGAGAAAATAAACTACAGATGAATCAAAAACCCAAATAATCTTTAGTTGCAGCACACATCAACATATTTGGAAATGCACGCACGACTTCATCAGATAAAATAAGTCAAATAAAAAGATAAAAGATAAATGTGGGTTGTCAGGGTCACACGTTTCTATGAGAATAAAAAAAGGATTTTAAATAAAAGTATAAATATAAAGTATAAACATATTAAATAGTTTGCTACATATGAGCACGTGTAATTTTCATGCTAAAGAGTGATTCAATAAACATGTATCCATGTATGTAAAAACACTCAATATAGTCCCTTATTTAATGATAACAATTATATATGATCTCTATAAAATAAATATAATAACATGTTCCGCTCTGTCTCATGAGGTCTCTGCTGACAGGATATATTAGATTTGACACAAATATCTAAAACATTTGTAAACATTGGAATATTTCTTGTGTTTACCTGCCAAACGAAGCAGCCAATCAGCTGTCCGTATTCAGCTGATATCCAATAACACACATTACGTCAGCGTAACGGACACGAACAACAGCGCGTGTACAAACCAGCCGGATGTCCACAGAGGGCGGAGAACTGGTCACAGACCGACTCCACCCGCCGGCAGTGTCTCTGGTGAGTAAAACAAGCGCTACAGTGAATTTAAACACGTCCCAGTGGTAGCCAATCAGCGCCTCTGTAGTACTATCTCGCTGCGGAGCCGTCCAATCAGCGGCGCTCTCCTCTTTGTTGTTAGTGATGACATGAAAATATTGTTGTTGCTGCTGGTCGGAGGCTGCGGAGACTGAGCGGTGGAGACAGGCAGCAGGCAGGCGGCAGCAGGACCGGGTCTGAGGGTTCAGAGGAGTCCATCGAACAGAACTGTTTGACTTTTTAGTTTGTTTTCGACCTTATAGCAGCTGCGCGTGGCGAGGAAAGCGGCCATGTCTGTGAATATGGACGAGCTGAGGCATCAAGTCATGATCAACCAGTTTGTTTTGACGGCGGGCTGCGCCGCCGACCAGGCGAAGCAGCTCCTACAAGCGGCCCACTGGCAGTTCGAGGTGAGCGGGCTTAATTCTCTGTGTGCTCCGGGTCGTGCTGTGGGTGAGCTGCTGTTTAACCTTCAGACAGTTTCCACAGACTCACATCAACTTCCTGTGTCGGTTATTTTCAGTGTTGTGTGTCCTTCCTCGCGACCACGCGCCGCTGCGAGCTAACAGAAGCTAAGCTAGCAGCTGAGGACGTGGTGTTTGAGTCAACGGCCGTTTTTGTTTACATCCTCCTCAGGAATCCACTGTGTCATCGCCGAGCTAACTGTTGTTAGCCCTAGCTCGTCATGATAACCCACTCCCCATAAAAAACAACATGGAGGCTGGCTGCCTGCGCTGCAGTTTAATGGCTGTCAGAAAACACACGGCTGTATGTTAACGTGGAGATCAGTGATGCCATCTTGTGAGCGCAGGCCCGTCTGATGACATGTTCTGCCTTTAGAAACTACAGGTTGGGCCGGTTCGGTCGCTCTCAGGATGATAGATGGATCCCTGCCAGACAGACGGCGTCAAAACAATCCTGTAATCACGTTTCCTGCCTGGATGGACAGCTCGGAGCTGATGAGCCAATCACAGGCTTTAAAACTGTCTTTAATAACTGGATTATTTCAGGTTTTAGTCATTTTACAGGAGGATATAAAGAGGTCACACTCACTGTACTCACAGCTGAGAGGTGTGACATTGATCCTGTTCAGTTATATATAGACTGATTAAGATGTATTATCCTTCCAGCTGTTCTCATTTATAAACCTCCTCTGCTATGAACAGTTATTTAAAGCTGAAATAATTAGACTGTTAATCTATTCTCAGCTCCTCTCATGTGCTTCTGTCTGCGTTACACGGCTGGAAATTTAACTTTTTAGGATTTTAAACTGTTGGTCAGACACAACATGACATCAGAGACATGGAGTCACACAACATGTTGTGTGTTCATCGCTGTAGTCACACAACATGTTGTTCTGTAGCTGTCAGCGACCAGCCGCAGAGAGAACACGTTAGAACCGGAGCCGCAGCGATTAATCGATTGGCTCTCAGCTGTTAGATTGATCGCCAACTCTTTTGGTAATTGATTAATCAGTTTGAGTGATTTTATTTTCCAGTGTTTCTGATGTCAGCTTGTTAAATGTGAATATTTTCTGGATTCTTTCCTCCTCTGTGGCAGCAAACTGAAGATCTTTGTGTTGTCAACAAAACAAAACAAAAATATTTCAACCATTTTCTGACATTTTATCAACCAAACAATTAATCGATTCAATGAGAAAATAAGCAACAATGAAAATAATAGTTGGTTGCAGCCCTGCAAGACTTTTGAACGCAACGTGTTTCAGTAAAGTCGAGAACATAATTGTCAGATTAAAGGGCTGGAAGGGAAGCTAGAAAGGTGGCAGGGTCCGCCACATATAAACAGATGAAAACAGTGTGAAGCCAGTGTGTGTATTCAGTCAGGAAAACAAAGAGAGTTTGTCAAAGAAAATGAAAACAGACTTTATCTGCAGCCCTGCAGTTATTACGCTCAACTCTGCTGCTCACGTCAGCTGACTGGTGTCAAAATGGCCGCCTTATTATAGACTTCTCAAAGTGATCCTAACATGAGTGTCTGAGAAGCCCTCTGGCCTCAGAACAGCTGACAGACACCTGAAGGATCTTCCAGATGGCCCTCTCCTCAGACCACTCCTCCGCCTGCGTTAACGACCAATCTGTCGGGCTGTGCGGCCAGCGTTGGGCCGCCGCGGGCCAGGTGGTGCAGCAGAGGGCGGGTGGAGGCTCAGCTGCTCTCTTATGTTGTGATCGTCGTCTTAACTCGCTCAGGAGGTCAGAGGTGGAGCTGCAAATGAGTCGGGGAGGAGGTTTACTTTAGGTTTGATGTTGGCCTGACAGTATCTGCAGCTATTGTGATAATCGATCCACTTATTGATTTCTCCTTTCAGTCACATTTCAAGGAGAAATATAAAAAAAATATCTGGTTCCAGCTTCTTAATTGTCAGGATTTGCTGCTTTTCTTTGTCATTTCTGACAGAAAATGAAGAGAGATAACTTTAATCGCTCTTAAAATCAAAATAACGAATCGTTTTAGAACGACGGGTTGATTTTGTACCATCAGAAGCAACAATGTCCCTTAAAACTGATGGAATAATTCAATAACAGATCGAGTTCTCTTGTAGATTACATGACAACGAGAACTGTGAGTTTTCTTTTTGTATCAGGCAGTAAAGAAGTCGTAGCACGCTGAAAATGATTGTTAGTTTCAGCGCTGGGCGACAGTTTCAGTGTGCTGGTTGCAGCTTTTCTGTGAGACGGTTTTGTGATGTGACCGTGAAGTGAAACAGGAGTGTTTGCTGAGAGTGTGTGTGGTGGCTGACTGAGTTCTCAGTGAGTCACTCACCTTCATGTCACCTGAACAGCAAACAGTGCAGAACCCACAGACACAGCAAAACATCTGATTAGACTTCAGGTTGGATCAAAAGGCGTCCTTCAACATAAAAATGTGATTTTACAGATGTTTTCTTTTGTTACCGAGTGTGTCATAAGTCATTTATTTAACATGTGATTAAAATCCATACTTTGATACTGTGACTGGAGTTTTAAAGGCAGAGCTGCTTCAGAGGCAGAAATAATGAGCTTTGGTCGGACAAAACACCTCGAGCTGTAGAAAATAATAAAAGAGACAAACTGATTATTTGAGAAAATAATCAGGTTAATTGTTAGTTGCTGCCCTGTTGTTTCAGACAGGTGGAGGTGACGAGTAGAGCTGCAACAATTAGTCCATCCAACATCCATCCTGCAGCCCTGAGCTGCTGAAACCAGTCGCTTTATTTTGAATATAACAGAAGTTAAACAGCGTGTTTTCCACTCTCAGCCCAATAACTACCGATTAGTGTCGATGAGGCTGGCAGATATATTCTTAATTAATCAGTTAATTGTTTGGAAAACAGTAAAAGTTTCTCAGAGTTCAGAGACGTCTGAACTCAGATGTTCAGTCTGAAACGATGGTGACACTGGAGCAGCTGAAACCGGACCTGGTTTGTTGCTTTTTAAATGTTTCAGCTCTGGTGTATCTGCGCTCTGAGAACACGAGGTGTGGTTGTGTTTGCTGCTCTGTCAGTGTGTGAACGTAGTAAAAAGGTCTTTGTGTGTCGGCGGTGGCCTGATTGTTTCCTCGGTACTCTGCGAGGCTGAAGACGTTTTCTGTTCTCGGCTGTCATCCCGTCGGTCCAGAGCCTCTAAACAACATTAATGCTGCGTTTATACATCACATGTAGAAGATGTTACAGACGCAGGTTGTTGAGCTTCTGATTTGAGTTCCCTGAACCAGAAACATCAGATGTCTCCATACAGCTTGCTGGCTGTGATAACCGTCTCCAGAAGCCCCGACATCCCAAACTGATCTGGAAAGACGTTATTTAAACCCTCTTCTCTGTAGCTGCTTGGCTAAAAGTGTTAGCATGCCGCTTGCTGAGAATGTACGTAACATCTTTTGGATCACAGCAGACGAGCTGTTTGGAGACAACTGATGTTTTAAATCACGTCTCCAGCTTCTTCAGCTGTTTAGCTGAATGCTGCAACTCTGTTTTACTGTGAAGCTCCAGAACTGTTCTGTTCACCTGACTTTATATCATCAGGAGGAGGAGAGGAGGACTTTATATCATCAGGAGGAGGAGAGGAGGACTTTTTATCATCAGGAGGAGGAGAGGAGGACTTTATATCATCAGGAGGAGGAAAGGAGGACTTTATACCATCAGGAGGAGGAGAGGAGGACTTTTTGGATGAACTGTTCCTTTAACTGCTAAGCTGACGTAGGATCCGTTGGTCTTACTTTCACAGAAACTCTCCTCTCCGGCTGTCACGGAGAAAATGAAACCTTGTTCATTAAGGATCCTTGAAGGAAACCTTGGTAAACTGGGCGCTCAGCTGTAGGTTAGAGTCTCTGTGCAGGTTGTGTTTGCAGCGGCAGGAAATGTGAGCTGACAGTGTGACATTAGTGAGTGACGCTCAGTGAACCTGGTCCTGAAAAATAAACTGAGCGCAGACAAAGAGCAGCGTGGACTCACTGGCTCTTCACACAATAGCAGCAAAGCACTTTGACGCTTTGATATGTGTGTCACGTTGTACGGCAGACATTCCTGCACCGCCGCTGCTGTTGTCAAACAACCAGAGCGTGGGGGTGGGGAGGAGTGGGGGAGTGGGTGGGTGGAGACTGTGGGGGGGAAACCACTGCATTCATTGAAGTGTTGGCAGGAGGAGAGGCCTCGGTGGAGGGAAATGGAGGCTACACTGAGCAGTGAAACGAGCTCTCACGCTTTCTGTCCTGTCGGCGCCTCGTGTGGCTCCGTCACGCTCACGTGGTTTAACTTTCACTGTGTCTTTAAACTAACAGAGTGTTTAAGAACACGTCCTGAACGCCGCAAACACTCAGAATCTCACCAAGTGTATTTGTGTAATTTCTAGTCAAGAGCGTCTCGTTACACTAAGACACAAACATCCAGACAGAAGCACTTCAGGGAGATAAATTAGAAACATATTGTTAGTCTAAACCATTTTTACTTGTTCTGTCGAGTAATGGTTATTATCACAAGCAAGAAGCATCTTAGATTCATTGTGAAGCTGCTGAATGTGACGTGTGTTCACTCTGTTTTTATACACAGACAATACAATAATATACCCAAGCTGATACTGATGTATTTGTGAAGGTGATGCTGAATGAACTCTATGTGTTGAGTCGGCCGTCCTGGTACTTAACTTCCCACATGAGTGAGTGTTTACCTAAAGAATGACATCACAGCCGCTCTTCCCGTCATGAGTGTGAATGAGATCCAGAGGAATGTTTTCTCCTCGCTGACGTGTTTAGGCTGGTTCTGCTCTCTTATCAGACGTTGTTTCTGTCTCTCTCGGGTCATCCAGTGTGTTTGCGTTCACGCCGGCCTCGCCTGCGTTCACAACAAAGACGAACAATAAGAGAAGCCAGCTCATTTCCTGGTTAACACAGCGAGGCAGCCATGAAAGCTGCTGTTTACGTTTCACAGTGACTCTGTTCCAGTCCGCCGGCTCCTCGTCCTCCAGCAGGAAGGAGACTCGACGTGTGATTATCTTTATGAATAATCACTGAGCCGATTCTTCTCCCACTTAACTGATTCATAGTTTGGGCTTTAAATGAAGACAGTGGTTGAAAATGTCCGTCTTAGGTAACGTCTTTGTATTTTCTAAAAGTCAGAGCTGAACATCAGTGACCCAAAGAACCAGTCAGTGATGTTTTAGGGCCAAATAATACCTGAACAGTTGACAGTTAATTAAAGTAGTTGCTGATTAAACGGAGCTCAACTTTGTTGTAACTGAAAAAAAGTTTCTCAGTTTTATTTTTGAACCAAAATGAACATTTGTTGGTTTTTCAGACAGAAACTTGTCGGGTGTAAAGTTTG
This sequence comes from Diplodus puntazzo, assembly GCA_963678695.2. NCBI lineage: Eukaryota > Metazoa > Chordata > Actinopteri > Spariformes > Sparidae > Diplodus > Diplodus puntazzo. The sequence goes on from OZ023174.1 coordinate 1,844,918, forward strand.
AGAATTCAGAGTCGATTCATCGATTGACTGAAAATAGTCAAAATGTAAGAATTCTGCACCAGAGTCGTGTCACTTAGTTTTCTTTAGTTGTGTACTCACATTGTCCCAGATAATTCCAGCAATGTTCAAACCAGAGAAATCCACAAGTTCACTCAAAGTAACCTTCGTTTCATTCGGTCGCCATTTCTGGGATTCATACGAATTCAATACGAATTCATACGAAAGTTAACACGAAGAAAATAAATAAACATTTCAGAAGTTTTTATCAAAAATCAGGATTTTATTGTGTATAATATTTGATCATCACCCTTTTTAATATAACAAAATGAGCTTTTGTTCAGAGGAAGTCACATTCATCTGAAGTCTTCCTGTAACACCATCAGTCACTCAGCTAATCTTAAAAACCCTCTGTGGTCCTCAAACCCTGTTTCAGATCCCAGCGTTCAGTTTGACCCTGAGCTCATGTGACCTGTTGTGTTGACTGACCTGTGGGCTGATGGAGCGGAGGAGGAGGAGGAGGAGGAGGAGGAGGAGGAGGAGGAGGAAGAGGAGGAGGAGGAGGGGTCCGCTCTTCTTCGTTAGCTTGTGTGTTTTTAATCTGAATAAATCAAACTGCTCCTAACACCACCTCCTCTCTGTCTGTCTCTCTGCAGACCGCCTTGAGCTCCTTCTTCCAGGAGGCCAACATCCCGAGCCACCACCACCAGATGGTAAGTGATCGAGATCCTCGAAGACAAAAAGAACTGGACTGAGTGTGGCTGACTGCTCTGTGCACCCACTGACCTGCAGAGACACACAGCTGGTCCACACACACACACACACACACACACACACACACACACACACACAGGCCCCCTGAACTACCCACAGTGCACCAGTCTCTGCTGGACCCCCTTCACCTCAAACAAACAGGCAAATGAATTCATTCACTTCAGGATCATGGTTCTGTTTTTTTACCATTCCTGATTCAATTTCATACAACTAGCGCTTCGTCTATTAGCTCAATGCTAACGCATAAACAATAAAAACAACATAAAACAACCGCACCAGACTCCCTTAACAAATCGCATGATTTTGGGAGTTGAGTGAGGAGAAAATTATACGTTAGTCTGAAGAGGAAGATGATGATGATGATGATGATGATGATGATGATGATGGGGCTTTCTTAACCTGCCATTATTAGCAGCAGATGTTTGTGAACACACTGATCCAAACATTGAACTAGTAACAACAACCAGAACAGACTCCTCTAACAAATCGGCTGATTTTAAGAGTTGTTTAATGAGAAACTTTGTGAATCAGTGAAACTCTGTCTCTGACTCATTCTGCATTATTTGTTCCTTCTTGTCAACTCAGCGAATGTTCGACATGAGCTTCTTTCTGTGTTTGAGTAGAAACATGGAGCCTGTTTGTGATGGAGGTGTTTATTTGCCCGAGCTGAGAGTCGCTGCTCTTCCTCACGTTGCTGCTCTGTTATGTAAAATTCACATTTAGCTTCTAAAACTGAAGTTCTTTATTATTCAGGAAACTTCTCACTTCATCGGGGCTGAACCGACCGCAGAGGGAGTGTCTGCCTCTGATCACAGCTACATTAAGAGTCTTTGTGCTATATGGAGGGTGCGTTCAGTCATAATAACATTTAATCTGTAACACAATAATTACCGGCTCATGACGAGGATTCACTCCGTTTGAATGAATCAAATAATGACTGTGTTGGTGCAGAACTTGCGTCACCGTGTACACAGAGACGTTTCTGTCTTTATGCGGCCAGGTTTCTTAACTGTCTGAATCTTCTCCTACTAACCAAACACAATGCATCCTGGGATTTGTCCCATCCTGACCGAGCAGAAACGGCACGCCAACATCTGCAGCCGTGTTTTTGTTTTCAGTCTGAAGCTTTTCTTCCTCTGGTTGTTCGCTCGTTGGTGTACGTGCCTCTCCGTCTCTCTGGGTGGAGCGTGTTGGAGGAAGTGTGTGAGAGGCGGCGGCCATGGTTTGTTATTATTTTGGGTGCAGTGCGGTGACATCATCTCGCCCGAGGCTCTGTGTAGAGAGAACAGGATTGTTCACTGGAAAAAGGAAGCAAGTAGACGCTGAGGGTGAGCATCAGCTGCAGGACGGCCTCTAACTCCCCCACCCACCTCCTCCACCGCGGCCTTGAGGAGCGTGCAGCAGAAAGAAGTCAGTGTTGCAGCAATAATGAAACCGTGATCAAATATTAACTCTCTCTGCTGACAGTTAACCACAGAGGAAATTCACAGAGAGAGAGGAGGCGCTGAAAAAGCTCTTATTGTGAAAAGATCGTCACAAACAGAAACTGAACGAGTCACAGATCAATAAAATAAACAGACAAAACTGTACAAATGATAAATGTTGTAAAACAACGTTAAAATGTTCAGAGATCAGCTACGTGAGTACTCACTGTGTGTGTGTGTGTGTGTGTGTGTGTGTGTGTGTGTGTGTGTGTGTGTGTGTGTGTGTGTGTTCTCCCCTTTGGCATCATAACGGTGGGATTGTTTATAACGTTCACAGTCTTCCATCAACATGAAATACAAAAATTGCAGTTTTGTGAATGGAGTCTGGTGGAGGAAACGGAGTCTGCAGCGTCTGAGTCTGAAACACAAAGTGTGTCTGCGTCTCATCGTTTAAACACAGAGTTCAGGAGGGAAGCAGCTCGGTTGTGTGATTGAGTTGTTTTGGTCTGCACACAAACATCCTTACGAACGTGTGTGTGTGTGTATGATTTCTGTGTGTGCACATGCCAGAGAGTGTTGTTTCTAAATATAGCAGTAGTCCTTCCTCCTGCTGCACAGCTGAGAGGACCCGTCCTCCATTTCTGGCATCAGTGTGTGTGTGTGTGTGTGTGTGTGTGTGTGTGTGTGTGTGTGTGTGTGTGTGTGTGTGTGTGTGTGTGTGTGTGTGTGTGTGTGTGTGTGTGTGTGTGTGTGTGTGAGTGATCACTGAGGACTTTTGGCATTTAGCAGCGTGTCTCTCTCGGCTCACGTTACCTGGGTCAGAGCCAGACACACTGTGTGTTATAACGGCTCATGACAACATAACGCGTATAAAAATCATTAAATAAAGGAATCTGTGCTGTTATAGGTGCTGCAATAATAAAACACAACACTGTGGGGAATATAAAGTTTCCTGAGGAACATCAGATAATAGATCAACATTTCTCCACTGATTTAATATTGGCATCAGTCGAAACAAGGCTGCAGAATCAACAAAGTGTTTGTTAGGACTTGTGCTGAGGGATCGTTGATGGACGCTCCTCCCTGAGCTGAGCTCTGGCCCGGATGTGAACTTTAAGCCCTCACTGATTTGTTTTTAAAACATCACTATGAGTGAAACCTTCTGTCTGTAGCTCAACTTTAAAAAGGCCTCCATCGCCTCCATCCTTTCATCTGAAGTTGTTCGTCTCCTTGTAAAAAAGGGACATGTCACATGTTACAGAGACACTAAACAGTAACAGTATAAGCTACTTCTCAACAAATGTCTCAGTTTAGTGAGTAGTTGAGTCGGAGAAACACTCACTTGCTGTTCATGTAATTTGTAAAAACATTTTGAAAAGCGAACACAGGATTGGTGAAAAAGACTTCCTGTTAACCTCCGCCTCTTGTGTCCGTCCTACAGATGTGCACTCCCAGAAACACACCCGCCACGCCACCCAACTTCCCGGACGCCATCACCATGTTCTCCAAGCTGCGGGCGTCAGAGTGCGGCTCCAGCGGCGGCAGCGGCCCCTCCCAGGTGTCCATGGCGTGCTCCCCGCCGGCCCCTTCCTCCACGTCGGGCTTCAGCTCCTTCTGGGCCTCCTCGCCGCCCAGCCACCAGCCGGCCTGGCTGCCCCCGTCATCGCCCACCGGCCACCACATGCACCACCACCACTACCACCACCACATGCAACAGACTCCCATGTGGCCCCCCGTCTCTCAGCCCAGCGGCTCCCAGCAGCCCCCTGTTGTATCGGCGCTCCACGGCCAGAGATGAGACTGAGCGGCGGGCTGCGGGGGGGCGGGGCGGCTGGGTCAGGTGTAGCCAAATAATCTGTTTGGGGGGGGGGGGGGGAGGGGTGGGATGGGTCGTCGAGGGTGGGAGGGGGGTTACATGTGTGGAATGAGAGGAAATGGAAAAAGACAAAGACACTGCTGATTTCCTCTTGTTTTTCTAAGTGAAGACGAGCCGTTGGGCTCTGCAGGAGACACTTTTCACTCCGTCTTCACCTTCGTCATCGAGCCGAGGAAGAACCGGCTCTCTGATGACACTTCAGAGTCCGGGGAGAAATGCAGAAACTTCTTTTTCATCAATGCAAACAAGCCCAGGACCCGGCAGAGCACTGAGGATAGGAGCCATGTGATCTGTTGAAGTGATCTTTTCTTTTTTAGAAACTCTGTCAGAACAGGAAGGCGACAATAACCAGCAGATAAACAAAAGGAACGGAGCTCGAATCCCAGAATGTTTCCACACGTCTGTTCTGTGGTTCGGAGGAGGTGCAGTTTGATTTACAGCCTGAAGAACGCGTCAGTGACACTGCAATGTGGCCGGTTGTGTGTGACGTTAGCGTCAGAGACACCAGGTGATCTCTGTGGTTAAAACACTTCCTGCTGTTCTGAAAGTGTGTCGGGAATCTTCAACTGTCCAGATGACAAAACGTTCTGCAGCGTTCACCATATCAGCGTCAGTCCGTGAGAGAAGCGTCTGTTCGTTAGCGAGCGTAGCTGACCGACTTCAGTAGGAGTGATCTGATTGGTTAAAGTTAGCCTGTGATGTACAGATGGTTCGTCCAATCACCTGCCAAGTATTTTTGAAAGGGCCTTTCTCTTTTCCAAACAGTTTGTAGCAGCGCGGTGCAGATGGTTCTGTTGAACACCTTCAGAACCGCAGGAAGTGTTTTTCTGGACTTCGGTAACAGGGTCACACACGAGTGGCACGAGCTGGTGTTCAGTTGGACGATGTGTCAGAGAAACCGTGAAGAAAGATGAACGATAAAGAAATGTCGGTAATGTTTGCAATAATTTGATCATTGGAAGACGGAGCGCTGCCACGTTTATATCGTAGTTTTGTTAGGAATCATTTCAGGCCGACTGTCGGAGATGACGGAGCAGGAGTGCCGTTTTTTTTTTGTTTTTTTAAATGTTCCTGATTGCTCCCGACTTCCTGTTAGTTTGATAATGAGCGGCAAGTTCTGTAAATAAAACCTCAGCCAAAAGATTTCAGTCACGCTGACGATGAAGTACAGAAAAGCACATGAATCTGATTGGAGAGTATTTTGATGATGCTTCTGTCCGTCTGTGTGGGTCACAGGCCGACTCAGTGATTTTCCACACAACCTTTCAGACGCTCAACCACTCCTACCTCTGTCTGTCTGAATGGGAGAGGCCCCTCATGTGCTCTGAATGTATTCACACACAGACAGGATCAGACGGTTTGAACAAGTACAAACTGCTGCTGAAAGAATTCAGTCCAGAGTCTTAAACGATTTAACCTCGACGAGACTCTGCACACAGGATCTCGTGTTCGTCACAAAGATTCACCCGTAGGTTAGCGTCGGCAAACAAAAAGTCACCTTCACTTCACGAGAGAGAGAGAAAGTTGTTACTGTCGCCGTCAGGGAGCGACGCCGCCGAAAAGAAAAACAGGTTTTTCTTCACAGCTTCACACAGACAATCAACTGTTTCTGATTTTCGTGTTTCTTTTCACGCCTGCTCACTTTTACTGCAGGTTTGTCTGTTTGTCTCGGGGAGGTTCGGCTTCACTGGCACAGCTGTTTCCCTTCATCAATGACGTTTCATTATATTTTAACACCTGATGCAGAAATGAATCACATGAGCTGACGTAAAGGAAAAATCCGTCCTATAAAACAGCTTTTAATGAGGCGCGTTTCATCCCTACACTCGTTTTCACGTTCTTGTCGGAGTCTTCCACATTTCTGGTTCTGGTGCGAGTTCAGAAACACCCTGAATGTGAGACAGATCGATATTTTTAGTCTCTCTGATCTGTTGCAGGTGTTTTTGACTCATTTTTTCACAGTTTGAGACTCAGTTTGCAGACTTTAAGATGTTTTGAATCATCTGATCCATCACAGTGAACATTATCAGGATCAAGTGTTGAAAGTCTCGCCTCAGCGTTTCGACCTGCGATTCTTTTCTTTTCAATTAAAATCGCCGTGTGGTCTGTGAACCGTCTGCCTGTCTTCATGTTCCAGAATGAACCGGAACAGATTGTTCGGTATCTTGTAGAAAAAAGTGAAAAACTGCAAAATCTTCACATTTTTAAGATGAAACCTTTAAATGTTTTAAGACTTTTATACTCTTTTACTCTTCAAAAATGACTTTACATCGTCTATTAATCAGTTATTAGAATATTTGATAATAACGAATGGAAAGTATTGAGGTACATTTACTCGAGAATTGTAAATTAAGTGCAACTTTTTGGCACTTTTACTTGAGTATTTTAGTTTGATGCTACTTTATACTTCTACCGCACCACATTTTAGAGGAAATGTTTTACTTTTCATTCAGAAACTATGAGCTGCTTCCAAAATCTGCTAAATTATAATTTATTTAAAAGTAACAACATTTTAAAGCAATGAGCAGAATATCTGTTGGCTTTGTACGTTACGGCAAACGACAGATATGTTGAGACAACTTTGTGCTAATCGTCTGGTCTCAACGCTAAAACCACGTGGTTATTGTCAGGAAATCATCATGTTTTGGGCTTAAATTCAGGGTTCTGTCTCCGTAAACCCACCTGGAAAATGTCCTGACGGCAAACGTGTGATGGATCGCACTGTTAACAGTCTGCAAATTGATTTTTATAGCTGAATTGAATGTCGGTCGACGGACACAAAGTACTGACAATTTTAAATCCGACTGTTTCTACGTCTTTTTATGCTCGACTGCACAACAACTTCATCTTTGTTCTGTCGTTTGCTTTGTTCTGTGTCGAAGCACCACGAGCTAAAAACAAACTGGTTTGCAGCGGCAGATTTTGAAAATGGAGGCTGAAATAAAATGCTGCCAGTGCTCGACCAATCAGAAATGTTCAAGGCTTCCTGTACTTTGGGAATTTCAGTCCTCTGAGCAGGGATTGTGTTGAGGAAGAAGAAAGTTAATTCAGACTCTTGTTTCTGTGGTGGAAGGTGGAATTCCTCCGAAGGTTCCTCGTGCCTGCAGTGGAAACGTGACTTCATCCGTTATTATTTCTAATTAGCAGCGTGGTTCTTTGAAGCAGACATTTTGACCCGAGGGCGGATTTTTCCTTTAAATCAAACGCTGCAGCTGTTTGTGGACAAGTTGAGGCACACGTCTGAAACATGTTGACCTGCCGGTTGGTTCGGTGACGGGATGTGTTGATGATGGACGAGCTGCAGGTTTGGGAAGCTTGTGTTGGAGCTTCCTGCAGAGACAGCTGATGCGTCCCAGCCACCCCGAGGTCAACAGGCTGACGTCCTCTTTAAGACACTTTACCTCCCAGTCAACTCTTATTTTGCCCTCACCAAGTGGACGATGGTATTTTTTGTCAGATATTCACTCTGTTCTAATCCATGGCTCTTTTCTAGAGATTTCTCTCAAGTACTTTGTGTTCATTTCCTCTGTTGAAATTTGTATTTATATGTTTAATAAAACAAGGTATGATCTGCTACGTCCGGTGTGTTCTTCCCTCACTGCTGACGCCGTTTCATCACTTTGTTTTTACTGTAAGAGCTGACGGACGGTTGAGAAAGCAAAAAAATGTGAAACTTTTCCTCTGAAGTGGCTGAAGATTGAGGAAGGAAGTGGTGGAAGTGTCAAACTGAGCTGCTGATTCTCGTCAGATGATGAGTGATAACGAGAGCGTACTCGAAGAAGAGAAAGGAAGAGTTACGTTCAGTGACACAATTAATTAACTGCTGATAATACAGATTCAACAACAGTGTGAGTCACAGAGCTTTAAAAAGCCACAGACACGACTGAAGACAGTATTCAGTGGTAGAGAAGCATTCTGATTAAAAGTACAGAGACTGTCACAGAAAAATACCCTATTACAAGTAAAAGTACAGGAATATTATCAGCAAACTGTATTTGAACAGAAGTTAAAGTACCTGTACTATAAATATATACACATAGTGACAGTCAGTGATACAAGCCTCCATATGTTGTTCCCTTCAACTGTCAGCCTGTGGCGGGAGGCCAGGACCCCGGGGAGTTGCATCACGAGGGGAAACACATCAGTACTACGAACTGAAGAGTACTTCCTGTTCACAGAAACACGAGGCTGAGGGCAGGAAGGACTCGCTGATGAGTGAAGACGAAACAGACGAGGAGGACTGAACTCGCTCTGAACTGTTCGTCTTCCTGTTCTGAGGGAAGAAACCGTTTGATTCAGGACACTTTGAATGTTTTAATCTGTGGATAAATAAATGATCAAATACCCTGAAATTGCAGTTGAGTAAATGTACTTAGTTACATTCCACCACTGCTGATACAGATTCAGTATCTTGTGTCCCACTGAGGGGAAAAATCCTCTGCAGCAACAGGAAGTGATCGATCTTACACTCAAGTTTATTGATTATTATTCATAATAACATTTAAAGAGTCCGATCACAAAAAATCAACAAAGTAAAAAAATAAACAAGTCATGGACTCTTGTGGTGTTTGACAGGTGCATTATGGGACATGTAGTGCAGCAGGTTACCTTCTCCCTGCAGCGTCACATATAAAACAGTACAGAGCGTTCTGTCGCCCCCTACAGGTCGAGCGGCTCGTCGGCCTGCCGCCCGGCGTTGCTCTCTGCTGCGGCTGAAGCGGGAGTGATGGAGCTCTGAGACGTGCAGCCCAGAGCCGACACGGGCCAGTCCCGACCCGAGCTGCTGGAGGCTGGAGGGCAGGAGGAGAGGAGGGAGGTTAGAGGAGGCGAGCAGGAGGTCACTGGTGGAGGATGATGGAGGGATGTACTGCTTCCATCACATGACTCCTGTCAGACTAGTGGATGGAAAACACTTGTTTCATTTAGGTTTTTTCTGCTCTGGACATTTCTTGGAAATGTAAAGGTGGAATCTATTAGATCATTTCTTCCTCCCGCAGTGTCTCCACCTTTATGTTTCTACATCATGTTAGCGGCGTGGATCTACAGAAGGTGGTGTGTACTCTTCTCCAGCTGTGTGACTACGTTATCTATTTTACTTTGAATATCACTCTGTTCTGCCACAACAGCCTCGTTTTTACAGTTCATCTTGTATCAAACTCTCCGCTCGTGGTTGTGATGATGAACAGAGACAGCTGATAATCAGCTTCACGAGCTTTGGTTTCAGTTCAGGGAGAAGACTTTTTCTGACAGCTATCACACATTATTTTAATATGAGCAGAACATGGATGTCTTTAAACTGTGAGAGGAAACCACAGAGGGGATGAGGAGAACCGTCACACCTTCACCTGTGTGAGTGTGTGTGTGTGAGTGTGTGTGTGTCTCACCTGAGCGGCTGCACTGGGCGCTCTTGGCACTGTGGGTGTGATGAAGCTGAGCAGCGTGTCCGGCCTCCGGAGACGCAGCAGGTTTTTGGGACGGAGAGGACTTCTTGTCTTTACTCAGACCTGCAGCCATCAGAGCGCGGAGAGACAAGGTTCAGCCGGCAGCACAGAGCAAGCAGAGCGTCTGTGGCCTCGACATTTACACCTCTCAGCCGAGACGCTTTCAATGACATTTGTTCTCATAAATCATGTTGGACAGCAGGCGGCAGGGACGGACTTCAGCAGGTGTCAAATCAATTCCTATTATATTTCACATAACACTTCAAGGTTGAAGGCTGAAAGAACCAGCGAGACACCCGGGCTGAAATTCCTGACCGCTCATAAAATAATGTGATAATAATAATATACAAACAGTGCTACCTGCAGACACCTGAGAGTCAAATAAAGAGGATTTAAAAAAAGGTCTGCAGCCTTTACTTGTAGAATGCTGAGAGTTTAAACACATGTTGGTTTGTCACATTCATGGATGTTTAAATATAAATAAATCTACCTTCTTTGGCGGAGATTGTAGGTAATTTACTGTCCGTGTTCCTGACAGCAGGTGTGTTCAGGCGACCTTTGTAAATGTGCCCGTCCATTCCGATGATATCAACCTCCTCTGACTAACACACACACACACACACACACACACACACACACACACACAGAGGAAGAGAGTTATTGACATCTGGTCGATCCAGTGTTTTTGTTGAACTTTTATACTGCACATTCTTGTGCGATGAATGAAATTGTTTTGTAAAGAAAACGAAGAACTTTTTTTTTTCTTTAACTTCTCATTCTGAAGTAAATCCTGATGTCACAGTGTCTCAACATCTGTAGAATAATGACACCGTCCACATACAGATTCCCTATAAACCTCACTTATAATGCAATCAGTCTGCAAAACGCAAAAATGAATGACGAAATACGGCACAAAGAAGGCTGCTATTGTGGAACAACGCCGGAACATCTCGAATAACTTTGGATTCTCTACACTGCAAACGAAAAAAGAAGCCCACTGATGGAGGAGGCAAAGAAGGAGAAGAGGTAGAGTGATAGAAGCCGAGGTAAAACAAGAGTGAATGGACGGCATTCACTGGATGGAGAGCGCTCCGGTGTTGTGTCAAAGTCTGTTACCCTGTTGCTACGTGTTTCTTCTCACCACCGAGACTTGGAGACGCCTTAAAACCTGCATTCTTTTTACTAGAAAAAACAACCCACTAACCCACCTTAAATGACTCTTTCTACTTTCTACTTTCTACTTTACATATAATAAAAGAGGTATGAACTCCTGTTTGTCGTACCTGAATCATAGTGTCCACCTCAGTCTGGGTGTGGTGCTTGTGCAGGCCGCTGCGTCGCTGGCTGGCTGAGGTGACGGTGTGCCTCCCCCCGCAGCTCCGCGACACGGTCAGCTGACTGTAGTCGGTCCGCTCAGAGATCCGCTCGCTGCTCGGTCAGACAGAGTTATCCACACGTGAGGACAGAGTATTCACAGCATCTTTTCAGATCAGTTTGGGATCTCAGGGCTTCTGTGGACTTGGATTACAGCAGGCGAGTTGTGTGGAGACAATAGATGTTTTTGTGGTTTGTTTTGTTTGTTGTTGTTCAGCAGAATGCTGCAATGCTGTTTTGTTGCAAAGCTCCAGAAATGTTTTGTGGACTACGAAGCCTTATATCAGCATGGAGGGAGGAGATGATGACTGGATTTTCATTTTTGTGGGTGAACTGATCCTTTAACTTTAAGTTTGCTAGACCCATGCGCCCCCTGCTGGCGAAGAGAGGAAGCAGTCGATAAACTGAGATCTCACCTCCTGTAGTGCTGTCGGAACCGCTCCAGAGCGTAGACAGTGAACGGCCTGTTGGACTTGTGTGCTGGAAATCCAGGAGAGGAAGGAAGTTTCACTAAATGCCTTTATGGTCCAAAGAGGAGAGACGAACAGATGAGAGCAGATGAGTCACTTTATTTTGTAATATGAGGAATAATTTAAAAAGCCAGATAAACGGTCGCTGTTATTAGCTTTGACTCACGTTCCGGATGTGTACTTAACAACAGGTCGGTCACAGGAGAGGCAGTGGAATCTGCCCACCAGCTGTCTGGAAATAAAACAGAGACGTCACTTCTCCTCTCAGCTGATGTTACACAGCTCTTGTATGTGTTAGTGTCCATGAATCGGTATGAGATGGACATTTGAACTCGTACTTTCTTAAAGCAGCAGCGTCCTCGTGCTCCGGAGCTTCCTGAGCCTGCAGCTTCTCGTGGATGTTCCTCCAGCGACCTTCGAGCTGCTTCTTCACAGAGTCCAACTCGATCCTGTTCAGCTACAGATGTCAGAGGTCAGATATCACGTCACAGATCAAACCTTCACATGTGACGCTCCTGTGTGACAGTATTCACCTTACACTCCATCTCTGTGGAGAGTCTGTCGATGACTTTGTGCCAGTCCTGCTCCTGGCCCGTCACCTTGTTGAGCAGCTCGTGGAACATGGCGTTGAGCTGCTCCGTCACAGAGTCAAACTGCAGGCGGCTCACTTTGCTGTCCAGAGCAGATTTATCTGCTTTCTGCAGGTGTGGAGAGACAACAAGACGTTTAGGACTGTAGGAGGCCTTCAGAGTTGACTGATTGATTTTATAACCCAAACAAGACTTGAATATTAAAAGTGTGAACAAACAAACTACAAATATCACTAAAATCAACCATCTTGAAGTTTTCTGAGCATTAGAAACAAAGTTCTAAGCATTAAAACTAAACAACCGTTTCATTGTGACATCGTCTGAGCACCAGAACATTTCAACAACAACGTGACCTCCAACATATGTCAGTAATTTTGGTTTTAACAAAACAGAATTTAGACATTTTTCTTTCCAATCTAGCGAGTAAGTTTCTTCTAATTCTGCTCATGTTACAAGATTAATCATTACTATAGATACACAGCAACTTATCTTCCTCAAATATAGGAGTAATGTAACCGGCTGAATGAACCCCAGTTGTTGTGGACGAACACGTCTCTGCAGCACAGCACATAAACAGATCTGAAGTAGGTTAAACGCTGTCGAATGCTTTAAACTGAAATTCGATCCATGTCTCAGAAAAACTGCCCGTTGAGACAATGAGCTGCTGCCTCTGTAGTTAATATGAACTTGTGTGTTCACCTGTACAGACCTGTCCGACGCGTCTAAAATAAAAAATAAAACGAACCCACTCACGATTTCTTTCTCAACCACCCGTTTGTCAGCCTTCTTCTCCTCCAGCTCCTCCGTCTTCCTGTGCAGCTCCTGTGGAAACAGAGTTCAGCAGTTACTGCAAGCGATAATTAGAAACATATTGCTGCCACGCAAAGTTGAGAACATTTCCAGACTTTTCTCCTTTTCCCTCACAAATCATTATTAATTTGACTTCTCCAGGACTCAATCAAGCCAACATACATAATGCAATAATTACAGTATCGTTATTACGACAATCACCAAGTTTAAAGTAATAAGTATGTGATGATCGGTATTATTACATTGCAAGTTGTCGACTATTTTGATAATATTTTTTTTGGTTTGAGTAATTTCTGACGCAAAAAATTTTTTGTTTTCAGTTTGTTAAAGGTGAATATGTTCTGCTTTCTCTCCTCGTCCATGTCAGTAAACTGAATGTCTTCTCACTGTGGACGAAACAAGACGTTTGAACGTGAAATACTGATCGACATTTTTCACCATTTCTAGACAGTTTGTAGACCAAACAACTGAGAAATCGAGAAAAAAATCAAAATCAAAGTCAAAAGAACAAAATGGACGGTGAAAGTTGTCTGTGTGTGTGTGTGTGTGTGTGTGTGTGTGTGTGTGTGTGTGTGTGTGTGTCCACCTCTATGTGTGTCTGTCTCTGTCTGCTGTCCTCTTGTAGACTCCGGCTGCTCTCGTGCAGTTTTTCACATTCTGCTTGAAGTTGCAGGATCACCTTCTGCACGTCGTCCACCAGCTCCACGTTCTGAAACAGACACAATTACACACACATTAGTGTTAAAATACACACCTGTCACAGCTCTGTCAGCTTACTGAAAGTGAATGAAGTGTTGGATCAGTGGATAAAAACATTCCCCACCAGAACTTTATTTATACATCACAAAACACACTGTGTGACACCGAGCAGCTGATCTTGGTGCTGATGTCTGGATCATGTTTGACTGTGTCCTGTTTATTCACCCACCTTGTCCCGCTCACTCATCAGGTTGTTTATTAAAGCTTTCTGCTGGTTCAGCTGATCCATCAGGTGACTCGACGCTTCCTGTGAACCTGAATGTAGAATATGATATCAAGAAATTAGTACAAGTCAGTGAAGTGACAGATTCCAGCTAAGTCTGATACACCTGTCCACTGTACGGAAACTAAAAGGTCAGCTCAGGTGATGTGAGGTTACCTCTGTGAGTGACGAGCTCTCTGAGGCGCGTCAGCTCCGACTGCTCCACCTTTGCTTCTTCCAGCGCTGCAACACGAGCTTCCAGCTTGTTGAACGTCTCTCTCTGTTTGCCGATGTTCCTCAGAGCCGCCACCATCTCTGGGTGGCGTTCGGAGCCGCCGGCCTTCAGAGACTGAACAACGCCAGCAGACAGCCGGCCCGTCTGTGGACGAGTCAGCGGTGGAGGAGAATCCCCGTCCGGCCGGGTGTCAGTCGCTTGCTGGAGAGTTGAAGTCTGTCCGCTAATCGATGCAGAGCGAGGAGCTGCTGACCTGTCGGTATCCTCGACAGGGTGGGAGGAGGAGGAGGGCGAGCTGGTGCGAGACGCTGCAGTGTTCACAGTGAAGGTGCTGCTGAAAGGTGTGTGTGTGGGTTTGACAGCAATAAGCCCTGAATGTACACGCTCCTGTAGAACAGCACAGACATGCTGAAGGTTACAGAGGGTAGATTTTAATCTCCGCCTGTTGGAACGACTTTGTGATTACAAACAAATAATGAAAAATCTGAATGTTTCTCAGCTTTTCCACATAAACATAAAGAGAGATTTAATTGACTTCATGATTAACACAAACTTCAGGGACACATACTTGACTTGATTAAATGCATCTGTGTGCTGTGAGATTTAAATTGAAAGCACTGAAATCAAAAGCAGGATTTTTGTAGATTCTCCTAATATTTTCTTTCTAAGCGAGTCATTTTGGAAGCTGATTTCTTCACAGTAGCTTCACTAGAATCACTTTAACTCAGTGCACATCAGGATTTATTCATGACAGTTTGGATCACTGCAATTAGTTCTGTCTGAAACCAGTTCTGTCTCTCACCTTCTGAGTGCTTTCTGTCTCACCGAGCAGAGCCGACTGCATGTCGTCCCACGTCACACACTGAATCAGCTCCTCCGGCTCCGGAAACTTCTGAAAGGTTTCCTTCAAAGATCTCTGATGCATCGACAACAGATGAAACTTTAATCACTATTCACAGACAAAAGGTCACTGCAACTGTGTTTTTAGATGTGGAAAAGGAAAATGAAATGAAAAGTCTGAGCAGTATTCGTCGTCTCACTCACCACGGTTTCCTCCAGGTCGTCCACACGGTGGCAGCACGTCTCCACAGCAGCGACCGTCTCTGCACCGACCATCTGAACACAGCAGGGAATAATCACTGCTGCACTGTAATCTCCACTGAGGTTGGAATATTACTGTCAGATCATTGAAATCTCTCGAGCGTGTCCTCTTTTCTCCGAGTCCAGAAGAGCTGACTGATGGTTTGTGGTTTTGGTTTAGTGATGTTAGTGATGTCTGCTCATGTGTCATACATGTTGTTTCACTTCCTGTCTCTTAATGTGACTGTATGGCCACTGTAAAGCTCTGTGAGTTGTCCTGTGTCTGAGTTGTGCTCTACAGATAAACTCGCCTTGTCTTTTTGAATGTCCTGATTTGTTTCACCATTGTTTCCCTCTGTCAGCGGTCAGTAGGTCGCACTTTAATGGCTTTCGCTGTTTGAGTTTTTGTATTTCCTCAGTTATTGGATTGCTTCTGCTATGTTTTGCTTTTTGTTACCTCCACCTGTCTGCCTGGAGTTGCATTTGATTTGCAGCCTGTCTTTGCCCTGAGTCTCCAAAGCAAGAGATGAAATGACGTCTCTACTAATGTCATGTAAATGTGACTGAGTATGTTTAAGTGTATTAATAATACAGCAATTTACATTTAATTTAAAAGGCTGCAGTTTCCTCATATTCCTCAGCTCCCCTATTGAACCTGTCTGTGTCCTCCATCAACACACGGCCGTAAAATGTTGAGATGTCTCCCATTGTCTTTTACTCAGTTTAACACATGAAGCAAAGAAAAGCCGACAACTTTCACAATTAAAAAAGCTGGAATGAGAGAATGTTTGTTATTTAAAATGACTTAAATTAAATTAAACACTCTTAAATCTCTCAGGAGATTTTATGATTAGTGTCAAACTACTTTTTCAGACTGATTTTCTAAAATACTTTCATCATTGTAAGTGTTGACTGCAGTATAAAGATTAAGGTCTTGTTTTGAAGATAATTAACTCACCTTGTGCTGTTGGCGCAGCTCCTTCATCTCCTCCTTCAGGTCGTCTTTTTGCTCGTTGAGTTCCTGTATGAGCTTCATGGCCTCCAGAGAAAACCAGACAGACACTTTAAAACCAATCAGTGACCATAAACAGTTTAAAGGACTTCTTCTTTCTTTAGCACGTAGAATATGGACTTATGTAAAAAATTACTCAGTTTGTTCTGCCTGAGGGATCTGAGGAATGTCTCAGGAATCTGACTCCATCCATCTGCCCTCTGACCTCTGACCCCGATGAAAGCAGACAGAAGCTGACAAACAGGGTGAAAATTGATCCAGGTGTTACAGAAGAGACAAATGCAGCTGTTACACTGTTTCACACGAGCTGATAATCCCTCCGTCAACCAGGTTATTCCAATTTCCTGTGAGGCTGTCAGTGTTTGTTGGCAGAGTCAACGGTTACAATCAAATTGTTCTTCAGTGTGTGTGTGTGTGTGTGTGTGTGTGTGTGTGTGTGTGTGTGACACAAACTGAAACAAAGGACATTCCTGCTCTGTGTATTTAACGTGTTGGACATGAGCCGATGCGTAGCGACCCCACAGAGCTTCAGCAGCGTCTCAATGACTAACAGCTTGTTAATAAGTGCAGCCACACGTTTGACTCATTACTCAGTTATTTTTTAAACGTTTCTACTCCGTGAACTACACGTCAGTGTCAACTCCTGCTTCCAGTAGGGCTGCAACTAACGAGTATTTTCATTACTGGGTAATTCTACCATTATCTTTTAATGATTTGTCGTCTAATTGTGAAATATGCTCGTCACATTTTCCCACAGCCAGAAGTGACGTCTTCAAAACGTCTTCTTTTATCTGACAAACAGTCCAAAACCACAAAGACTCTTCGTTTTCTGTCATAAACGACAAAGACAAGCAGAAAGTCCTCATGTTTAAGAGCTCGGACTTTGCTTGAAGAAACAATTTATTGATTATAAAGGTTAATTTTCTTTGGATTTAATAATTGTTGCAGGTGTAGTTTTAAACAAGACGTAAGCTAAAATGTGAAGAGCAGAATTTTCAGCATTGATTTATCTACCGAACATTTTATTGATTCATACATTAATCTTTAGAACAATATATCAGAACATTGCTTTAAAAAAAACTGTGTGTGCAAAAGCTTCAAAATGCTCTTTTCTGTTTATCCAACAGTTCTCAACTCAAAAGTCTTTAATGTTCTCAGACTGAAGAATACCAAACCCAGCAAATAGTTACATATGAGAAGCTGGAACCAGAAATACTAAATTCATATTTAATTTAGCTCATAGTTTGCTGTAGATTCATGTAAAATGATTCATTATATAAAGCATGCACTATATTCAGTCATAAAAATGTGAATTTTGTTAGAAAACAGACTTCATTTAGAATAAACTACAATAAACACTGAAACTGTGTGAAAAACTCCCTCTATTCCTTCACAAAGCTTCTGGATCTGAACCAACTCCAAATCATGTGTTCCTTTGTTACACAGCAACACTTTTATGCAATATGATATATATGATATGAATAAGATATTCTGCTCACTAATAAACACACAGGACCATACAAACGACCTCCCGGGCAGGAGTCATAATTCAGCGTCAGAAAGAGAAACCGCTCTAAGCTTCACCTTCGTTACTCTGTAATCCAAACAGTCATTCATTAACTGAGCCGACTGTCGCTGCACTACGAGCAGCAAACGTCACTCAGCTGTTCGGAGCCGGATCCACAACGGTTCCTCTGACAGAGTCAAAGCTGGATCACGGCTCACTGTCTGAACCCTCCGACATGTGGCTTCTACTCCAGCTCATTCTGTAGACGGGGCTTCTAACAGAACCGGGCCCTTCAGAGAGGAGACACTGGTGGACGAGGGCACGCCGGGTCACCTCATCATAGTTAAGTCAGTGGATACACCAGCTGACCCTGATGATGCCCACGGAGGACATGAATGATTCAGACAGGCTTCTGAAAGACGCAGCATCACCTGCACCGGCCTGATGTCCTGCTTTTCACCTGAGGGTTATTCATCCCCTGACAACCAGAGTCATCTCTGCAGGGGACTAATTACCCCTATCACATACAGGACGGGAGGATCCACAGCGAGGGAGAAAAGATGATGGAAACTTCAGACAACGACACTAAATCACCTGCAACACATTCTGCTCTGATCAAACTGCGCTTCTTCTCTTTCAGATAACAGTTTTCTGGACGTCCTTACTTCTCTCTAATGTTTCCTTCTTTTGGAAGCCGCCTGACAGAAACCTGAACAGAGACATGCAGAGGTCATTTGAGATGTCAGGGTGGTGCCCGTCTCCTATTGTCCTCTGCTCTGTCAGCAGCGGCTTAATACTACGCTGAAAAGTTCACCGCAGCCCGCCAGAGATGGAGGAGGAGAAGAAGAAGAGCTTCCTGCCGCCTCAGACGTCTTCTGCTTCAAACAAAACCTCATTTAGCCAAAAAACCAGAGCGATCCGGAACAGGACGACTAACAAATCAACACTGAATCACACAGAAAAACTGTGACGCATGTTGAACACCTGGTGTCACCCTGATCAGTGATGTCACCAGGTGCTTTCATCATGTGACAGAAGAGAAGCACCTGTTGTGACATCACTGCACAGGGTGTGGTCAGCACCTGCACAAAGACGACCAGCTCCTCCTGTGTGTTATTGAAGATGATCAATATGTCTTAACGTGCTGATTAACATCTGATAATCTACTTTAGAGCTGCAACAATTAATTAATACATTAGTCTAATCGACTAATGTATCTTTTATTACTGATTCTATGTTTCCAGCCTCTTAAACAGTTTAAGTTGCTGCTTTTCTTTGTCTTATTATATTAAAGTATTTGTCATTAATTATCTTTGGGTACCACAGAATCAGACTTCTGCTGATGATCTCAGAGTGCAGCTGTTTTTCGATGAGTTTTGTTGTCCATTTTTCACTGTTTTCTGAAAATTAAATACTATCTTAAAAGTGTTTAAAGTATCAAAGTATAGCTGCATTGATTGATCGATTAGTCGTCAAACATTGAATTAATCGCCAACTATTTAGAGTCATTTCTAAAAGAGAAAAGTCTAAATTATCTGTCAGCTTGTTAAATGTGAATATTTTCTGGTTTCTTACGCTGAATATCTTCATGTTGTAGAACAAAAATGACATTTGAGGATGAAATCTTGGGCTTTGGGAAACATTAATCAACACATTTGACAATGAAATAAAAGTTCTCATAATTCTGAAAGAAAGGGTTTATTACTATTATTGATGCATTAAGAAGGATGAACTGTTACAGCTGGTCGAGATGAACTTAAATCCAACTATTTCATACACTGCTGTGTGATTTAATCTATTACAGAAGCTTTAATCTTTAAAGTCAATATTAATGAAAGCTGTCAAATAAATGTAGAGCAGCAGAGGCATAACAACAAAATACTTAAGTAAGGTATTTTAGTAAATGTGCTTAAATACATTCCACCACAGCATATTAGCTGATATTGATAATATAGCTGATGATAAATATGATATAAAAGTTTGTCTTTCAGTTATTAACGGCCAGTTTTTAATTTACATGTTGGGAATACAGTTAATTATACCTCTATGTTTAAAAATAACACTAGTTATAATAGAATAAAGTTCTCACATGGGTGTCTGACTTGTGCCGGACTCAGGGCGCTCTCACCTTGGACACCTCGTCCTCGCAGCTCTCCATGCGGGACCGGAGCCCCTCCTGTCCGCCCACCCCAGGACCGGAGGAGGGGGTCGGAAATGAGGAGGAGGCTCCCCGCTCCTGCAGCTCGGTGCCGGGCCGAACCTCCCGCTCCACCGGGTCCCTCTGAACGTCCTCCTCCTCCGTGTCGTGGTCCTGCTCGGAAGCCGTCACACCCACCGCAGCACCGGGGTGCCATTCTCCGGGAGTAGCGCCCCTCCAGCGGGTCTTTATCTCCCGGATATCCAGCTGCCGCAGGACGGCGTGGAGCAGAGCGTGCAGGGCGGCGAAGTTCACAGCTCCCCGCTGAGGTGTCCCGATGGATAAGTTCACCAAATCATACAGGCTGATGTTCTGCTCCGACATTTTGTTTTTAAAACACAGCCGTTAATTAGTTACAGTTAAAGTTCAGCTAACGTTAGCAAGCTTCTCAAACCAAGACCGCTATATCCATATCTTATCAAATTCCGCCTGTGACAACCCCTGTACCGATTTTTATTTTGATAAAATATAAAGAAGAATTTGGAAATGACTTTGTTAACGTTAGTGATCGTGTCCAGTGTCCCGCCGGCGCCGGTAATCTCGGAGGTTGGTAGTTGAATGTTGTCATGTCCAACAGACAGGAGCGGCCGCTGCCCGCTGCGTCATGCTAGCCGGATTCACCGGAAACACAGCGAATTACCCTCCAAAGTAAAACGTTGAGGAAAAGGAGAAGAACGTTTATGAGATCAACGTGTTTAATTAGCATGCAAACGAGACAGGACATCAATTCTCGATATAAATTCATCACTTAGTTCCACATTTCTCCCTTAGTAAACTGCAAAATCGCTGCATTGGGGTTTAACATCTTTTATTTTCACACTTGATACCGGATGCAGTATTAGCCGTTGGTTGCACCTTGACGTCATTTGTCTCGCGGATTCCCACGCTGGACTCAACCAACTGGCGGCGTTGCCGGTTACTAGGCAACAAGCGGCGATCATGCTGTGTTCACGGAATGGGAAATAGAGTCGGACATCCAACATTTCCTACAACACTACAGAAAAAAATCAATCTTCTTATTCTATTGGGACATTTGGGATATTTCATCCATAAAAACAAATATCATTTTAAGAATATATCTAAACACTAGCAGAGTCATAAACCTACAAAAAAAAAGAATCAAATAGTGAAAATATTATTTTTCTTGTACAATACCCCAGTACAATGTCACCATTATCTATTATTATCTTGTGTGTTGTGTTTCTTAATACATGACTGCAACTTAATTTCCCCCCTGAGATAATAAATTTGACTTGACTATGTTGCTTTTTTTAAAAACGATTTCTCTTTAACTGAACATTATTTGTATTGCTTGTTATAATTTATGCAAAAAGAAGAGTGTAATCTCATTTAAAATTAAAAGAACCTTCAGTACAATCCTATAAAACGACAGCTCATTTCAAATAATCCAGTATTTACCAGACTGTTTGGGGTTTATAAAGATAAACCACACAACTAGTGTTCAAAATAATATTTTATTGATAATAAAAACAAGCAAGCAGAAGTTTGGGTGCCATTCTGAATTACTACATTCAAGTATAAAATCACCTCCATAGTACACATGCATTTCCCTTAATATCCTTGAGATTGATTGCATCCTTAACAGTCGCAATGTGAAACAAAACTTCAGCGAACTCACCCAGTAATGTTTCATTTAGCAATAAATTAACCAGAACAATGTATTATAATTCACACATTTGACACTTTTAACAAAAGGAAAAAAAACAGCATCTATGATATAATTCCTTGTTGCTCTTTCCCACAACAACTTTACATAAGGCTTTCTGGAAAAGACAACATCTCTTAAGGCCAGTATTCAGCACTGTGTTGGTTTGGCATCATCTCAGTTTAAAATGAGTGTTGATTTGAGGGGAAGCTTATTCATCATGACACGACCACAGTCATTAAAACAAACAGAAAAGGAACTAGACAGAGTTTTCAGCCATGCTAGCAGCTTCGTGAGGTTACAACGATCATCTTAAAACTTTAAGGAAGAATAAAGTTAAGGTCCTGTTTGTTTAGAAATAAAATGAGATTTTGGTGACTGTGTAAAAGGTCTTTGGCAACTTAATTCAGAAGAGTTTATGATGTTGGGAGCATGAAAGACATCAGAGAGGAATATATGTTACAGTGGCACTCCACTATTGTGACACGTTGTGTATTTTTTTAGGCTTTATGAACACGCTGAGCGCATTTCCTTCCTCTTGACTTCTTTGACACAAAACTAAAAGATATTTCACTATTGTTTCAACAATCTGTGACTTTCTTGTCCCTTTACACTCCATGACACATTATCAAAGTAATCAGAATTCATTCTGTGAGGAATTTGAATGTCTGAAACAAATTGAATGGCAGCACATTTAATATTGGAGGAGATGTTTCACTCCAACATTTCAAACCAAAGCAGTTGATCCAGTCAACTGACACTCGTCTACAGAGCCGAGCTGCTAGCATAGATACAAACTGTCTGTGAAAGAAAAGCATGAGTGACTGTCTCATTAACCAAATCCATACCAGGAAGTGAGAAACGGTAGAAAAGTAGCAAGGAGAGAAAAGGACTGTTTCTCTTTCCTCTGAGCCTAAATGACATCTGAACTAAACGCAGTCACACACTTCTCATTATGGGATGTTTCAGGGAATGCAGAGTCACGGGTCGTCCTGATGATCCAGATCTTATTACAGGAAACCAGTTATACAGTTGCACTAAATGTATGTTGAAGGAACAAGAAAAGAACATGAACATCATAAGAGTGAAAGCGGATTTCAGACTTCAACAAAAATGATAAGTTCAGTTTCTTGATAATGATTCCCTTTTAACCGCTTTGCTCCAAACATGCTGGGATTTCCTCAGATGAAAGTCACTGTCCAAAGCCGAGGAAGACTCAAAATCTAATTTTTAAAGGAACAGTTCAGCCAAACAGTAACAGCTTCTTCAGCTGTTTAACAGAATGCTGCAACTCTGTTTTACTGTGAAGCTCCAGAACTGTTCTGTGGACTCCGACACCTCACCTGACTTTATATCACCAGGAGAAGGAAGGAGGACTGGTGCACTGTGCCCTCAGGAGGCCATTTTGTCAGCATTTGAATTTACAGCCTGACATGATTTTATGAGCACAAGAGACGTCAGAAGAGAGTGGACAAAGTCTGAAGAATCGGGCTGGCATTACTCTGTATTTTCATCGTCTACAAATCCCACGAAAGCAGCAAAACTAACCATAAGTCCGTCTGTCCACACTTTCTGACTTCCTGTCGGTGGAACTCAGCTCTGAGCCCATTAGTTCTTACTTTAAGTGTTCAAACAAGGTTCATTCATGTCCTCAAACAGCTGCACACTGTAGCTTTAACAAACAAAAAGGAAGAAATTGTGCATTTAGGAACTATTTTCAGCAACGGATTAATCCACATTTGGTGCTCTAGTGAATAAACTACAGTGTGTGTGTTGATGGTGATGAAGGAACAACAGTTTAAATAGTTTTCCAACAATAATGGAGCTCTATGGCACAAAGAAAGCAGATATATCACAATATGTGTCAGGAGATTCGCTCACTGCTGGCTTTTGGCTTTTTTATGGGATTTTGTCCACAAGAGGAAAAATATAGATTATCACCAGAATGATTCTTTAAGTCAATACATGCAGCTGGAAACAGCTGCTGCAGCTGTGATGAGTTATGTGTTGAAACCTGCAGCTGTCAGCATTATTCATCAGGATCCCTTCAAGCAGGCACTGACAGTGGGACCACGACCCACCGTCTTTATGTCACTGAATCAAAAGTGCTTTAGTTTGATTGAAGGATCTCGATCCATCATGTCTCAGTGGAAAGTATATTTTCAGATTCATTTAAAATTCGTGATCAGAGAATAATCAGAGCGAGGCCGGGACGAACCAAACTGAGGTATATCGTGTGTGTGCGCCTCCTCAAATCTTTTGATATAGTACAGATAAATGTTGCGTTCATGTTTGGTCCCTGCAGCCAGAGATGGCCTGCTGGCTGGGATACCTTCATCATCATCATCATCATCATCAGCTGTGGAGAGCGGAGCGCCTCCAGCTGTTCCCTCCTCAGCCTCACCAGACTCATCAGATGCTGTCGTAGTCGGACTCTCGTCGGGTGGACTCGGCCCGCCCCTCGGCCATGAAGAAGGTCATTGAGCCCAGGAAACCCGTCACGACCAGGATGAGCAGCTGCCAGTGCAGCAGCAGGTAGTTACTGTAGAAGAAGGCCAGAGCGGCCATGATGGACTGCAGAGAAAACAACAGTGAAAAAAGAAATAAATAATCTCCTTACACACAGTCTGATCAATGTGGAAACTCATTAATGTGACCGTCACCGTGAGCTCGTCTCAAACTCACCTGTATGAACTTAAAGACGGCGAAGGCCGGAGCGCTGTTGTCGCGGAATATGAATCCGATGATGCTGAGGAGCTGAGTGTTGAAGCAGCTGTCGCCCAAACCGAGCAGGAAGCTGCAGAGCAACGCCACCCCGAGACTGAGCCGCGACACGGAGACACAGAAACAAATCAAGTCTGAATAAACACATTCAGGTAAAAATAAATATGTGAATAAAAAAAAAAACAGGATTTAACAGTTTCATAAAGTAAACTGAGAGTTTATAGGATCAGATTAAGTATTTATTCTGACTCTGAAACAGATCTGAGTCTTTAAGCCGAGATCGTCCAGATAAAACTGGGACGCTGCGGTTCCTATGTGAGTTTTCTTGTCTGTGCTACAAATGCATGTAAAATATGTATAAAAATACTGGTATTCGCTTTGATATTTAAAAATGAAACAAGAAAATTAAAACCTTGAGCCTGTTTTATGACCTGCTTTCTGTCTGCTTTATCTGTTTTTGTATTTTACATCTATAATACAAAATACAAATAATCCACAATGCATCAAACTAAAGTAACAAGACTGTTTTGAAAATGTGAGGAGGAGAAAGTTCAGATATTTGTGTTCAGATGTCTGGAGGGAAAGACAAAAGTGTCCGAAAAATAAAAACTCCAACCACCTGAAAATGTTCCTACACAAGTACAGTTATAAGGTATTTGTACTTTGTTACTTTCCCTCTCTAGCTTATTCAGATATTTTACTGTAAACTAAAATATAATTTACAAAATGAACATGCTGCTCTGTCAGTGTGTTTTCTGTACTTGGGGGTGATGTAGGCCTGCAGATCTGTTCCTGCCTCCGGTGCGATCGGAGCGTCGCTGGCGATGTTCAGGAAAATCAGATAAAAAGCAACAAAGTGAGTGATGAGCCCGAGCAGCACCACCGGGTTCCTCCCAAACCGGTTGCACTTATTCAGCATCCCGAAGACGCCCCCTCCTGGTCAAACAGGGCAGAGAGAGGAAACGGAGGATAAGTCTGTGCCTGGTGACGCTCGTCCGGTCAGCCACGCGTCACAGGACTCACCTAAGATCTCGCCGATTCCGATGCAAATGCCCGAGATTCCGATCAAACTCTTTGCATCTTTGCCAAACTGCGTCATGGCTCCGATGCACGTCCCGTACACCCCGCTGTAGAAAGTGAGCTCCAAACCTGACGGAGCAGAGTGCAAGAATCAGACTCATCCAGTTTGGTTTGACTTCCACCTGAACGCGTCTGACTCGCACCCACCTGTGTATCCGATGGAGATGCTCAGCAGCATCATCTCTCTGGTGCCAAACATTTTACACGCTTTAACTGAGAGAGAAACAGCAGAGGTTCATTTTTCAGACTGTTACACTGAAGGTTCAAAGCTCATGAGGTGGAGGTTATTTTAGTTAACGTACCAAAAGCGTCCAGAGCTTGTGTGCAGAGGCTGGAGCGAGGTGAGCTGAAAACAGGAAGACAAAAACTGATAAACTCGTGATGATAACAGACTTCATGGTTTTTTTCTTAAAGCACTCTGTCGGTTGACCTTTCACAGACTCATATTTCCTCTGGGACATTTTCACCTTCCAACTCGTCCCTAAACTCAACTTGGTTACCGTGGCGACTGTATCACAGCAGACAACAAAGGATAGCATTTACAGTGAAAGGTCACCTGTCTCAGCTACAAAAAATAAATATCAGTCCTGCTCCGGTGGGACGGCCGGGCGACCATCTGTCTTTTGAAAAATACATTTTCCAGGACATTTCCAGGGTGCTTTCAACGATCTATGGAAGTCTTAAATCTTAATACTGCAGAAATGAAACTATTTACTTTCTTTTTACAAACAGAGTTAGATGGAAGTGGATGTTTAGCCTGCGCATGATGTCACTTCATGGGCTCGTTGAGGAATTAGATGTAGCTCGTTTCATCTGAGCTGCATGTTTAACCTTTTGCAATATATTTGTAGCATTTTTACCTGTTCGTCTTTGTCACAAATTGAGACAACCGCCGGATTGTTACATGTCTCTATCTTCATGAACATTACAAAAGATTTTTTTAAAGACTTTTTAACAGTTATGGTTTGAAGTTGTGAAATTCATCACTTCACTTCCTGTTTTCTCACTCTTTCTTGAAACAACATCAGCATGAACGTCTTGATGCTGTTTAAGGAAGAGCACCACATTGTAACGCAGAGTCACTGTTGATCGCAGCTGTTTTCTGTGTTCGATTTGTTCTAATCAAGTGCAGCGTTTTCTTCCTCACACACCACCTCAGCTAAAAATGGGTAACTGAACATTATGATCTGATAACTGCAGAACGACACAACAGGCCAAAAGGGCAGAGTGTTTAGAAGTAGCTATGAAACTTTGAAAACGTGAATGCTTCAAAGAGTGCTGCAACCAGTTAAAGCAGGAGAATCAAAACTGAGACCAAAGTGGAATAAATACCAAAAATGACTCCACTGCTACAAAACAGCTACAGATGAAACAGTGTCTGTATTTGTGTTCATAATTTGAATTAAAGTTTCTCTTTTTTCTGCATTCATTAACTCCCGTATGTTTTTATGTGTACTATAACACAGCGTTTCTGGAGCTCACATTTAAAGTCTGACTTGCAGTGACACAATTTGGCAAATCTGAATTTAGTGGATTTTATTTTGTACAGTTTCAGTCTCAGATCTTTGGTCAGATGAGGGATTTCTGCATGTTCTCGCTCACCTTTGAAAGTAATTTCCAGCTGAAAATCATGCTATGATCCAATTTCATATCTACTTCACCCCTAACCTCCAGCAAAAGTTGTTTTTTGTGGCTTTTTATCCCAATAAAAGTTAATACAGACACCTGATCATAACTTTGCTGCACATTAAAAAGTTTTCAAGGAAAACTGGCTGTTTTCTCCCAGACTGTTGATGAATTCTGTCACTTTCCAGGACTTTTTCATGACTTGTGAGCGACATACAGTAACAGAACTCATGGTTAACCAGACTCGTGGGACGCTCACCTTGCTGTGGAGCAGCTCTCAGTGGACTCCGCCTGCAGCAGCGATTCTGCCGCCTCAGCGTGAGCCGGTTCAGGGTCGGGCTTCCGGATCAGAAAGAAGAGGAAGCAACCCACCAGACTGATCACCGTGAGAGAGATGAACACTGTCTGACGGTCCTTGTCTGAGACACACAGCATGAGTCACACGCTTAAAATGAAACTTCGTAGAGAAGTCGGCATGGCAGCTGGACTCTATGAATAGCAATAAATACATGTGAGGCAGAGATTTGAGAGAATACAGCTTCTCTCCTACCTGTTATGTGATCATGTCCATGCCAGGCACAGTAAATGTAAAGATTTCCAAAGAATAAGCTGCAGATAGAAAAAGGTCTGCATTAAGAACTGAAAACAAACACCAAACACCTCCATCAAACTCATCTGGTTTATATAAGTTTCACCTGAACTGCAGCAGCGCCCAAAATATTCCACTATTTCTTCCGATGGTGTTGTCAGTGGAGTTGATGGCGAGCACATTTCCCTGAGCCGTCCACAAGACTAAACACAAGAAGAAACATAAACATGGAGAAGATGTGTTCCCGAGGGAAGAAATGGTGATCAGATAACATTTCTTTACCTGCTGCTCCTATTCCAACTAACACAGACGCTGTATAGAAGCTCCAGGTGTAGGGGTAAATGAACATGGCGATGTAGCCGCTGTAGAAAAACAGCACAAAGAGACATCAGAAACCTGAATTAGCATGTAAAGGACGGAGCAGAAGTTGTGTTAGTCAGCGCTGGTTTACCTGTACAGAAGCCCACTAAAGAACATTGACAGCTGTGGTCCGATGACAGTCACCACTGAAGGGGCGATCAGGTTGGACGAAGAGAAAACTCCATAGATGATGGCCATGCTACAAGAGACAGACAGCAGGACACTTAATGGACCACTGTACACGACCCGGACTGTGGAGAACTTCCTTGAGAGAAGATGCTGCGTGATTTAGACAAAGACTGATTCACTTTTTTAGCGTGTTTTTAAAAAAGCTCACATTCATGAAGGATGTTCCCAGAAAATGGACTCAGCGGTAACTCTGTTCCCTTAATAAATGTAATTATCCTGTAAGGATTTCTGTGTGTGACAGATTTAATTATGGGAGGTGACATGAGGTCTGTATCAGTCAGTGTCTGTGTCTCTGTGCGTCCAAGGCATGCTGTGCTTAGTTCAGGGGCATCAGATAAAAAAAACACAAATAAAATGTAAAACAAAATAATTAATTGTGGCTGTCAGGACACCAGCAGTAATTTACCTCGTGTATCCGCTCCCATGGAACTCAGTGCTATTGAAGCTCTTGATAACTGTTTGCTGTAAAGAAGAAGACGTAGGACTGTTAAGGTCTCCAGGATATTATCTCAAGTCATGCCTGATCAGTCTGGAGTGTGTACCTCTATATTGCCACATGTTTGAAAGGCAGTAAACATGAACATAAAGCCAAAGCCGAGGATAACGATGTTCAGCAGCCTCTTCCCCTCTGGACTCATTTTGCAGGATATTACTTGAGGAAGTGATGACCAAAAAAAAAAATCTACTGGAGAGATCAGCACATCTGGAAACAGAAGAGGAGAAGTAGAAATCAGAAGAGCGTGTGATATTCAAGCAACACTAACGCACTAGTTGCATGTCACTAAAAGAAACTCTCTCTTTATACCAAACTTAATTCAAAAATCGGTTGTTTTATCACAAACACATATGGACTTTTAAAAATTGCGATAAATCCTAAATGATTTGCGACCTTTATGATTGATAGCGCACAGTGATAATTTCGGCATACAACAGATGTACAGAACAATAATTTTATTTCGACAAAATACAAGTTTTAGAATAGTTTCCCATCACGCGCTGCCACTTACCAACATGCGTCCTGGTGGCCTAACTCACAGCCTCCAGGAGCTGGGCTGACTAAAAGTTAAACTGCATTAAAGGACGTGTTGTTTGGCCAAAGAATTATCAGACGAATTATAAAGTGGATCGCTTGGATTACAATAACACCAAAATGTGTTTTCTATCAGACAGATTATCTGACTATAATCATAGGAGAATTTAATTGAAGGCTTTTTTTAAAGGAGGGTTGTCCTGTTTTGTTTGACAGCGGAAAGGATCAAGACGATGACTAATCACGAGAAACATATGTGTCTTCTAATACGTGAAACTACAGTTTTAAAAAAACCCAATGTACTGTTGACAGGAAAGGAACAACTTACCAACAATGCTGAAGCTGTTAAGCTAACTCCTCTTCGTCCGAACTCAGTGTGCTATTAGTGACATAGTTTGCTCGTTGAGGAAGGTCCGATATACTCAGCCATTCATCCTTTCCGTGTGGTTCCTTATTTGACCTAACATGACAATCTTCCGTCGCGTAAAACAGATTCTCTAAAACACTTTTAACAGCACCGGTAAACAGGACTTGCCCGAAACTAGACTGAGTTGTCATGTGAATTGGTCAGCTGACTGTTGCGCTGCTATGACTAGCTAACATGTTAGCATGACATCCCCGATGTACAAACGTCCAGTGCGGAGAAACTTCACCACCACCGAGTCAGCTCCAGCCGATCCAGTTTTGTTTAGTGTGTTTGTGCAAAATGGATTCTACTTCCGGGCAGTTGTTTTAGCAGCGTTTATCAAATCAAAGGGCGACTGTATATGTAGGTGCTTACAAACCACATTTGATTTGTTGTTTTGTTTTAATACGCTTATAGGAATACTAAGATGTTGCTTATTTTAATGCGCACAATAGTTTCTTTTGATAGTGTTCACCGCGGTGTTAACAGCTAGCAAGCGAGCTAGTGCAAAGTACTTCCGGTTAAAAATAAAATAACGCCTGAAATAAATAAACTTTTACGTTGACATGTAACGTCAATGACAATACATCTAATAGATCAAGCCCAAAGATTTTTTTCCAGAAAGATACGACATTGTTTTATTTTGATTGTCTGACATATTTGGCGCTTTTTCTGTTTTGGAATAAACAAAAATGAATCCGCCAGGGGGCGCTACTGCGGCCGACACACGGCGGGTCGCCTCCTTCTTTAAGAAGAAGACATTCTCCTCACTGGTTTCGGGCGGTTGAAAACGACGTGTTCGGGGTTGTGCGGGAAGAAGTCGCTTATTTTGTGATTGTGCAGCCTAAAATACATCACAGGCAAGGAGATTCGATTTAAATTACGCTCTCGTTTCTGTGCGTGTACTTTTACGAACAAGCAGGCTCCATCGTAGCCGAGATTTAAACTGTTTGGCGGAAGGCTGCAAGGCCTCAACGGCTAGCTAATCACCATGAGTTACGGTAGGGCACCGCCAGACGTTGATGGCATGACTTCCCTCAAAGTGGACAACTTAACGTACCGAACATCTCCCGAAACACTCAGACGTGTTTTCGAGAAGTATGGCCGAGTAGGGGACGTCTACATCCCCCGAGACCGCTACACGAAAGAAAGTCGCGGTTTCGCGTTTGTGCGGTTCCACGACAAACGGGACGCCGAAGATGCAATGGACGCCATGGACGGCGCGCTCCTCGATGGACGGGAGCTGCGGGTCCAGATGGCCCGGTACGGAAGACCCCCTGATTCCCACTACGGTGGTGGTGGCGGCGGCGGCGGCGGTGGAGGAGGACGGCGAGGCGGAGGAGGGCCTCCCAGGAGGTACAGCGGGCATGGACGCCGAAGCAGGAGGTAAGAACGAGCACACAACCGCTAGTTGGATAGCTTCTGTTAGTTGACTGCACGCGCTCCGCTACCAGACTCCATTGAAAAAATGGCGTATTTTAGGTTGCCTTGGTCACTGATCAATACACACTGCCCATAGAACAGACGTTAAAGCGCCACTGTGGAGTTTTGGAGAAGAAATTCAAACACAGAATTTTAATGTTTACGATATCAGTGAAGTAAATTTAGAAATATCATGTTTTATATATTTTTTTCATAAGTGAAAAAACAAGCGTTCTAAGAGGAAATTAAGGCCCCAGAACACTGTTTGAAGTTAGAAAGATGGCAGGGTCCGCCACATAAACAAAGAAACGGTATGAAATTGTGCAATCCTTTTTAAGGCCAGTTTGCTTGTTCAGTCATGAAAACTGTTTGTTTATTTAGTTTGGGGCATAAAACAATCAGTCGATGCAGATCATTCTCTCTATTCATTAAGGTTTATTCCCCAAAACTACATATTGCAGCTTATTAAGTGTTTTGTGAACCAGCCGGATCTATTCAGCAAGAAACACGAGGAGCACATACTGTTCCACAGCTGTACATCTGACCTACTCTGTCAGTTATGTGCTACTGTTCTTATTCTTCCGGTTTTAGAAACTAACAGCTGAAGTTCAGGACTTAATCTATTAGAACAGCCCTCAGTTAAGTTCGTTTAGGTTAGTGTCTGCTAATGCCAGCCAATTGTTTTAGCCCTTTTTAATGAGGGTTAACAAACCCTCGTCAGACCTGTGTAAATCTCCTCTGTAGAACTGTGGCTCCATTGCAGGCATAGCATGTTGTCCTCAGTTCGGTCCAGCTGTTGCCAGATTAAAAATGATAACTCAACCCACTGAATGTATTCAGCTCTTCTCCCAGCCCGAGACACAGAAGACGGAGCAGGTCTCGCAGCAGGAGCCGCTCTCGATCCAGAAGCCGATCCCGCTACAGCAAATCCAGGTCCCGATCCTACTCCCGATCCAAGTCCCACTCTCCCAGGACCAAGAAGACCAAGGCCAAGTCCCAGTCTCGTTCCAGATCTAGATCTCGGTCCAAGTCCAAGTCCAAGTCCAAGTCCAGGTCCAGAAGCCGCAGCCCCACCCCTGCCTCCAAAAGAGAGTCCAGGTCGAGATCTAAAAGCCAACCCAAGTCGGCAGCAGAAAATGGAGGCGAGTCCCCTTAGAGCTCAGCAGGTGAGTTTGGAAAAGGTGTTGCTGTTGCACAAAAAGATTTATTTTGTTAAAGTTCTGTTTCCAGTGTCTTTGTTACAGTTGTGAGTAACAGGGTGAGTGGCAGGCTAGTTATAAATTGACTGTAGCTGATATCTTTTGTTTATCCCCAGTAGCATCCAATTCAGGAGGTACTCTGACATCATTTAGATCTAGACCAGTTAGCTCTTAAAACATTGTTCCCCATGTCAAGATAACTTTCAGTCATACCTAAGCTCATAATTTCACTAGCGACGTGTTTTTTTAAGAACAGTTCTGACAGTAAATCCGATGTGGAATTCTCTCCCTCCCAAGCTGCGGCATCCTGTTTGCTAAAGCGGAGTTTGAGCTGAGCTGAGGCAGTATGAGCAGTTAGAAGGTGTTTGGTGAGCTGCCCGCCTGATCCTGGTGAGGCTGTCTGTGCAGCAGCAGGGTGGAGGCAGTCAGTGTTGGGGTTTGGTGGTGAGGTACGTCTGTCTGTCTGTCCACCACTGGACATAAAACTGTCCTCCAGGTCACGCCCACATCCAGGTGCTACTGCTCGAGAGGCACAGAGGTTCGTCAGTCCCACTCTGTTTGTTCAGTTTCATCTCTTCTAACATCTATTTTGGTTCATTATCACAGATTAACAATTAAAACTTTTTACTAAAATGTATTGAGTTACACTGCAGTGAAGGCCGTAAATCAGACAGGAGACTTTTCTTTAAGCATCACCAGGTCAGAAACTAAATTAAGGCTGTTATCTCCTCTTCAACAAAACCACACTAGCAGCACAAAGCAATTCTACAATTTTGGTTTGCTCACTGTGGTCTGGCAAAGCTCAGATACTTTCTAAAACCCATTGTTTATCTCTACACCTAAACTACCTCCTGTAGATCGCCATTTATCCCAGTTGAACAGCTGCTGTTCACTTAAAAAAAAAATAATAATAATAATAGTAAAAAATCTAATGTTGCAGTGAAACCTGGATTGTGATGAGTGCTGCAGCTAATGATTATGATCATTATCTGCTGATTTTTCTTTTTAGTGTCAGAAAAATAAAAACCCGATCACAACATCCCAGAGACAAAAATGGTGTCTTACAAAGAATATGAATACAATACAAACATGGGATGAGTAGATTATGTAAAATGCATGCGATCCATAAAAATGCATCATCTAGCATGCAAGATTTATATTTTACTTTAATATCAGCCAGTGGATTCAATTAAATATGCATTGATTTGCAGCTCTGCATTAAAAATCAAGATGATGGAAATTATTATCACATTTATATGGAACTAAACAAAAAATGAGTCCAGGTTGAGTCAAACTTCTGATTCTGTTGTGTCAGATTTTTTTTCTTCCCCCAGTTCTAGTTCATGTTGTGTTCTGGTGGGATTTGAAAGAAGAACACCTTCCTAACTCTTCCTGTTTTGACAGTTTCAGGTGACTTCTGAACTCCAAGTCCAAGACTGGATCCGACGCAAGCAACCGTGTCCTGCTGTGAAAGGTTATTATTGTGTCTTCCATGCTTTAGTTTAATTCATTTTGCCACAAACAGGCTTTTTTTTTTCTTCATTTCATCAATGTGCTGTGATTTTATTTCTTCATAACATGTTTATGGTTTTAATAATCCAGTTCAATGTGGAGAGGAGTTTCTGTTTTTGTTCTGATCACACAGGATAATATACAAAGATGTTCATGTTTAGTTTTGTACTTGGCTCAAGTTGCCCCTTCTGCTTTAAGTTCTTCTACCCATGGCCTATATCAAAAAGCAAGTGACAGGCTTTCTTTGGCTTTCTTCTGCCTGTCTTTGATATGATTATTATGGGAAGCAACATTTCTAATATTTCTTGGGCTGCAGTTTCATTTAGAGATGGAAAGCTGAATTGATGTTTCACTGAGGGCTCATTTCATGGTAAATGTACTACTTTCATCCATGCACAGATCCTGTAGAAAAGTAGATTTTTTTTTTCACATTTGCCATGGTGATCCTGAGTATCCTGGTGAGTGACTCAGCTTTTTGATGCCTAATGGCGCGGGTTTAGTCCAGAGTTAGATGGCAAACACAATCATATGGCTCTGATACAGGCCTGTGGTGTTAGCTGGATACTCAGACACACCAGGGCTCATTTTTCCCACACCTGAAGAAGCCATTCATTCCTGTTACTTTTACTTCTTGTTCAGCATGAGATTTAAACAAACATCCAAAGTGACATAATCTACACCAATTTGAAAGTTTGCTTTTATAATTGTTTTCATGTCAGTGCAGCCATTTCATCAAACAGTAGTAATCCCTCAGAAACTTTACCTGCTTCCTTACTGTCTTTGATTTCAGCAGCTCAGGGTGTCTTTTATTAAACGGGACAGTAGATAATTTTAACTCCTGGGATTGAATGTGTTAAATATAATTGTAAATGGCATTTACAGTAAAATTACTGGTGATGTAAAGTCTAAAAGTAATTGGTTATGGAATGTTTCAGGTCATAAAAAGATCATTTAATCTCACAGGACTCCAGGCACAGTCTTTGCTTTTTCTTTTTAATTTTTGATCCTAATCCTGCTTGTATGTTGTTGTTTTTTTTGTGCACTAGGCGCAGTTGTGTAGCAGTTGATATTGCTGGTTAGCTGTTAAGGTGGCGTGTTGCTCTGCTGAGTGCTTGGATGTTTCCAGTATTCTCCAGATTGCTCCTGTGACTACCAGTGATGCAGTTGCTACAGTCTCATCCTTTGTACAATGCCATGTTTTTTTGTTTCCCCCACATGGTCATGGATGACAAATGTGACTTTGATTAAAGATTTTGGTGTTTTGTCTATAACGGTCTCACTTTTTTATTGTTGTTGTGCACATTTACATTCAACTCCAAAATATTTATCCAATATGGAACTAGGACAACATGTCGCATGGTTTCAAACTTCAAAGACTTTTGTAAATGTATTCTGAATTTGATGCCAGCAACACATTTCAGACAAGTTGTGCAGGAACTTGCTTCAAATTTTGGAGGGCTTCCAAGAAATAACCTGAGACGCCAAAGACTGGATACCAGTTTGACTTCATGTCTAATGTTGAAATCTCTAACGATAATTTGAGAAAAAGACAGTTTTTATCTTTTTAACTCGTTTTACTGGGGTTTTTTTTTTTGACTTGGCAATTAAAGTGAAATGAAACTACAAAAGGGGAACCAGTGAGCTGGTGGGAAGTAATAAAGTATGAATACTTTGTTACTAGACTTAAACTTCTGATTTTTCCTCGAAACTAATATCTGAACATTTTCCTCCTTACATTTTCAAAACGGGCTCATTAATTTAGTCCAACACGTTTACACATGTTGCAGCTCAGACTCTTTACCAACCCAACCTGTCTAATGAGACTCAACAATCAACTGTCTTTGTGGTGCGTTCAAGAACAGCTCGAACAAATCCTACTGATTTTACCTTTAATAGTCTTTGAATTATATTAATATGATGGCAGCTACAGTTAGCTTTGACCACAAATGTCCCTCGGAGAGGAATTTTTACTCTGAGTACATGTCAGAACCTGTACTCTATTACTTTTACTGG
The DNA here is from genome assembly GCA_963678695.2 of Diplodus puntazzo. Taxonomy (NCBI): domain Eukaryota; kingdom Metazoa; phylum Chordata; class Actinopteri; order Spariformes; family Sparidae; genus Diplodus; species Diplodus puntazzo. Next base: position 1,880,482 of record OZ023174.1, read on the forward strand.
AGTAAAAAAGTTGAATCTACCTCTTTTAGTCTTTTTTTTCTGTACCATTTTGTTTGTACTACTACTTGAGTAAAGAATGTTTGGACTTCTGTTTCTTCAAGACTTAATGTCTGTGCTGAATATCCACACAATATCTTTAATAACATTAACTCAATTGTTTTTGGTCTATAAAGGCGTCTAATCACTTTGGTGCTTTGTCTCTTTGCTGTCACATACTGTACATTCAGTTGATGAAAATCCAATTCTGTGGTACTTTAAGTTGTACATAACAATTTCATGCTTAAAAAAATTGACTCTTATGCCAAAAACTGCAGATACAGCAGGTGTTTTGTCTACAATCATATCCATCTGTGTGTGATTAATACCTAAAATGGCCATCACACAGAAATAGACCCTGTCCAATCGAACAAAGACATTAATCTCCTGTTGGCTCCTGATGTTCATATCGTAGACTAAGACAGGTCATAACACTGTTGTTTTGGCTGCTGACAGCATTGAGCGCCACACCTGTTGTACCAGCTAGACTAAATTCCACTCTGAAGACTGTCACTCAAGGCAGATGACCCAGTTTTTTCAGCCATAGGTCAAAGTGAATCTCTACATAGGTTTGTACTGTTGGATATTTCGCAATCTGTCCCTCCACAAGCACCATGATGAGAATCAAATTCAAGTGTAGATACCTAACATGAAATCTGAGTAAGAATTAATCTGTGGCCGTACCTTAGACCCAACATTTGATAACATATTTCCATGATGTTTCTTAATGCTACCTCTATCATATGTAGACATCTTACTTGAAAATATTTATTTAGCTCAAGGTAGGTAACAAAAAAATAGCAAACATAAGTAATTATGTTTCAAAACATGGACATTTCCAATTAGTGGATTTGTGTGAGCGCAATAATCAGTCTCATTAAAAATATATGAAGAAAATAATATGGAGAATGTGTAGCCCTGGAGTAAATGTAGACTTATCACATATCATGGGTATCATTTTGTGAAAATTCACATGATTGATACTGTGACTTCAAGCAGCAAAGCCTTTTGAATTTGAGACAGCTTCATTCTTCTAAAGATATGTTATTAAGTAAAATGATGACGGACAAATGTGATAAAAGTGCATTTATATAATAAAATCATAATGTAATAATTGTGTGTAATTTTCCTGTTGCAAAAATGACAATGACATGATGACATCACCTTTACTGTAAAGTTGAGAAACAACAAGGCGTGGCTTCCGGCGACGTTTCATTCGTGCGTCAGCGACGTACTGACGTTTCTTTCGGGGCGGGGCTATAAAGCCTTGTTTTTCAGTCCTAAGCGCTCGACAAACTCCATTTTGTGAGAGCTGTTGAAGGAGGGTCGAGCGACGTCCCCGTGAAAAGGCAAAACCCCAAAACGAGACAAAAAGTCAAAGTTAGCCGACGAACCGCTCGCTAACCAAGTTATCATACGAAAGGAAAGCAAATCTTATCGTATGTCCGGTATCCAGAACCTCCATACTTTTGGTAAGTCATTTTTTTTTTATCCAACTGAACCTTGAGACGGGGTGGGGGAAGGGCGAGTGTTCACGAAGCTAACGTCAAGCTGCCGAAACTTATTTCGACGTTTTACTCGCTATCTATGTGTTATAATACTTGTTTCTTGGTGTAATCAATTCTGATGAATTTGAAGCAAACGTGTGACTCGTTATTAAATCTCTTGCGTCAGAATTAGACAGTCTGGACCGTGATTTTGGTCGAGTCGCAGGCCTTTGCTAGCGGCCGCCATTTGGCCTAAATTTTGCTGGAGGCTCGTTAGCTTATTCTTCGTCTGTTTAGCGTCGGAAATAACATCGTACCACCGCTGTTAAAACACGGTCCACCAAGTTGAACCTTATTTTGGGCTTTTGGTTAAGTAGTGAAAAGGAAAGTTGCCATGTCACGTCTGCCATTTTTTTGTTTCTTTTTTCGGACGGTTTAATCGTACCGCTTAGCATTAGCTACCGGACGCTGCCCATAAGCTGCTGCGCTGTATATTTAGCACGTCCGTCTGCGCAGTTCCTGATCTGAAATATGAGCCTTCCAAAGAGATTTGCCAGATGACAACACAGAGCAGATGAAGAGCTGATTCGCCAGCGTTGTTGTCGATCAAATAGATCGAGACAGTTGATTTAATAAGTAACTTAATTTGCTTGACATAGGCGATCCGTTTTCAATCTTTTTTTGTGTAATATATTTAGCTTTGAAAGTTATTAACCTGTAATTATAATATTGAGTTCTGCCACTCTCTCCCCTCCAGACCCCTTTGCTGATGCAACTAAGGGTGATGAACGCCTCCCAGCCGGGACTGACGACTACATCCACATAAGAATCCAACAGCGGAACGGCAGGAAGACCCTTACCACTGTCCAGGGCATTGCCGCGGACTATGATCTGAAGAAGCTGGTCAAGGCTTTCAAGAAGGTATGAAACTAGGATGGGGTGGGGGTTGGACTTTAGTTGCTTTTACTGCTCTTCTTGATCTTAAAAAAAAATTGGCAATTTCAGTCTTGTTTGGTGGTGCAATTTTTTTGTTTTATAGCATGCTGCTAGCTCTTAGCTGATGTGGGGTGGGGCGGTGTGTGTCCTTGGTTCCTGGCTCGGCATATAGTGACTCATTGTTTTGCTCTCTTTAACCCCAACAGAAGTTCGCTTGCAATGGGACAGTGATTGAGCACCCAGAGTATGGTGAAGTGATCCAGCTTCAGGGAGACCAGCGTAAGAATATCTGCCACTTCATCATGGAGGTAAGTCCAATCACAAACCACAACAGTTCTGACTGTGATTGTTTTGAGTGATCAGATCTGATTTGGAAGTTGGGGCACAGACTGAAAGGTCAAAGGACAATTTCACTAATTGATTTCTTTCTTCTTTGCAGATTAAACTGGCCAAGGAGGAGCAGCTCAAAGTCCACGGCTTCTAGAAGCTGCTAGCAGCCCTCTCCCCCTTCTCCCCTTGAAGGCAATTAAACTCCCCTCACCCTCTCCTACCCTCCTCCTATGTGCTGCTGTTGCTCTTCCTCTACCCCCTTGCAGCCCCACCAGCTCCTATTAGCTAACACGTGAATTACCTCTGACAAACATGGGACTGTGTAACACCATTGCCTCCCTACAACACCAGGGGGCAGGGTCGCTCCCACAAAGACGCACCACTGCAGCTCCACACAACATCAGGGATGAGTGGTGATGACCCTCCCACACACACTTCCTCCTTCCTTTCCCCCCTCGTTTATTTCCTTTTAAATTTTTTTTCTTTTTAGGTTCATGTGCCACGATAAGTGGTTACCGTGTGTAACTTTTTGTTTTGTACTTCAAGGTGTTTCAATAAAACGATGAGTGTCCATATGTTGGAGTGGTGTCATGGGGAATGGGGTGGGGGCTGGATTTGTGTTTGTGACTGATGTGGGTAAATGTAGAAGAACAAAGGCTGCAGCTGGGAGGAGAAGGGGGAATTCTGTCGAGGCATTTGCTGCAGAAATTAGTTTCTGGAGCTTGCCAACAGTGGTGACTTTCCTCTTTTCAGTCTGCTTCGATATCCACGTTGTCTGTTTACATTCCCAGCTGCCTGCTCCCAGGTTACTGAGCAGTGGGGGTATAAAGTACTGACCTTCTCCACCATCCCGTCCAGCAAATTTGGTTTTGCTTATTTAATGGCTTTTTTTTTTTCCTCCCTTTTTTTTTTGGTTCTTTATCTGCCAATTCAAGTATTAAAACTAATGGGGTGGTCAGTGGTGGTCTTAACTTTTGTCAGATTGAGGTCCATAATGTGGCCTGCGATTATGGACACTTGAATATTTAATTTACAGTACTATAATGCAATAATTTATGAACATGCGTTAAGATGTATACAGTAAAGATCAAAGCCATGACCAGGTCATACTGTGCTCCTGTGACTGACGGTGATGGAGAGCGAGCCTGTTTTGCAAAGTTCACATTTTGGTTCAATAAAAATTCTGTAGTTGATCAGCATGTCCTGTGTATTGTTTGGTGTCAATCTCTGCTATACAATGACTGTACTCAGGAACATTTACTTCAGCACTCTACACAAGTACCATAATATGATGAAATAGTAACATAACTTAACTACATGTTTCTAGTCACTTGTAGGTAAATATGATCCACATATTTACTATTGGGATCCAGGCAAAGAGTAACTCTTAGCACCGTTTTTACATGTAATATTTGTTCCTGTCTCTGATAAACTGACTATAATAGAGGTCCGTTTGGGGGTATTTACACATAAAAGGAGACTTTTATGTATATATTTGATAACTTTGGAAAGTTCAAGTATGAAATAGAAAGACAAACAATCAGGGAACATGCCATTAGGTATGGTCTTTGTTTATTTAACCTTAAACCCTTTTAAAACAACGTTTTTCCTTAATAATTTATGTGTCTTCGACTCGCCTCGCATCATTTGGGGTATTTTACCATTCGCCTTACGTGCACGTAATTTGTCCCTTCTGGGGACCCTTCTGACTCCATGGCAACGCAAGTAGCGCCATTGCTAAGCCAGTTTGTGTTTTTAGCTGCAGGCGGCGAACAAAACGATTCTTCTCTGCATTCAACGCTATTAAAAGGGGAAATGTGACTTTACGAACTCTGACGAACTTCTACATTTATAAAATAAGATGTGTGCATGAAAGTACAGGACCGTAAAGGAGGTAAGACGTTAGCATGGTTAGCTTCCGTTAAAAATAATATGGCACGCGCTTTATTCTTTGTTCCGTTTAACTAAACTGGAGTTTTATAAAATGTAATGTCTTTTTTTAAAAAGCTCTTACATGTTCATGAGCATTTAATACTGTGAGGAACGATTCCTCAACACAAGTTCTGATTCTTGAGTCCATCCATGATACTGCTAACAGTTACTCATGTACTTTGACTTAGTCACTTTAGTTACTTTAGTTACTTTAGTTACTACTACATGGAGCAAATGTACTTTCCCACAACTTGATGCCGGAGATGTCAAGCATTTATTTTCTTCCCCTGGTTGCAAGAATTTAGCTGATTAAGGTACACGTACTTTAACTGAGTAATGATCTATTCTAAGATCACTCCATGTGTCTGTGTTAGACACTAATAACAGTAATTCACATCATAATTAATGATGATTTTCACCTTTGATTAATATGTGGATATTTTGCTCAGTTAATTGATGAGTTGTTGGATCTGTGAAATATCAGGAAATGATGGTAATATTGATCAGTGTTTCCCAAAAACCAAGATGATGTCCTGATGCTTTTTATCAATATTAAATCATTATCGCTGTAAGAATCTATATATCGCCATAAGTTGTTGGATTACGTCATACATGTTGTTTTTTCCTTGTTTTAAAGGCTGCACTACACTCATTACATCCTCATTACTGAGGATTATTGGTAATTTTTTTCATTTTGTTCGTATATCATCAAAGTACCAGTGGTCATCCCTACAATAATGTCACAGTGTCAATATCAAGGTATTTGGTCAATATTGTGATATTTGTTCATTTCTGTTGCCCAGTCTGAGCATTTATGAAGAGCTTTTAGACCCTGATGTCTTGTTTTGTCCACAACCTACAGATATTCTCTGCTAAAGAGGAGGAAAGAAACCATTACTACTGACACATTAATATTAACCGAGAAGAGCCAGCAGTAGCACAAATTGCAGATACACTACTTCAAGATAATACTTAATGAATAAAGTACTTAAATGAAGTATCTTACTTTCTTTCCACTACTAAACATGACACATTAACCTACAGCACTCATAGATTGTGGTGCATACAAGTCTTTGTGTGGAAGTGTTATGTTCTGTATGTTATTTTTGACAGAATTCCCAGATACGATGTGACAGTTAAAGGTGTCCTCTCAGAAACAGACAATGCAAGTAAGCAAGAATAATTTTATCTGGATACCGTTTCATGAAATATCTCAGCTTGACTCTGTTTGATGCATTGACATATTTCGTTGTTCTTGTTCCTCAGGTGTTGCCAGTTTGGGGGCTTGCCATCCCCCTCCCAGCAGTGCTGATGATCACTCTGAGTCTTTACATGATCGTTCTGGGGATTGGGCTGTGGATCAGATCCTGCCTCAAGGTTGGTGGTCCAGTCACTGTTAATTACAAAACAGGGAGGTCGTTCTCCTTAACAAAGGCTGTAAAATGTAAATTTTAGTGAATTAGGTGTTTAATGTCCTCTTTTTTATCTTATTCATCCAGTTTGCACATAAAAGATCAAGAGCAACAAATGATGAGTAGAATTGGTGAATTCAGCAGCTGGTAACATCTTAACCATGTTTTAATCATTTATTGTTTTATCTTGGCTTTTAAATTGAACAAAAATACATACTGGCATATCAGTTGGCCAAATGCTGCACTGTGTTTCTGTTTGTTCTCTTTTCTGGGAGTAAGAGTCAGGTGTTAAGTGTGCATTATATCTTAGGGGTTCTTGAAGGTTACTCTAGCCAACCAAATTGAAACAGTCCCTTAGGGTTTACCAAAAGCCCTTAAAATCCAACCTAGCACCAGACCAAGAGCCGAGATCATTTAGAGGAGAGCTGCCATTAACGGGCGTGGCTGGTGGCCGTATCTGACTCAAGGGCTTCATGTCAGGTGCCAAACCAGAGGCAGCAGGGTAGACGTTCGGATTTAGGTAGTTAGAAGCTAGGCGAGTCTCCTCACTACCAGCTAAAATCCCTATTTAAAATTCCCACTTTTTAGCAATCTTTTATAGGTTTAGGGATTTAACCCTTTATAACAGAGAGCTGGGCGAGTACCTCCTGGACAGGGGTAAAGCTCGGGATCTAACACCACAGAGAAGTAAAACCGTGCAGAAGTGATGCTGATGTGTGTTTTCTGTCTCCCAAAGGACCGCTGTACTTCAGACTGTGGTGACTGCTGTCCAAAGATCTCTTTATGCGAGCAGTGCTTCAGACTGGCAGAAATGTGTAACTGCAGTCTGCCGAGCGTCCACTCCTGTTGGAGCGAATCATCGTGCCCTCCTTCTAATGTAAGCGTCATCCAAATAGACATTTAGCACACGGACGACAAATCATATTATACATTCGAATCATTGATCATTTTAATGTGTTTGTCTTTAGTGAATTGTGTGTTATGTTTCCTCACAGTGTGCCAACTGGGACTGTGCCTGCACCTGTCAGCCTCCGGAGTGTGACTCCTGTAACTGTCTCTGCTTCGAGATCAGGATCAAGTAGAGCAAGTGTTTGCCTTTATTAGAGCGTTTACAATGGTGACGTAGAGTAACAGCACATGTCCCTGATGGTCTGCACCTTCAGGCATGATTACTCTGTGATCTTCTCTTTTGCCCTCTTACAAAATAAGACTGAAGCAGAAGACTGCCAGCAGAGGGCAGCCTCCCCTGTCATTTTCAAGAGAACACACCATCAGGTCACAGAACTGCTGCGGTTGTTCACTGTCTTTAAATTAGACTGTTTGAAACCAGATGACTCAAAGTGTTCAGTAGGAGTGTGTGTGACAAAGATAAAAACCCCACTGTATGAAATATTTTATCAAATTATCAATATATTGTGAGATTAAACATTTTTTGAAAATTAGTTTATGACAGTGTTTTTCAATCCTGACCGTCTGTCCTGCATGTTTTGGACATTCCCTGTTTCAACACACCTGGTTCAGATGATCCGCTCGTCATGAAGCTCTGCAGATAACGACCCAGTAGTTTGGATCAGGTGTGCTGGAGCCGGGAAACGGCTGAAACATTAACAGTTAATGGATGAAATAACCCGACAGGAAATGTCTCTCTGTTTTAAGTACCTTCCAATCAAGATTATTTAGTCCAATGATTAAATAAATGATGAAGAACCAAACTTAGTACGTGTTTTAATGTAATAAGATAGAAATATCAAAGGGAAAGTTCTACAGAGGCAGAACTCAAAATTACAGGTTTGGACTTACATGACAAATTCCGTCACCTCACTCTCTGTATTCTTACGCCTTAAGTCACACAGAGTCAAACTCTGCAGTTTAACAGCTGCAAAACACCAAAACAGGACACTTACAACACCAAACTGTTTATTACTCAATTTTAAATATAGATGATATCTTGTATATCTTTTATTTTGGATGAAAGTGACTGTAAAGTGTTCTTTATTTTATATGTTGCCTTTTCTATTGTACAACTTAAGGACGATTCATAAAGTTAAAGCTGGAGTTAATCAATATTGTCATCATTGACAATACAGCTCACTAATCAATAATGTGTTGTATGATATTTATATTTGTATATGAAAGGTTTGGTGATTAAAACACTGGTCCATGTATTTTCAAACAGGAGGAAGTACATTTGTGTGGGACTACTTTCAGCAGCGGATGAATCTACGTTGCTGGTTAAAGATGCTAAAGTAACTTTGAATTCTTGTTTTTTACATTCTGTTTTTTGACAATTTATTAAATTATAAAATGTTTTTAAAATGGTTCTAACAGTTTGAATTCATCTTTGGTTTCTGAGACCGAGTGAGGTCCGTCTGCATCAGTCACGCAGAGACTCTATAGATTGTGATTGCCATGATTTGTTCCATTTTATGTCTTCTTGTCATACTCTGTTACCACGATTCATGTCCCCTGCTGCGATAACGATAACTTAAGGGGGTTTCCCTGAGGATGGATTATATCATTATTCACCTCATCAGATCAACATTTTAATGTGTCCAGTAAAGCTTTGGCTTATGATCAGTGATGTATCCTTTAACTGCTGATCAGCAAATGTTAGCATCGTTTAGTAACTAATCTAAGATGGTAAACATCATTTTGTAAACATAGAAGATAATTTAATCATCTTTACATTAGACCTCTGACCTTTGTGTTATACTGACAGGTGTAACTGTTTTGTGCTGCAGAGACGCCTCTACAGTTAAACAGCAAATTACTGTGCACTTATTTTAAAAAATGGTGGCGGTGTCTATAGGTGCTTTATGTACTCGGGCACACAACACACTCATACATCTTCTGTGCATGTCTCTAATTTTGTAGATATAAACTAAAACAACATACTGTAACATACGCGCCCACAACACAAAGGTCTGTATGTGACTGAATCAAGAAAACAAGATCAAGAAACAGATTTTTTTACTTGACGCCAAAACACAAAGAGGAACATTATTCAGCGCTTTCACAGTTTTTCCTGACAGCTTTATTCTTCAGCGAAGCATGGCCAGACTTACAGCTCATATTTATCCTTCAAACCAAATGTCTCTCAATGTAAAGTGCAGCTTAAAGGGAAACTCCACCACTTTTACACATCAAAAAGTGTCTCCAGCATTGAGGAGCACCACTGCATTTGTTTAAAAAGTAGTAAAAGTCTGAATGAAGTATTTGTAGAGCAAACATTAAGTGCTGTGTCTCTTCAGATAAACATGAATGTACAGTGGCTGTGTGATAATGTGAGGTAGATGATGGACAGGCTGGTCGTGGCCCTTTGCTCCTCAGACCTCTATAACATGCGTCTTTAACGGAGGACTTTTATACTTTTCCATCCAGTGTGTTATATATGTTATTGTGCATGTGAAACAGAAGCTCCTCTCTCCTACAGAAAATACTGCTTCTGAGCTCCTTTAACTCCGTGACTTTGTAACATCACACCAGACAGACATACAGAGCTGTAGTTCTGGACATGTAGCATTTAAACCTGTTCTAGTAGTGACCCAAAATAATATTGGGTAGTTTTCTTTCAGTAAAACAATCGTCAGTAGATAAAAAATATGTATATGACAAATTTCGATGTGCTATATCGAAGGCAGCTGGACGTGTTTCACCTCTAATACAAGAGGCTTCTTCTCTTCTAACTAACTGGAGGGAGTTGAAGGTTTTAAACCCTGTGTGAGAGTTAAAAGCCTAAAAGAGGTGAAACGCCTTCAAGAAACTGGAATGTGTCCAGTTGCCTACGACACAGCACTTAGAATAGACCACGACCTCTATGACTGAACCTTCATCAACATGTATGACAAAGATTTCTCACATTTACAAAAGTACTGATTCAACAATTCATAATAAAAACAGACATTATCAGGTTAAAAAAACACAAACAACATTCATATATTTGTTCAGTACAGTTTAAATATTCTTCATTTCACACCCTTAATTTTAGACTGGAAGCACTCAGAGTCCTGAATTCCCTGAGACTGATCAGATAATTAAGATGAATCATGTTTTATAGCTGTGACAGAAGCAGGCTGGAGGCTGAGACACTGCAGCTGAACACAAGTGCTACTGTAGTGTTTCACAAAACCCATGAAGAAGAATCAAGTCACAGATCAGTTCATGCAGCCTCGAGCCACATTTGAGCTCGTTTACATTCATTTGTGTCTGTGACATCGTGGAAAGGTCCTATAAGAAGAGGTGGACACACATGAAGAAGACGAGGAGATGGAAGAAGAGGAAGAAGGTGGAGTGAGCAGGAGCGCCCGCAGTGGTGGCGACCACGGTGGTGGCGGTGCTGTTGGTGGTGCTGTTGGAGGCTGGAGATAAGAACGCTCCCACCGTCCGAGCCAGGAAGTCCTGATAGGTGCTCAGTTTGGTGAAGACCATCACGCCCTCTCTGGTGTCTGACCGGGTGCTGCTGGTGCTGTTGGTGCTGCTGGTGGAGTTGTTCTGAACCGCCAACACAGCCGCCTGGAACCAGGAGCCGTCCAGCTTACACATGATTGGACCGCCAGAATCACCCTGAACAGAGTCAAGAACACTTTATTATTATAACAGTTTAATGAATTCAACGTTCGGCCACATTTTATCATGAAACGACAGAAACAATCCTTCTTTTCTCTTTAGTTTCACTTCATTTTCTTTGTGTTCAATACTTTCTTATCCCTTAAAGGAATAGTTCAACATGTTATGAGAGCCAGATGAGAAGGACAGCAGTTATGAATATGAAGCTGGTCGTTCATGTGATATCTGAATAATTCAAGACATCAGTTCCTGACTGAGGCTGTAACCGTCAGCTGTGGTCCACACAGAGTGACCCAGATTAGACAGAACAGTAATTTATTAGCATTAACCGTGAAAACAATTCAGGTTAAACAATATCTTGTGTTTTTTTTTAATGAATTAGTGCAGCAACAAGTCAAAAAGCCTTTTCATGCTGCACAGGGCTGAACTCTGAACTCTACGATCGTTTACAACAGAGCCGCCATGATTTCATTTTCTGACCTACTGCGTTTGTTTAGAGATGAGGAGAAGAGTGTTGAAAGGGGCGGTAGCAGGTGAGCTCCACCAGCAGAGATGTCGCTGTTACACTATAGGATTGTGGGTAGTGTCGTACTTTTCCATGACATCGTGAATAAAACATGTTTTTCTTAAAACTAGGTTGATGTCATACAGACTTCTACAGGATCATATACCATCGTTTCACGATGTCATAACTCGTGGTGAGTCGACTTTGGATGGTTACGACATTATGGCCAATAATCAAAATCCTCTATTCAGAATATGATGAATGGCATTTTCACTTCTGGAACCTCACTGTTGAGCTCTATAAAGTGACTTTAATTTTTCCTTAGGATTTTAAAGAAAATGACAGTTAAGTCCGACCAGCCGACATGAAATAAACACAGAAGAAACATGAGATTGTGTTAAAATTGTCACATATCTCCGCAACACAAATTGGCGGCCGGCTTTCTACCCAAGGTGAAATGTTAGCGCTGCGTCACATCTATACAGAGTAGTGATGCATAACTTGAGAATGTTTATGACACACTTGTTCTAATGACCATTTAACCCAGCGTGAGTAAATAAAGCCTCCAGGCTTCTGTCAACCCTGTGTTAACAGTGTATGTATGAGAGGGGATCCCAGTGTTAACTGTGAGCCCAGAGTCAAAGATAGCCTGCGGCTAAAAACAGGCCTGTGTAAGGCCTTAAATCACTGTCATAAAACTGTGTAAATGCTCGCCACAATAACCTATAAAACATCTTGTTTTATGGCGTCAATGTTGTTTCCACATTATGATTTGAAAGTGAATGATCACACCGAAGTCATGTGACGATCCAGTGGGTGCGTGAATGCAGGGTAAGTTACTAAAGTTTCAGATTAAACATCGATGTCTGAAAGTATAACCTGCTCACCTGCTCCAGTGTAAAAGTTCCTGTACAGATGCTGTCGCTCGATGACGCGTTCCCACAATTTACCACCAAGGTCCGGAACTCCTGCAGAGCTTGTTGCTCTACGAAAAGAGAGAATGATGTGAAACATCTCAGTCAAACACAGACGGCAGTGCCTCCATGTCTGATCTAAAGAGGTAAAATGATGCAGAGAGTTGGTTTGACTGTGTGACACGGTGTCATGGACTCACCTCCTCCTCGCTCGGAGCTCCAGCCAGCAGCCCAGCAGGTCGAGTCCACAGCGAAGGTCCGTCCGTTGTCCAGGCAGATGGGCTGGATGTAGTCGGTCAGGGTGGGCTGGGCTGACAGAAGCAGCACTGCCACATTAGACCCAGTGAGGTTACTCAGAGTGATGTTTGTCACATTCAGCGTCACCTCGAAGGGGTTGGATCCATTCTGGTTCAAACGACCCAAAACGACGGTCCATTCAGAGGCTACGGGAGAACTGAGGGAGACAGAATGACACAAGCCATCTGATTACAACAAGAACTGGACTCCAGAGCCTGGCGCTCTTCCTGGGACCTACCTGGACCTACAGGCTCACCAAGCTGCTAGTGCGACTGTAGACTCTTTGTAAATCATGTTTCATTCTCAAGACTTGAACAGACCACCATGACTTCACTCCAGGTGTCTCACCTGGAGAAGCAGTCAGCGTTGCTCAACACAGAGTCCACGGACACCAGAGTCCCTCCACACATGTGACTTCCGTTCTTCTGGAGACTCGCCATCCAGGGCCAAATACCAGCCGACGCCACCGAGCTTCCTCCCAAAATACGCGTGTTCCTCGGGGCTTGGCCACAGACCACAGCTGGAGAGAAAAACAGAAGGTACACAGTCAAACTTTGTTCAAACCCAACAATGAAGAACCTAAAGTTTCCAAATATTAGAATAACAACCAGCACCGGCACCGCCTTGGTTGAAAAGGGGCCAGTGTAAACATCATACAGCTGCAGCAGCTGAACCACTTCATGAATCAAACTGTTGTTGTGTGTACAGAAATATCTAATCCAAAAGCAAAACATTGAATGAGTCACATGCTCACGTCTGGCTGTGGTGGTTGGAGCGATGGTGGTCGGTGGTGGTGGCAGACCAGGACAGGTGACGCTGAGGTCTCCGTCTGTCCCAGTGGACCTGAAGGTAAAGAATCCGGGCTGGTTGGTGGTGATCTGGCTGTTGATCCAGGTCTGATACCGGGACACCCTGGCGTAGACTCCTGGGAAATTCGGCTCAGCACATCCTTTTCCAAAGCTGACGACTCCAGACTGGATCCAGCGACTGTTCTGCTTGCTCACCATCGGACCACCGGAGTCTCCCTGTGAGGAGACGAACATTTAGGAGAGGGAATCTTTGCAGCAGGTAAAATGTGACACAAACACAGGTGTGACAATGATCACCTGACAGGAGTCCCTCCCTCCTTCACGTAATCCGGCGCAGATCATGTTGTCTGTGATTGTACCCACTCCATAGTCACAGTTACACTGTCGGTTCCCCACAACCGGCACCTGCACCTCCATCAGGTTTTGTGGGGAAGGTAGCGGCACTGTAGAGACACAAAGCAGCTGAAGCAACTGTGGCATATTAAATTAAACGTATCCCTGCGTGTGGTCAGTCACACTCACCTCCAAATCCAATGTTTCCCCAGCCGGTGACCCAGGAGTCGGTGCCGTTGAAGAAGGTGCTGTCCGATGCTGCGAGGCAGACGGGCCGGATGAAGTTGTTGAAGCTCACAGCTGAGGAGAGTCTCAGGAGGGAGATGTCGTTGTCACTGGTAGAAGGGTTGTAGTTGGGATGGATGATGATCTGCGTCACTGTCCGAGACACCGCATTGGGGTTTGATCCCTCCTGACTCTGACGACCCAGACTCACTACCAGATTACTTGTGCTGGTACTGATGTGATCAGAAGAGAAACACAACGAGACATGAGAAGCTGAGAGAAACTAACAATGTTCCTGTCACACAGAGCCTTTCACTTTTCATTGAAAGTTAGTTAGGGCGGTAATGAACGCTGATGTTAAACAGCCTGAACTCACTGAGCACTAAATGTCCAAGAGACGTGAAATCAACTACTTTGATGATGTTGAAAAGATGTTCAGACATCTTTCTATCAACTATTGATGCCCAAGAAACAACATTCAACATTAGAATACTGAACGACCTGATGAACGCTGGATGACCAAAACACAATACTTGACGTCATGAGACTCGACTTGGAAGTGAAAGACCTGTGACTGACGTGATTTGAGACATGATGACTTGACTGACGTGTCTTTATTTTGTGTTTCAGTTTAAATACTAATCCAGATTCATCCCGACCCCTGGGACTGGGAGCCTCACAGAGACACCTCAGCATGTTGTTGCTCACCTTGGGAAGCAGTGAGCTGCACTCAGCACCCACTGGTTGTTGATGAGGGATCCTCCACAGAAGTGAGATCCGAAACTTTGCAGACTGACCTGCCAGGGCCAGGCTCCTGCAGGGGCCACCTGACCTCCAACAATCCTGGGGTTGAGAGGAGGCTGACCACACACTGAGGAGAGACATGACACAAACACAGAGTGAGACCTCCTGTCTGCTCCCTGGATTACCTCTGTGGTCTCTGACAGCAGCCAGCAGGATTATAGCTGCTGCTTTATGATCCTGGGAGTGCCGACGCTCTCAGCTGTGGCTAATCCACCATTCTTTAGTGATCAAGGTAAATTATCTCCTTTCATAATTAGTCGAGATGTTTCGTAGCTTTATTTTTACTCTCTTAAAGGCTCACTGCACCAATTTTTCACATTTCTGTGTGTTTACAGGTCTCAGGGAGTAATACTGCACATGTGGAAATGTGATATACAGCCCAGAGTTTGAACCACGAAGGATCCGTGTGGATCAAGATATTGTGTCGTTGTGTAACCCATGTGTACAGAGAATCTAATCTGATAAACTGCCTCTAATGATGTCACTGAGTGGCTGAGTTGCATTGTGGGTAATGTAGGCAGCAGGTTTAGAAAAGGATGCGTGGAATAAAGAAGGTGATATCTTTGATTATGACAATAATAGACCAGTGGACTGCTTTTCAAAACCTGGCACCTACATTACCCACAATGCATTTCAGCCACTGAGTGACATCACTGGAGACAGATTTGTGTAAAACTGGTGGAGTTAGCAAACGTTACCAAACGTCCCAGCAACACTTTAAAAATGTCCTAAATGACGGAGGGACAGTCAGGAAGGAAAAGAAGAAACTTGAACTCACCATCTGCTTGTGAGTGAGACTCTGAAAAACAGAAAACAAACAAGAATCAGTTTTAAGACAACAATTCTGTTTTCATACAGTATTTACTGATAACACTGACATGTGATGACATCAGCCGCCTTAGATAATCAGCAAATGTGAGGTTTCTACCGACAGTTAAAATCTGCTGAGTCAGACTACCTGAGGTGAGACCAGAGGAGTGTGAGGACTCTGACTCAGAACTACAGACGCGTTAAAAAATAGTTTCCTTCAAACGCAGTAACAAGGAAACATTTTAATGAGGTCAGTGAGTGATGATGTCTCTCCTAACAGCCTCCGTCTACACACTGTCATGTCGCTTTAACGGATCTGTGTGTGTGTATGTGTGTGTGTGTGTCAGCTTTCCCATCAGACTGGTTTACTGCCTTGTCTGACCGGATGGTGAACATGCTTCCTTATTTTCTAGTCAGACAGGAAACACAAGGAGCATAAATGTAATAAGATGGATCTCGGTAAATGATTGCAAAAAGAAAAACACATTCCAGTCTGTGTGGAGGAAGGAGATGATGACTGAGTTCAAATGTTTGGGTGAACTGTTCCTTTAAAAATCAAGACATCGTTATGCTGATGCCATGATTATAGTGTATCTGAAGTTGTAGTCTGATTTGATTTGATCACTGACTGACAGACAACATCATGTATAACTGATCCTGTATTTAATCCAGCCTGATGATGCCCGAGTGTCCTGACGACGTTAAAGGGCTCATTCACTGAGAATCATCAGGAGGAGAACGCTCGATATCAGCCTGCGACTACGCTCGATATCAGCCTGCGACTACGCTCGATATCAGCCTGTGACTACGCTCGATATCAGTCTGTGACTACGCTCGATATCAGCCTGTGACTACGCTCGATATCAGCCTGTGACTACGCTCGATATCATTCTGCGACTACGCTCGATATCAGTCTGCGACTACGCTCGATATCAGCCTGCGACTACGCTCGATATCAGCCTGTGACTACGCTCGATATCAGCCTGTGACTACGCTCGATATCAGTCTGTGACTACGCTCGATATCAGCCTGTGACTACGCTCGATATCAGTCTGTGACTACGCTCGATATCAGTCTGTGACTACGCTCGATATCAGTCTGTGACTACGCTCGATATCAGCCTGTGACTACGCTCGATATCAGCCTGCGACTACGCTCGATATCATTCTGCGACTACGCTCGATATCAGTCTGCGACTACGCTCGATATCAGTCTGCGACTACGCTCGATATCAGTCTGCGACTACGCTCGATATCAGCCTGCGACTACGCTCGATATCAGTCTGCGACTACGCTCGATATCAGTCTGCGACTACGCTCGATATCAGTCTGCGACTACGCTCGATATCAGTCTGCGACTACGCTCGATATCATTCTGCGACTACGCTCGATATCAGTCTGCGACTACGCTCGATATCAGCCTGCGACTACGCTCGATATCAGTCTGCGACTACGCTCGATATCAGTCTGCGACTACGCTCGATATCAGTCTGTGACTACGCTCGATATCAGCCTGTGACTACGCTCGATATCAGCCTGTGACTACGCTCGATATCATTCTGCGACTACGCTCGATATCAGTCTGCGACTACGCTCGATATCAGTCTGTGACTACGCTCGATATCAGTCTGTGACTACGCTCGATATCAGCCTGCGACTACGCTCGATATCAGTCTGCGACTACGCTCGATATCAGTCTGCGACTACGCTCGATATCAGCCTGTGACTACGCTCGATATCAGTCTGTGACTACGCTCGATATCAGTCTGTGACTACGCTCGATATCAGCCTGTGACTACGCTCGATATCAGTCTGTGACTACGCTCGATATCAGCCTGCGACTACGCTCGATATCAGTCTGCGACTACGCTCGATATCAGTCTGCGACTACGCTCGATATCAGTCTGCGACTACGCTCGATATCAGTCTGTGACTACGCTCGATATCATTCTGTGACTACGCTCGATATCAGTCTGCGACTACGCTCGATATCAGCCTGTGACTACGCTCGATATCATTCTGCGACTACGCTCGATATCAGCCTGCGACTACGCTCGATATCAGTCTGCGACTACGCTCGATATCAGTCTGCGACTACGCTCGATATCATTCTGCGACTACGCTCGATATCAGTCTGCGACTACGCTCGATATCAGTCTGTGACTACGCTCGATATCAGCCTGTGACTACGCTCGATATCAGTCTGCGACTACGCTCGATATCAGTCTGCGACTACGCTCGATATCATTCTGTGACTACGCTCGATATCAGTCTGCGACTACGCTCGATATCAGCCTGCGACTACGCTCGATATCAGTCTGCGACTACGCTCGATATCAGTCTGTGACTACGCTCGATATCAGTCTGCGACTACGCTCGATATCAGTCTGCGACTACGCTCGATATCAGTCTGCGACTACGCTCGATATCAGTCTGCGACTACGCTCGATATCAGTCTGCGACTACGCTCGATATCAGTCTGTGACTACGCTCGATATCAGCCTGCGACTACGCTCGATATCAGTCTGCGACTACGCTCGATATCAGTCTGTGACTACGCTCGATATCATTCTGTGACTACGCTCGATATCAGTCTGCGACTACGCTCGATATCAGTCTGTGACTACGCTCGATATCAGTCTGCGACTACGCTCGATATCAGTCTGTGACTACGCTCGATATCATTCTGCGACTACGCTCGATATCATTCTGCGACTACGCTCGATATCAGTCTGTGACTACGCTCGATATCAGCCTGTGACTACGCTCGATATCAGTCTGTGACTACGCTCGATATCAGTCTGTGACTACGCTCGATATCAGCCTGTGACTACGCTCGATATCATTCTGTGACTACGCTCGATATCAGCCTGTGACTACGCTCGATATCATTCTGTGACTACGCTCGATATCAGTCTGTGACTACGCTCGATATCAGCCTGTGACTACGCTCGATATCAGTCTGCGACTACGCTCGATATCAGCCTGCGACTACGCTCGATATCAGCCTGTGACTGCGCTCGATATCAGCCTGTGACTACGCTCGATATCATTCTGCGACTACGCTCGATATCAGTCTGTGACTATGCTCGATATCAGCCTGCGACTACGCTCGATATCAGTCTGCGACTACGCTCGATATCAGTCTGCGACTACGCTCGATATCAGCCTGTGACGTTTATCTATTTTCATGCTCTAATCAGAGAAAAATCGTCACGTTTGAGTCATAACTTTCCACATTCTGTTCGACATTCAGTAACACAAGTCTTTCCATGTGATAAGGAAGTCGCCGCCCCCGTCGGTTCAGTCAATAGTTTTCTTTCTTTTCTCAGCAAACATTTTGCAATCATGGACATAATGAGGCGTGGCTGCACGTTCACCTGAAACCCACCTCCTGCTGACATTCCTCTGACGACTGACAACAGAAATCTGTGGTTGAACCGCATTCGAAACTAAAGTTCCCCTACACGTCTTCAAGTAAAGCCATGGAAGCCTTAATCTACATGCATCCTTTTCAAGGATTAAATTACATAATTATGGTGATTATAATTATAATGATTAAGTGATTTATCTCAGTGCACATGTCATGTTCATGTCATTTAACGTGGGTTTGAGTTGAAAACTGACTCTTTCGTTTCTCTACAAACCATTTGTAGAAAGAATACAGTCAAAAGGTCTTAGTCACACCCACATGTCACTTTATAGACGACAAGGATCTGTAAATAGTTTTCTAATGCAGAAATGTTCCTCTTACTTAAAGGATCTGTATATTTGTTTCCATGCAGGGAGGTTTTCTTTGCACTTCACTGTGAAGTTGAAATGTTCAAACAGGGTTTAAGGTGTAAAATGAATGCAGTTGTTCCTCAACACACCCTGTTGGTCCACAAACCAGAGAAAGACCTGGAGCCGACCAAACAGCTACACTAATCTCTCCTCAGTGAAAGCCAAACATCTTCAAAATTGGTTAAATAAGTAATAAATTAACAACGACACACATCAGTGTGAAAACATGTCACTTAAAACAAATATACTTCTCTTCTCTCTCTTTCTCTTTACTCGAGTATTTATTATTGTTCTGACCATTAGGATTATTTCAGCATTGAATAATCATCCAGATCCAAAAGTATAAAGTTTCATCATGTACGTCTTTGGTTCTGTCTGCGTCCACAGGAAAAAACCCATGACTGTGTTCTGTTTGACATATTCTGGTAAATTCATCCCTTATAAGGAATAAAGCAAAAGCAAAAGTTGTGAGTTTAAAAGATTTGGACTGAAAGTTCAGGTTCTACTGAATCAAATGATGTTCAGGCGAAAAACAGGACAGTCACGAGTCCAAAAACTGTTCTAGGCTCAAGGAATTCTTTTATGTTTTTGTGTCTTTGATAGAAAATAAATTGAGTGACTTTTATTGTCAAATCTGGAGTCAGGAAAAGCACCAGATGTTGACGGGCATTTACTAAATATTCAGGTAAATTCCTCCATTCTCAGATAAAAGCACATGTAAAGTTGTGAGTTTAAATGAGCCGGACTGAAACTTCAGAGCACATCGAGGAGAGCGAGGAGCCCGAACGCTGTTCTGGGTTTGAGGATTATTTAATCTTTGTGTCAGAGTGAATCTCACAGCGTCGGTGTCTCCGTCTGACCAACAGGAGCTTTAAAAAGATGTTCTCAGATGTTTACAGACATTCGTCAGAATATTATCCTCTGTGTTTCTCAATGACAAACTGCTAATCCTACATTTCTTTAACCGACCGTGTCCAAACAGGTTCAGAGTGGGTCGGGTCAGCTTCTCAAAGCCAGTTGAGGATGAGACTCAAAAATTAATTTTTAACTGTCAAATATGGAGCGACTGAATGTCAGGGCTTATTTAATTAACTTTACTGAGTATTATTACATGAAGAACGGTCATAGCGCACTCAGAAAAACCTCTAAAAGTTCTCAGTTTTGGACCAAATTAAAACTATTTTGTATTATTATACGTGTGTTCTGTAAGAGGAAGGCGTGTCTGTCTCGTGATGGTTCGTCAGTCAAAAGAACAAATCAAATGTGTGACAAATTACCATGTAACTTCTTTAAAAAACATGTAATTCTGATTACACAAACAAAACTGCAATAAAAACAGAAACTTGAGGAGTTGATCAGAGAGGCGACACATGAAGTTCAAGAGGATAAATACAGACGTTATGACAAATACAGTGTTTATTTATTATTCTTCTGTGATATTATCTTTCTCTTTAAATCCTGTTTACATCCACAGTGTGATATTTACTGTTCTCGAAGGAGCAGCTGAAACATGCAAGAATCAACAGAGTATTTCTGATCCTGATTCTGAAGAAGATAAACTTAGAAGTCAAAATTGGTCTTTTTGGATCATCAGGTGAAAAGAAACCTCCAAAAAATACCTGAAGCTGAATAAATCCCTCACAAACAGGAGCAGCTGAGGACATGTGTAGTAAACTGTGATCTAGAGATGTAGAAGTGACAGAAGGACAACAGTGGCTGACTCAGTGAGTGGAATCACTTAATGATTATAAGGAGGGATTAAGTCATCATCAGTTTTATGAGTTCCTCAAACCGGAACGTGTTGTTTCCTGTAACTCCAGAGCCAGAAGTAAAAAATCAGCATGAAGGAAGTTTTTTCTCAACAACATTTAATCTTTTCTGCATTTATCCGACGCCTGCAGCTGCTGTCTGCTGATTGTTAAACATGTATTTTATATGGTTGTTTCTATATATGTTATGTTATTCTTATTTCCCAAAAGTTTCAACACATTATACTTTTGGACATTGCGACAGGCTCAAATCAACACTTTGGTTTTCTGCATTTTGTTGTAAAACAGTTTGTAAAAATTTGAATTTGGAACACATCTTTTGCCTTCTCGTGCAACAGCTTCTCTTACTGGATTACATCTTTTAACTTCCTCCTCAGCCTGTTTCCTCGTCAGCAGATCTCAAACATGATTGGTTCAGGTGTGTGCGGCGAGGACGGTCCTTACCTGGTGTCAGGAGGGTCAGCAGAGCCGCCACACGGATCACTCTGTAGAGAGCCATGACTGTAAATCCATAACATCAGACGTGCAGCAGCGTATATAACCTTCTTTCCCCTCCCTCTCTCTCTCTCTCTCCAACACAAACACACCTCTCTCTCCCTCTCTCACTCACAACCTTACCTGTCCTGTGACACGCCCCACACCTCACTGCTAATCACCTGTCTCACCTCACAAGCCTGTCAGTCTCTGAGATAACTCAAGTACTGTTCCTCAGAACAACTTGGAGGGATTTGTACTTGACTTGAGTGTTTCCTTCTCGTGTTTTCTTACAGTTCAACTGTGACTAAAATTCAGAAGAAAATGTACTTTTAACATTTATTTGACACTTGGAGTAACTTTGTTCTTCAAACAAAGATCATAAAAAACATGTTAATAAAGGTTAAATGTCGATGTAGATGTTGAGTGTCTGCCGTTCTCCTCAGATTTATCTGGTGGCCCTTCGAAGGGCCCGACCCAGATAGTTTGGGAACCACTGGACTGAACCAGCTACCTGTGTATAATGTAGGTCAGAGTGTCTCCACAGCCAGTAATCTGCTGCTCTACCACTGATGCATCAGTGAATTATGTAGTAATGTCACATAATCAGTCATGTTCACTTGTAATAGATTACATTAAATGATCCAAACAGGAAGGATCAACAGAGTTTGAGTTCTGTGGGAGCCAAAGGAAACGTCTGTACATACATCCAATACACCTGTGGAGGTGATGAACACGTTAACAATCACTAATGAAGCATTTTAATATAATGAGTTTTACTGATGTTACATGATACAGAGAGATGATTGAAATGATTGATTTTCATAATAAAGCATGAATAACAAGATTTAAAGATGAAATTATGAGAAAAAAAGTCATAATTATTTCTGATGATTGACTTTTTACCTCATGATGCCTTTACAATGGAATTATTTTTCTTGTTTTCATCTTTGTTTCTTTAACTGGCGGACACAAAAGATGTGGGCGGGTATTCACAAGTCTCTCTCTGCCTCAGACGTTTTGAACACCGTTGACAGATTTTAATCACCATTAACAGACCTCACCTGACGACATTCCTAGAACTTCCTGTTGAATCTGACACTCAGCAGCAGTTTAGTCTTTTAGTCTTTCACTCGGTCGAAGTTGTTAATAGGTGAACTTGTTCTTGTCTGTCACAGCTCGGCTGTTCTGTTTTGGACTGGTTTTCTTCCATTAATTAGTTAATTTATTAAAAGAATTAACTAAACCTTGACAATCAACAACATGTGGGACATGTCAGACTGAGGCAGCGATGGGAGAACTGATCAGTAGAAGTCGTGCCAGAAACAATCACACTGTTTATTTACTTTAGATAAGAGCAGCCACGCGTCCCCTTCCCGTCGTGACCACGCCCCCCACTGAAAGTGCTGACACCATATTGAAAACTAGAGCAGCCACACGCCTAAAAGCTGCTTTTTTACTTTTTCACATCACACAATAAAGAATCCCAAAGGTTATGATTGTGTTGACAGCAGGACAGTAAGAGAAAAGACCTTTGGCTTCCTGTCTTCCACAGAGAGATGTAAACGTTGAACAGTGAGACGCAGTGAATCAGTTTGTTGTCCACCTGTGTCAAACACCTCATCACAGGTGAGTTAATGATGTCACCAGGTAAATAACACGTGTGCTGACTGTGTCTGTAGATCGAAGCAAATCAAAAAAGACCCTTTGTAAAGATGTAACTACAGTTTTTACTGTGGAATAATAAGGCCCAACCTTAAAACAGCTGTTTTTAGAATGGGGTTTGGTTTACCAAAACGATCAGAATTTTAATATTTACAACATTTATGACCTCACAAATATTGTAAATATAAAATTCTGACTCTGAATTTCTTCTCCAAAAGTACATAGTGCCCCTTTAGAGAGACAGAGGGGGACACAGAGCTGCAGTTCTGAACATGTAGCTGGTGAACCTGTTCTAGTAGTAACCCAAAATAAAATATGAGCCTCAAAATGAGCATATCATGTGCTCTTTAAGTTTTATTTAATCAAGTCCTGCTACAAATAATCAACAGTAGATAGAAAAATATATATGACAAATATTTCTTACATTTACATAGTACTGATTCAATAAATCATAATAAAAACAGACATCATCAGGCTCAAAAAGCAGTCAGTGTCCTGAATTTCCTGAGACTGATAATTAAGATGAATCATGTTTTATAGCTGTGACAGAAGCAGGCTGGAGGCTGAGACACTGCAGCTGAACACAAGTGCTACTGCAGTGTGTCATAAAACCCTTGAAGAAGAATCAAGTCACAGATCAGTTCATGCAGCCTCGAGCCACATTTGAGCTCGTTTACATTCATTTGTGCCTGTGACATCGTGGAAAGGTCCTATAAGAAGAGGTGGACACACATGAAGAAGACGAGGAGATGGAAGAAGAGGAAGAAGGTGGAGTGAGCAGGAGCGCCCGCAGTGATGGCGACCACGGCGCCACCGGTGCTGGCGACCATGGTGGTGGCAGTGCTGTTGGTGGTGCTGTTGGTGGTGCTGTTGGAGGCTGGAGATAAGAGCGCTCCCACCGTCCGAGCCAGGAAGTCCTGATAGGTGCTCAGTTTGGTGAAGACCATCACGCCCTCTCTGGTGTCTGACCGGGTGCTGCTGGTGGAGTTGTTCTGAACAGCTAACACAGCCGCCTGGAACCAGGAGCCGTCCAGCTTACACATGATTGGACCACCAGAATCACCCTGAACAAACAGGAAGACGGATACAGTCAAAAACAACATGTTTGCATGATAACAGTTAAGGAAATGTACAACAGAAACACTTAGCACAGTGAATGCTTTCTTAGCATGAGGCTAACAGCTGCTCTAAACTGGGTCTAACAAAAGTCTCCAGAGCTTTTTACACTGCGCTAAAAACATGCTGCACGGCTGCTTGGACATGTGCCTGGTGCTTGAAATACGCAGTGTGAAAAGCTCTAAAAGCACTTTGTAATAAATGTTTTCAGACTTTAAACGCCTCTCAACATGTCGCTGAAACGCAATACAACACATCTTCTTTGTAGCGTTCACGTTGTTTCCACGATACAATCTGAAAGCTCATGAAGACAACGAAGTCAGACCTTCAAACTCTTGAAATGTGACGATCCAGTGGGTGCGTGAATGCAGGGTAAGTTACTAAAGTTTCAGATTAAACATCGACGACTGAAAGTATAACCTGCTCACCTGCTCCAGTGTAAAAGTTCCTGTACAGATGCTGTCACTCGATGGCGCGTTCCCACAATTTACCACCGATGTCTGGAACTCCTGCAGAGCTTGTTGCTCTACGAAAAGAGAGAATAATGTGAAAAATCTCAGTCAAACACAGACGGCAGTGCCTCCATGTCTGATCTTAAGAGGTAAAATGATGTAGAGAGTTGGTTTGACTGTCACACGGTGTCCTGGACTCACCTCCTCCTCGCCCGGAGCTCCAGCCAGCAGCCCAGCAGGTCGAGTCCACAGCGAAGGTCCGTCCATTGTCCAGGCAGATGGGCTGGATGTAGTCGGTCAGGGTGGGCTGGGCTGACAGAAGCAGCACTGCCACATTAGACCCTGTGAGGGTACTCAGAGTGATGTTTGTCACATTCAGCGTCACCTCGAAGGGGTTGGATCCATTCTGGTTCAAACGACCCAAAACGACGGTCCATTCAGAGGCTACGGGAGAACTGAGGAAGACAGAATGAGCTGAATTAGGACACAAACCATCTACCATCAAACAATGTCCCTAACTTAGTGACATCATTAATTAACCTGTGATGAGGTTTCTGACAACGACCGACTCATATAGACAAAGTGTTCATCTCTCTGTGGACGACCTGAAGCCACAGATCTCTTCTCTTGCTGTCCTTTGTTCTTTGGGGATGTAAATTAAATCATGATCTCTGAGATTTTTTATTGTTTGATGTGAAAACTGCAACACAGCAGCTTTTAGATATGTCACTAGCTGTTTTCCGTCTTTTACAGCGTTTGTTTTCACCCAAAGGGCATCCATGGTTGTTCTGTGACGTGTTGCTGCTCTCATTTATATTAACAGACCATCCTTGACTTCACTCCAGGTGTCTCACCTGGGGAAGCAGTCAGCGTTGCTCAACACAGAGTCCACGGACACCAGAGTCCCTCCACACATGTGATTTCCATTCTTCTGGAGACTCGCCATCCAGGGCCAAATACCAGCCGTCGCCACTGAGCTTCCTCCTGAAATGCGGGTATTTCTCGGGGCTTGGCCACAGACCACAGCTGGAGAGAAAAACAGAAGGTACGCAATCATATTTTCATGAATGATTCTGACCACATACTGTCGATCCATTGACTGTACGGAGATCTATCAGCACAATGTCACGTTGTATTTTCAAACTTTGTTCAAACCCAACAGTGAAGAACAGTGGAGTGTTTTGTTCGAATATTCACTCTGCATGAACATTTTACAGCCTCGATGAGAAGGTGGAAGAAGCTGAACTCCATTATTTGTGAAACTGATGAAAAGTTTTAACACTAATGAAAGTGTACAAAAATATCTAAATTAAAAGCTAAAGGTCTACGCTCAAAGACACTCACGTTTGGCTGTGGTTGTTGGAGCTGTGGTGGTGGTTGTTGGAGCTGTGGTGGTGGTTGCTGGAGCTGTGGTGGTGGTTGCTGGAGCTGTGGTGGTGGTTGCTGGAGCTGTGGTGGTGGTTGCTGGAGCTGTGGTGGTGGTTGCTGGAGCTGTGGCGGTGGTTGCTGGAGCTGTGGTGGTGGTTGCTGGAGCTATGGTTGTAGTTGCTGGAAGTGTGGTGGTGGTTGCTGGAAGTGTGGTGGTGGTTGCTGGAGCTGTGGTGACGGTTGGAGCTGCAGTGGTGGTGCTGTTGGAGGCTGGAGATAAGAAAACTCTCACCGTCTGATCCAGGAAGGTCTGATAGGTGCTCATTTTGGTGAAGACCATTACATCCTCTCTGGTTTCTGACCGTGTGCTGCTGGTGCTGCTGGTGGAGTTGTTCTGAACCACTAACACAGCCGCCTGGAACCAGGAGCCATCCACCTTACACATGATTGGACCACCAGAATCACCCTGAACAAAGACACACCACAAAGACTTCAACAGACTAGCTTGTAAGTTCTGCCCCTGGCTGACAATCTCATGGCACAAAAAGTAAGGAAATTTGCTTTTGGTAGATAATTTCTTTGTTGTAACAATGCTTCTTGGCCATAAATCTTATACCGTTGGAAAGCCTGTTTATTTCCCTTTTAAATGGTGCCACATTTGTAAGATCTGAAAGTATAACCTGCTCACCTGCTCCAGTGTAAAAGTTCCTGTACAGATGCTGTCACTCGATGACACGTTCCCACAATTTACCACCGTGGTCTGGAACTCCTGCAGAGCTTGTTCCTCTAGAAAACGAGAGAATGATGTGAAACATCTCAGTCAAACACAGACGGCAGTGCCTACATGTCTGATCTAAAGAGGTAAAATGATGCAGAGAGTTAGTTTGACTGTGTGACACGGTGTCATGGACTCACCTCCTCCTCGCCCGGAGCTCCAGCCAGCAGCCCAGCAGGTCGAGCCCACAGCGAAGGTCCGTCCATTGTCTCTGCAGATGGGCTGGATGTAGTCGGTCAGGGTGGGCTGGGCTGACAGAAGCAGCACTGCCACATTAGACCCAGTGAGGTTACTCAGAGTGATGTTTGTCACATTCAGCGTCACCTCGAAGGGGTTGGATCCATTCTGGTTCAAACGACCCAAAACGACGGTCCATTCAGAGGCTACGGGAGAACTGAGGGAGACAGAATGAGCTGAATTAGGACACAAAGCATCTGATTACAACAAGAACTGGACCTTTATAGATTCAGCTTCTTAAAGACAATTCTAACCTTGTTATCCTCCAAATGGTGTTTTTCTGTTACACATGTCATGAGCAGAATAACAAGTCAGCACCATAGCTGAGCATTTCTGCTTAAGAACTGCACTGTGCTTAGGACAGGCTAAAAACAGACATAAAGAATCGATCACGTTAACATAAAAGAGAGTAGCCCATCTGGGTCCTTTGTTCTTGTCTCATGCCCCGCCCCCTTTTGCCTGAAAACAGCGCCTTGAATCTGACTGGCCATTAATGTAAATTCTGGCATTTCTGCTAATTTAATAGCATAAAATAAGAATACCGTATGGATTTGTAACTATTGGGAGCCCAGATGTGATGTGTAGACAGATGGACAATCATGTTGTTGTTGATCTATGTTCAGCATTGTTTTATAGGAATAATTAAAGAAACAGTGGATGATGAGTGACGTTTCAGTCTTTGTGTCCATCAAAGTGGACAAACCTGTCACGCACAACCATTTTATTAAATGTTCAGGTCATCTATCATCTTTTCTGTCATTAGGTCTCTTTATGTTGCTGTTTTCTTTTTTATAATCTGTGCAATGTGACTTTTGAATGTGGCGAAGCAGAGTCGCTGTCTCTGTTTTGACGCTGTGTTCCACATTACATGACCGTTGACTCTGAGCTGAGAAGAGTGACACTCCAGGTGTCTCACCTGGGGAAGCAGTCAGCGTTGCTCAACACAGAGTCCACAGACACCAGAGTCCCTCCACACATGTGATTTCCATTCTTCTGGAGACTCGCCATCCAGGGCCAAATACCAGCCGTCGCCACTGAGCTTCCTCCTGAAATGCGGGTATTTCTCGGGGCTTGGCCACAGACCACAGCTGGAGAGAAAAACAGAAGGTACGCAATAATATTTTCATGAATGATTCTGACCACATACTGTAGATCCATTGACTGTACGGAGATCTATCAGCACAATGTCACGTTGTATTTTCAAACTTTGTTCAAACCCAACAGTGAAGAACAGTGGAGTGCTTTGTTCGAATATTCACTCTGCATAAACATTTTACAGCCTCGATGAGAAGGTGGAAGAAGCTGAACTCCATTATTTATGAAACTGATGAAAAGTTTTATCATTAATGAAAGTGTACAAAAATAAATTAAAAGCTAAAGGTCTGCGCTCAAAGACACTCACGTTTGGCTGTGGTTGTTGGAGCCGTTGTGGTGGTTGTTGGAGCTGTGGTGGTCGGTGGTGGTGGCAGACCAGGACAGGTGACGCTGAGGTCTCCGTCTGTCCCAGTGGACCTGAAGGTTAAGAATCCGGGCTGGTTGGTGGTGATCTGACTGTTGATCCAGGTCTGATACTGGGACACTCTGGCGTAGACTCCTGGGAAATTCGGCAGAGCACATCCTCTTCCAAAACTGACGACTCCAGACTGGATCCAGCGACTGCTCTGCTTGCTCACCATCGGACCGCCGGAGTCTCCCTGTGAGGAGACGCACATTTAGGAGAGGGAATCTTTGCAGCAGGTAAAATGTGACACAAACACAGGTGTGACAATGATCACCTGACAGGAGTCCCTCCCTCCTTCACGTAATCCAGCGCAGATCATGTTGTCTGTGATTCGACCCACTCCATAGTCACAGTTACACTGTCTGTTCCCCACAACCGGCACCTGCACCTCCATCAGGTTTTGTGGGGAAGGTAGCGGCACTGTAGAGACAAAGCAGCTGAAGCAACCGTGACATGATAAGTTAAACGTATCCCTGCTTGTGGTCAGTCACACTCACCTCCAGATCCGATTCTTCCCCAGCCGGTGACCCAGGAGTCGGTGCCGTTGAAGAAGGTGCTGTCCGAGGCTGCGAGGCAGACGGGTCGGATGAAGTTGTTGAAGCTCACAGCTGAGGAGAGTCTCAGGAGGGAGATGTCATTGTCAAAGGTAGAAGGGTTGTAGTTGGGATGGATGATGATCTGTGCCACTGTCCGAGACACCGCATTGGGGTTTGATCCCTCCTGACTCTGACGACCCAGACTCACTACCAGATTACTTGTGCTGGCACTGATGTGATCAGAAGAGAAACACAACGAGACATGAGAAGCTGAGAGAAACTAACAATGTTCCTGTCACACAGAGGGGCTCTCAGGCCTTTCACCTTTCTTGTTAGCATGAGTGCTAGTTAGGGCGGTAATGAACCTTGATGTTAAACAGCATGAACTCTTGGTGGAGTTCTCTTTCAGTTTCTCCCTTGAAGCCAGTTTTTGTATTGGCCAAACTATGAAACTACATCATCACGTGATGCATTGTGGCCCGAAATTTTTTTTTACCATAAACTAACATTTGGATTAACTGAGTAGTTTTAGTAGGATTTCACGCGGCTTCATCTCCAGCTGTGTCCAGGCTTTAACGTAATGTTCTTGGTCCCGACCGCCAGACTGGAAGCCTCACAGAGACACCACAGCATGTTGCTGCTCACCTTGGGACGCAGTGAGCTGCACTCAGCACCCACTGGTTGTTGATGAGGGATCCTCCACAGAAGTGAGATCCGAACCTTTGCAGACTGACCTGCCAGGGCCAGGCTCCTGCAGGGGCCACCTGACCTCCAACAATCCTGGGGTTGAGAGGAGGCTGACCACACACTGAGGAGAGACATGACACAAACACAGAGTGAGACCTCCTGTCTGCTCCCTGTATTACCGCTGTGGTCTCTGACAGCAGCCAGCAGGATTATAGCTGCTGCTTTATGATCCTGGGAGTGCCGACGGTCTCAGCTGTGGCTAATCCACCATTCTTTAGTGATAAAGGTAAATTATCTAATTTCATAATTAGTCGAGACGCTTCATTGCTTGCTGTGTTAAAGGTTCGCTCCACCAATTTTCCATACACCTGCATGTGTTCCTCTGTGAATTAAGCGAAGATCCTCACAGCCTGAACCTGAACTACCTGCAGTTTTATCTACCGGACCAAATCAAAAATGGATAAAGAATGAATGACTCAATAAATAATTTATTGCATCATTGATTGCACCAACATGAAATAAATGTAGTTGCTCATCAATTTTTAAAGTGTGACATTAATTTGTATTTCTATTGCTAATGGTTTTATTTTCCTTAGTATTAAATAATCTTCTCATTTTTAAATTTAGTTTTTTATTTTATCATTTTTATTTCTGTAACCTGTTTTTTTTCCTTTTACCCAATTTATTCCACCAAAACTGAATTTATTTATTTATTTTTTCAACCATTTTGTAAACATGCAATTTGTTAAAATTTTAGTTCAAAATGTATTTTTTTAAAAGCCTAAAATTATCAACAGAATGTGAAGAAATAACCATTTTTTGTTGCTCAGAAACACTAGCTGCACTGCTAAGTGAGCTAACTAGCTAAAAGTTAGCAGCAGGTAGCGGTTAATGTGGTGACACGTTGCCACTTGTTAAGAATATGAATTTGACTGGTGGTCAGTTCTTACATACTGCACCTTTTTAAAGGAATAACAACAATATATATGTTTATGTTTAGAAACTAGTAAAAAGTCTTGTGTGGCTCCAGAGGAAGCTGCATATAATCTGATAAACTGCTTCTAATGATGTCACTGAGTGGCTGAGTTGCATTGTGGGTAATGTAGGCAGCAGGTTTAGAAAAGGATGCGTGGAATAAAGAAGGTGATATCTTTGATCATGACAATAATAGACCAGTGAACTGCTTTTCAAACCTGGCACCTTCATTACCCACAATGCATTTCAGCCACTGAGTGACATCACTGGAGACAGATCTGTGTAAAACTGGTGGAGTTAGCAAACGTTAACAAACGTCCCAACAACACTTTAAAAATGTCCTAAATGACGGAGGGACAGTCAGGAAGGAAAAAAAGAAACTTAAACTCACCATCTGCTTGTGAGTGAGACTCTGAAAAACAGAAAACAAACAAGAATCACAGGTGCTGCAGTGACATGACACTAGCTGCCTTAAATAATCGGCAAATGGGAGTACCTGAGATGTGACAGAGCTGCTCTAAAAACCAGAAGATTGGACTGTTTGTGCAAACTGAGCACCAGCTGATGAGTATTATTATTCTGTTGAGCTGTTCTACACACTGTGACAGGTTAAAATGATCTGTTTTGTGTGTTTTTGGAGCTTTTTTGTGCCTTTATTGATAAGACAGCTGAAGATGGGACTGGAACGAGAGGAGAGAAGAGTCGACATGTAGCTGGTCAGAATCGAACCTCAGCAGAGAAGTCAAACCTGCACACAGTCTGTCCTCCAGTAGAATTTCAGATACTGTGGTGAAAGTAGAAGTTCTGATCCAGCTTGTTTCCTCCAGTAAAGTAATAGATTACAGGCTCTGACATGTGCTCAGAGTCTCAGAGTAAAAAGTCTCCCTCTGAAGGACATTTGTGGTCAAAGCTAACTGAAGCTCACGTCATATTAATAGAATTCAAAGACTATTAAAGTTAAAGGTAGAATCAGTAGGATTTGTCCCAGCTGTTCCTGAACGCACCACAAAGACAGCTGATTGTTGAGTCTCATTCCCAGGACGTCAAACAGACACATGTTGGGTTGGTAAGCGTCCCGAGCAGCAACAAAGAGAGAAAATCAGAAACTCTCTGCAGATACGAGACACTAACACGCCTTTTCTCCACATTCCAGTCTCCCTCTCTGTCTGTTTACGGCTTCTTACGGCTTTTACGTCTTTGTCTCGTCTGGCTGCATCTGCTGTGTGTGATGTGCTCTGATTGGTCGGCATCAGTCTTGGGATGTTGGGAAGGCGGCGAGATGACACCAAAACAAAATAACCCATAAAAAAATAACAATAATTACACCGATTAAAGTGACTCATCTCCATGCACGTCATGTCAAAATGAACAGATTCTGTGTCTTGGATTTACTAGATGTTACTGAATGTTGGTCTCTTTAAACCACAAGTTCTTTACGATAACTCAATTAATGCCAAGCATCCTCAGAATTGATTAAAAGGGTTATATAAGTAGGAGAAGAAGAAGAAGCTTACACAGTACTAAAGGGTTTAAAATGCCTTCAACACATTTTAATGTATCCACACAATCCTCATCAGACGCCAAATCTGTAAATATTAATAAAGGCACAAATATCTCTCACAGATTTGAACATTTTCATGTCAAGCTCCACTGAACACTCTGAGTTTGTTGCACAGGTTTTGAGTTTTGACAGCAGAATTTGCTGCTGTTACTGATTTTACAGCTTGTAATTTCCTCCTCAGCGTGTTTCCTTGTCAGCTGATCTCAAACATGATTGGTTCAGGTGTGTGTGGTGAGGACGGTCCTTACCTGTTGTCAGGAGCGTCAGCAGAGCCGCCACACAGATCACTTTGTAGAGAGTCATGACTGTAAAGCCTCACCATCAGACGTGCAGCGGTGTATATAACCCTCCTCTCTCCTCCCTCTCTCTCCAGCAGCAGAGCATACCTGTCTGACAAACAACGCTACCTGTCTGACAAACAACGCTACCTGTCTGACAAACAACGCTACCTGTGTGACAAACAACGCTACCTGTCTGACAAACAACGCTACCTGTGTGACAAACAACGCTACCTGTCTGACGAACAACGCTACCTGTCTGACAAACAATGCTCCCTGTGCAGAGACACATTCTCCAATGCAAATCACCTGTTTCACCTGCTCACAGCAAACGCGTCAGTCCCGAGATAAGATCCACTCCAGTGCTGCTCTCTCTCTACTTGAACTACATTTCAGAGGAAAATGCACTTTTTACATTTTCCATGACACGATTCCATGATTTTACATGAAAAAACACAACATATTAATTCAGATTCAGCCTCTACAAGAAACTGTGTGTAGATGTTTATGAGTTGTTGTCGGTTCCAACAAAGAGACAGAAAGTTCTCACGTGAAGAACAGTAATCAAAGACTACAGAAAACTCTTAAGCGGATTAGTCTCTCAGAACAGAACAGGAAACAGTGCTTTCTTCTTCAGGGTCCGTGTCCACAGCACCGTTTTATTTTATTAACCCGAACCTGGACAAGCTCTGAGACGAAGCGTGTTTGCTTTTCCTCCCTTTTGTTTTTTATTTGACATCAGGACATCAGAGCGAGGAGGAAGTGGGTGTGCGACATGATAGATAGGAGACATAATACAGTGAATATTATCACCTAGATCAGGAAAAAGGGAGAAACTGTTCATAAGAAAAAACCCACTCGTCATCAGAAACAACTGAAAAAAGGCCTGAATAATATTTGAAGGGCCGACCCGACGTTTGTAACCAGCTCACTGTACAGAAAGTACTCGAAGTGTCTCCAACTGTGAAATGCTGCTCTGAAGCTGATGCATCAGTGTGTAATGTGTGTGATAAGGTCACATTACATTCCTGTATCTGTACGAACACTTTGTCCACAAGTCTTCAAACCAGTTCATGACCTCGTGTGTTTCCAGTGTGAAGGAGGCGGAGCGTCTGGTTTTGTTCCCGAACGTCTTGGACCCCCCGGACGTTGTGAGCAACACTGACAGACTTTAACCGACTGACTGTCGCTAACAGAACTCACCTGACGACATTCCTGCTTCTCTGCTCAGATTTCCTGTTGAATTTCAGCGCTCAACACTTTTTTACACCTTGCAGGTTTGATGTGTTTGTGTTGAATGTTTTATGCGTCCTCGTCTTACACAACTCGTGTGAACAGTTTTAGAAATAACGTTTTGGACGGATCTCTGTATCTGTTGTCAGGCGGCAGCAGAACAGCTGGACGACGAAATTTAAATTGCCGCTGAGTGATATGTGACTGTTGAGACTAAACATCACGAAGAGATGATGATAACTTTAGTTTCAACTCAACAAAGTGACTCTTACTGACAGGTTAGCCGTAAAAACAGTTTAATTTAAACAACTCATCGTGTGAGCTAACATCTGACCCGACACAGTGACTAAACACCAAGTTTGTGTTGAAGTACAGTAATTGTGTAAATGTACTTTGTCTGCGTCTGTATGTACATTATAATTATCTGATAACACAGTGATTCATTTTATATAGGTCAGTGAGTCAGACGTGATCACATGAGACCAAACAAAGGAAACTGACCTCAGTCCTCTAACCTGAAGCCTAAAAACACGACACGGTTACTGTCAAACTGATTCATAACAACAGAGATGGCAGTATCATTTCATTATGCACTTAACTTTATAATAATTCTGATACGTGCAGAAGAAAGAAGCTGAAAGAATAAATAATTAAGTGAATCATGAACAACGACACAAAGCCAACAGGACAAACAGAACCAGGTCAGACAAGAAGAAGGAACTTAAAAAACTCAAAAACAAACTATGAAGAGTAAACATAAAATACTAAAGATGTAAAATGTCTGAAGTGAATCAAAGTCAAGTCAACATCCAAGTTTTAAATGTAGACGTGAACTTTACAGCGACACACAGGCAGGAAGGAAACCTGCTGCCACTTCCAAACTGAGTTACTGGAAATAAATGAACTGGATTCAATGTTTGGCCCGATCAGTTCACGTCTTACAGCACTGCTATCAAACTGCTCCAGATCGAGGACCACTTAACCAATAAAAACCTCCTCACAGACCTCTTAACTTCCCAACATCCCCCAAAACAGTCGGTGGTGGTTTCACACGCTGGTAGTGATCAGGATCAGTGTGTTGTTATCAAAACTAAATCAACTTGTACATACATTCAAACATTATTTGGGGATTTTGAAGTCAGGCTTCATCAATGTAACCGGACGTTTAGTGATTGTTTTGCAACGCTACGTGACGAGAATATTTATGATTTATGTCAAAAACAATCAGCTGTTTACGGCCACGTAAGACTGACATTCACCACCAACATGAGCCGAGCCGAGGTGATAAAAACTCGGGTCTTCTGCAGAGCCAGCTGACCCGGGTGTAACTGCAGAGCCAGCTGACCCGGGTCCACTGCAGAGCCAGCTGACCCGGGTCCACGGCAGAGCCAGCTGACCCGGGTTTAACTGCAGAGCCAGCTGACCCGAGTCCACTGCAGAGCCAGCTGACCCGGGTCCACTGCAGAGTCAGCTGACCCGGGTCCACTGCAGAGCCAGCTGACCCGGGTGTAACTGCAGAGCCAGCTGACCTGGGTCCACTGCAGAGCCAGCTGACCCGGGTCCACTGCAGAGCCAGCTGACCCGGGTTTAACTGCAGAGCCAGCTGACCCGGGTGTAACTGCAGAGCCAGCTGACCCGAGTCCACGGCAGAGCCAGCTGACCCGGGTCCACTGCAGAGTCAGCTGACCCGGGTCCACGGCAGAGCCAGCTGACCCGGGTCCACTGCAGAGCCAGCTGACCCGGGTCCACTGCAGAGCCAGCTGACCCGGGTCCACTGCAGAGCCAGCTGACCCGAGTCCACTGCAGAGCCAGCTGACCCGGGTGTAATTGCAGAGTTTACACATTGGCATTGCACACAAAAGCCCGATCTGAGCGGGTTTCATTGGGACTTTTGAGCAGTGGAGAAGGGGTTATAATAACTCATCATCCTCTCAAGTGCCTCAGACTTTTTCTACGATTCTGAAAGAACAAATGTGTAAACTGAAGAGCAGCGGAGGGACGCTGCACCCGAGCAGCTTCGTGCATTCTGGTTTTTCTCTTTGTAATACTCTGACTGAAGTTTGACTTTTGAATACTTTCACTCTGACGCCACAACCGGACTTTCAACCCAGCAGATGGAATTTTTTAAAAAGTTTCGTCCGTATGACTCATGATGACGCACTGGAGTCAGCGTACACAATAGGTCTGTTCAGAGCTGCTGAACGAATCCATCGCTCTCCGCTGACAGCCGGACAGGAAGTGCTGCCTGCTCAGGGTGAACTGGTCAAACAGCATCTGGCCTCCAATCAATCAATCAATCAATCAATCAACTTTATTTCCAGACTCATAGTCCAATAAATACACATGCAATACAATACAACACATACACAGACAACAACAGGACAATTAAAAAAGGCAATGATACCAGTGTTTCCACATGGATGACTGGTATCGCACAGTACTAAACACATGAACTCTTTGACTTTTATCAGATATTGATCGTTAAATGACACCAACCAGGAGAAACTTTCAACAGCACCGAGGCCAAACGTCACTGTTAACTAAAGCAACCAGCATGTGACGAGTGTTTCGATCATCTGAGCTTCAGCGAGACCCAGACGCCTCCAAAAATAGCAAATAACTGGGATGTTTCTGTCGTAACAAACAAGGCGATGACTGAGGGAGGTTTGGTTAGTCTCACCTGATTAAACCTTTCAGGAGAAGAAGAAGTTCAACGACACTTTTCTTGAGTTCATAAAGTCAAAATTCTCTGTTCAAACTCATTTTATTTCTCTGTGAAAGTGAAAGTATTATCAGTTAATTTTGCCCAAACAATGAAAAGTAATCATTCTGTAAAAATGCTCGCGGTGTTCTGACTCCATGTTCGTCATTTATTACTTAGTGACTGAACTGAAACGTCCGCTAACTTTGTTTTCATCACTCATTTTCTCACAGAGTTGCGCTCAATAATTCCGAACGAGAAGAACTATGATTATTATTATTCTGTTGATGTTGAAACAAAAATGTTTTCTAGCCTCCAGGTTTAATTCCTGTTAATGTGTTGAAGTGTTTCACTGAGTTCAATAACTTCAGTCATTTAAAATCACTTTGGAAACTTTTCAAACAGAAACCTGGTTGGATCGAAGACTGATAACAGAGTCCTAACGGAGCTGGTTTGCAGTTGGAGCTGTCCTGACATGGAGGACTGAAATCACCCAAATCAAAAACAAATAAAGACAAAAATGACTCAGCACATAAATGAATATGCCATTAAATGCATTATCAATAACAAACTAACTTCTGGAGCCTTTTGTTTATTATTCCACGCTGTTCACTGCCCCAAACGTCCGATATTTAGTGTGTTCATATTACAGTCAGCTGAATTTCCCTGCTGCACACAGCTGATCTTTAACTCTCAGCTGCACAGATGCTTACAGGAGGTTAAAGAGGGATTAGTTCCATCACGGATGTGTGTTTGTTTTTCCAGGAAACTCACACAACATTGAACCATGAAGGAAAACTGGATGAGCCAGTTAAAGACTACAGGAGCCTCAGGTACACATGAAGAAATGTAGAAGTGCAAAGTCATGCAGGGGAAATCACCCAGCGGCAGGAAGTGACTTCATGGGAGGAAAAAAAGATTGAGATCTGGACAAACCAGTAAGATGTTTTTAATATAAAAGCAACAGTCTAAAGAATAAAGAATACACGGATCAAACAGCAGAGTACTGTTCCATCAAAAAGAGTCTGACAAAAGTCAAGATTCATCCTCTGAGGACCATGAATCACCGCAATCACCAAATACCTGTTGAGATATTTCAGCCTAGATAAAAATACGGCCGACAGACAGACGGACAGGCGTCCTGGTGAGCGACAGGTAGGCTGACTGACAGGTATGTGTTGTCGGCACGCCCGCACTGAGAAGCCGATATTTTCCAGGAATTCAGTTTAACATTTAACGGTAATGACTCATTAGAAGGAAATGATTTTCCTCTAAATCTTTTAATCTTTAAAACCCTGAGGTGACATTTTGAAATTAACTGTTAAACATAAACTGAATAATACAAATAAGTGCTCATTAATTTAACCGTGAATCAAGTTCGTCAGCTCTGAAGCTAAAATCCTCTCCGTGGGGCCGAACTGGCTCTGCAGTGCTGTGAGGGCTCAGTGATCAGCGCCGCGGTTCTGGATTCAGTCGGAGTCAACATGTGAATCCTGTGAGCAGGTTTTCCTGAAGCTCGTACACGGATGAGACCTGCGTATCTACTGCTCTGTGTCGAGCTGCTTTATTTCAGCGTTCGGGTGAAAATACTCTAAACAAAATGTTGACGCGAGTCTTTTTGCTTCCATGTTTCTCGAGTTGAAGTGAAAGATTTAAAACTTTCTCTGTGCACTTCTCAGGTTGACTTCTGTCTCTCTGACAGGGGAGGCACATCACGATGCTCATACAGCATTAACACGACACTCTGCACTCTACAGAAGTTAGAAGGAGCGTGCAGTCGACAGCAGAGATGTCTATAATAGTTAGCTGACACCCGTTAAGAACCTCCGCATCCGGCTTTATTGTGCTCGATGGTCTGACGGCTGATGTAACAGTGTGTTTGAACAGCCAGGATGGAAATGAAAAAGCTTTTCTCTCGGGTTTCGATCTGGAAGGACCTGTTTGAAAGGTTTCAGACTGCATGTTACTGAGCTGTGATGGTTCTGGAGAATAAAACATTACGATCTCTAAGATCAATGGCGGAATGATTGACTCTTTGATCAGAAGACAAAGTGGACTGACGTCAGCGTGTTGAATGACAGGAATAAGAGCAAACACAATAAACAGGGATAGTCACATTTTTCTTCACACTGAATAAAGAGGATCAAAGTTTACTGAGTTATACAAAAGGTGAAGTTGTGGGCCAAAAGGTTTCCTCACCGCTCCTGACGGCGGCCAGCCCTGGAAAAATCAACATATCAATTACACAATAATCATGCAGCCAATGAGCAGCAGCCAACAGGTGTGCGTGTTTGAACTGTGGATGATGTGCTGATGGACAGAAACCTTCAGCTCACATCCACCCAGAGACGGTGAGTGAGGACTTTCAGACTGAAGTGTTTGCACATGGGAACCCTGGTTCTGGAACATGTGTGTACGTGAACCCCATATTATAACCCCATGTGGGATTACATGTGAAACCTATGAGATTACATGTGAAACCTATGAGATTATATGTGAAACCTATGAGATTATATGTGAAGCCTATGAGATTACATGTGAAACCTATGAGATTATATGTGAAACCTGGATTACATGTGAAACCTTTGGGTTTAAATGTGAAACCCTTGGGATTACATGTGAAACCTTTGGGATTACATCTGAAACCTGGATTACATGTGAAGCCTTTGAGATTACATGTAAAACCTTTGGGATTACATGTGAAACCTTTGGGATTACATGTGAAACCTTTGAGATTACATGTGAAACCTTTGGGATTACATGTGAAACCTGGATTACATGTGAAACCTTTGGGTTTACATGTGAAACCCTTGGGATTACATCTGAAACCTTTGGGATTACATCTGAAACCTGGATTACATGTGAAGCCTTTGAGATTACATGTGAAACCTTTGAGATTACACGTGAAACCTTTGGGATTACATGTGAAACTTTTGGGATTACATGTGAAACCTGGATTACATGTGAAACCTTTGGGATTACATGTGAAACCTGGATTACATGTGAAACCTTTGGGATTACATGTGAAACCTCTGAGATTACGTGTGAAACCTGGATTACATGTGAAACTTTTGAGATTACATGTGAAACCTTTGAGATTACATGTGAAACCTTTGGGATTACATGTGAAATCTTTGAGATTACATGTGAAACCTTTGGGATTACATGTGAAACCTTTGGGATTACATGTGAAACCTTTTGGATTACATGTGAAACCTGGATTGCATGTGAAACCTTTGGGATTACATGTGAAATCTTTGAGATTACATGTGAAATTTTTGAGATTACATGTGAAACCTTTGAGATTATATGTGAAACCTTTGAGATTACATGTGAAACTTTGGGATTACATGTGAAACCTTTGGGATTACATGTGAAACTTTTGGGATTACATGTGAAACCTGGATTACATGTGAAACCTTTGGGATTACATGTGAAACCTTTGAGATTACATGTGAAACCTTTGGGATTACATGTGAAACCTTTGGGATTACATCTGAAACCTGGATTACATGTGAAACCTTTGAGATTACATGTGAAACCTTTGAGATTACATGTGAAACCTTTGAGATTACATGTGAAACCTTTGGGATTACATGTGAAACCTTTGGGATTACATCTGAAACCTGGATTACATGTGAAACCTTTGGGATTACATGTGAAACTTTTGGGATTACATGTGAAACCTTTGAGATTACACGTGAAACCTTTGAGTTTACATGTGAAACCTTTGGGATTACATGTGAGTCCAGTAAAAATGTCCCTGTTGTGACATGTGGGAGATTCATGTGTTTTCTGTAAGTGTAGAAGTTTTCTAAATTGAAACACCTTCGACGATCTTCGTTACGTCCCGACACATTTTGAAAGACGGTCTGAATTCTTTGACACCGGCAGGTTGATCTACCTGAGTTTCTGGAACTGGATTAACGTCCCCCTGTTTAAAACAAACAGTTTGAGTAATATATCTGGCAAGAAGTGTCTGTGAAACCGGCCGAACCCTTTTCTAAGGAACCAAGTAAACTGATCACAGAGCAGTAATCCTGGTGCAGCAGGTGGAGGATGACTCAGCACCTTTCATCCTGCCGATGGCAACACGCAACTTATTTAATGTCTTTAATGTATTTAACGACTTGAAATATCAGGTCTTCATTCACCAAGAATCTCTCTGTGTCCACAGATTAGAACCTTTATTACCGGTCCTGCCTCCACCTCCATCCACCCAGAACATTCTGGAGACTGAAGTGTGAATCTGCATTCTGACAGGACCGATAATCACTCATGAAATAAAACCAGTGGCAGCACGCTGGACTCAAATTCCAACAGGAGAAGAAGCAGAAAAGAACAAATATGGTCTAATTTGACTTAATGCTAAAAAGAGTTATTAATGCGGTGAACGTTTTAATGAGGTCCAGTTTGTTTGGGAACAATGAAACGTAATCTGACAGGTTAAAAACAGTTTCAGCTCTCTAAAAGCATTAAATAATGTTTAATAAGGAATAGTGTTGTAACATGTGATCATGCTGATGGTGCGGTCACAACACAATAGAGGGAGTCGTGTCATTCAGCTTCAAACCGGCTGGTCTATTGTTTGATTCAGTCTACAGCACAGTGTGCACAGAGTCAAGTTACGGACACTCGATCAAAGACACACAGCTGCATCAGATCATCACTGAGCAACACGTCTCTTTCTTAAACCTCATGAACATAAATATCATCCTCTGATGTGACAAACAACCTGCTGAATCTGAATCTTGACACACTTTTTTTATTTGATCTCATTCTTTTTATTGATGTGACTCACAAACACGGCACGTGTCCCGACTCATAGAAGACTCTGACCGCCCGTCAGACAGAGCAGAAGAAGATGCAGAGCCACGGTTATCATGTACCTCCCTCTGCTGGACACGTTTCAGACACCGATCTCACCTGCAGCACCTGAGGATGTCATCAGGTAACATTTCAGCACCACACTCCACATTTGGTAACATTTTGAAACTTGACGTAAGTTTGATCTTGTCTGTCATGTTCATGTTTTACACAAATCTTGTGGGTGCAACAGAATTTTACTTTTATTTCAATGAATAATCTGGAAGATTTTCATGCGTGTGAAGTCGCTGAATGAGGTAACACACTGAGAGGTCGGTGGCGACTTTCTACATTGTTAAACTTAGAAATCAGTATTTGTAGTGTCAGCAAATGAATATTGTTTTGAGACTGTCCTAAGCGCGGATCAGGAGGATGTGGTTTTAAAGGCAGGGATGACTTTATCTCTTACTGGATATGTGTTGTGTTATGTAATGATTAAAAACTTTGTGGTGGAGGAGACAACACTGCAAATCATGATGGTAAATGGTTTGCATTTTTATAGCGCTTTTCCAGTCTAGCGACAGCTCAAAGCGCTGTACAACACGCCACATTCACCCATTCACACACACATTCATACACTGATGACGGAGGCCATGCAAGGCGCCAACTGCTCACCAGGAGCAATTTGGGGTTCAGTATCTTGCTCAAGGACACTTCGACATGCAACTAGGGGGAGCCGGGATTCGAACTGGCGATCACTAGACGACCTGCTCTACCCACTGAGCCACCGCCGCCCAATATCACGATTAGGGGTGCACCGATCCGATATTAAGATCGGATATCAGCTCCGATATTGACAAAACGGCTGGATCGGGGATTGGTAAAATGAAACAGATCCACCAGCCGATTCAGTTTTTTTATGTTTGTTTTTTCGTCGTCGCAGCACATCCTACGTCATTCGTCGGCGTCAGTGTGTCGCATGCTGGAAGAGCAAGTTGTTGTTTGACCAACTCTTTATTAGTTTATTCTCAGGTTCAGCTGCTATGTTTTATTTTGTATTCCTGTTTGCAGGACGTTACACTTACTCACGTCACATTTCTCCGCTGATTAGCTAGTAGCCCAGCCATCAGCTGTTAGCCTCACCGGTCAGCTGTTAGCCTAGCAACGCTAACTTTCAAACCGACGCACTCAATACTCTGTGGGCTGTCCATCGTTGCTCCGTTGGTCCTCCCTCCACCACAACCTCAGGGTTATTCACCGCCGGGCTGCTTTGTCTCCTCCTCTGCTGCTGCGGTCTCCCCGGCTCGCAGCGATGCTGGATGGTCGCCCCCGCTGTGTGCACGGAGCCTCCAGACGCTAGTTTGTTTACAGACGGTGCTACTGACTTCGGGCTAGTGTTCCCTCCGTGCTGACTGACAGGCGCTACATACGTTCATT
Organism: Diplodus puntazzo; assembly: GCA_963678695.2. NCBI lineage: Eukaryota > Metazoa > Chordata > Actinopteri > Spariformes > Sparidae > Diplodus > Diplodus puntazzo. Next base: position 1,923,231 of record OZ023174.1, read on the forward strand.
CTTTGTTTTGTTTGTTCCACTTTGTTGCGTGTGTCCTTGGGTACCCTGACGGGCGCTATATAAATTAAATTAAATTAATTATTATTATTATTATTATTACTATTATTATTATTAACGATACACATGTTTACAATGTTCGGTAACTGTTTGATTATTTTGTCTTAGTTAGGAAAGTCTGGTGCCTTTAGTCCCTTTCACATGGTGGAAGGTATGCAGTTTATTATAAATTCAACAACGGTATCGGATCGGTATCGGCCGATACGCTCAGTCCAGGTATCGGTATCGGGATTGGATCGGAAAAAACTGGATCGGTGCATCTCTAATCACGATATCACGTTTCACTTTAGAAACACATTTTTTTTCCTGTGTTCGTAAACATGATTAGACAAATATTTTAACTGCTGCTAACTGTAGCTGTTGTTAGCTTAGTTAGCTCAGTTAGCCATGCAGCTAGCGGTCCTGTCACAGATGCTGTATACACTCTCTATACTTTGCTGTTGTTCACACCACAAACACTGTAACTTTGGACTTTATATTCTAAAATTTATTCTTAACATATAATAATGTTAGTAACTTTGTTGAGACGTGATTCTCAGTTGACCAGAAGAAGACATTACACTGATCTCATCAGAACGTTTGACCTGTATTTACGTTTGTTGCTGGGCAGATTAATCATTGATCGGCCGTCTGACGTTTGATAATAGTGATAGATATATTACATGTGCGTCTACAGCGCTGTGATGATCATGAGCTGTTCTGATGCTGTCGGTTCGACTGCTTCCTGGTCTGATGAGTGGGAGACTCACAACATGATGTTATTCATTCATGATTTGTTTTAATTAACAGATGCTCACATTACAGGTCAATTAAGATGCCAAAAATATATTAAAATTTCCATTTGTGCATTAAAAACATTATCGTAAGAAAATATAGACAAATAGAAAATTCACAAACCAAAAAATATTATGAAACAAAACAAACAAACAAAAAAAAACACTTAACAATACAGATAGATATGAATACATGTCAATAAAGACAATAACATGAAGGTGGTCAGTCAAATCCAAAGAGGGCAGAATCTTCAGGTCTGCAGTGAAGAATCAGAACCAGCTGCGAGTCCACTTCAGTCGGGACTCTCATTAGTTGGGTCGTATCTCGTTATAGTTCTTGACAATTCCAGAGAATCTGATGACTTTAACCTCGGAGACTCTGGCTGCCATGTCCTGCCACAGGTACTCAGGTGACAACAGCTTAGTGGGTTTGTTAATCCACATGTACCTGAACACGCAGGGACGGGAAGTATCCAGTAAGTCATCAGAGAACACAGTCAGGCTCAACACCTGTTCAGGTGACTCTCTCCTGCTTACCTGTTCAGGTGACTCTCCTCCTGCCAGGCGGCCTCGATGTTTTCCTTGGCATCAGCCACGAAGTTCTCGCAGCAGGTTTTGGCGAGCAGGTGCACTTCCCTCAGGGAGCCTCCAAAGGCCCCCCCACAGTAGTAGAAGTCCCCCTCATCAGGAGCCATGTAGGCTCTGGACGCAGACCTCCGCTCGTAGGCTAACCCGCTGCGCCCAGTTTTGAAGTAACCTGCAGACACACAGGTAAGAGGGAACAAACTGCATACTTGGCGTCACGTTTACAATTGTGATTTTGGTGCTGGAGGGCCAGTTCTGTTTACTGACCGGGATGGATCACAGCGACCAGGTCCCCCAGTGACTCGGTCCCCCAGCGGGCGCGGAACAGAGAGTCGACGTCCAGACAGAAGATGTGGTCGGTTTGGTCAACCAGCTCGTCCTCTATCAGCTTCTGTATGATCTCCATCCTTCGGGCAGAGATCTCCTGCCAGCGGTTCGAGCTGGGCACCGAACGCACAAACAGCTGAATGGGGACGAAGAAGAGAAGAAATGAAACGTCCAGAAGAACTGATGCTCTTTTTGTGATTACTCATCTCTGAAAATAAACCAAAACTCCAAGAGGAGTGTGAGTTTGCTTTTACTGGTAATGAATCTGTTGAACCTGCAGTGGCTTTGTTTAGTAACCGTGTCTTTTCATTAAACGTTTGCTAACCTGTCTGCCGGCGGCCATTTTGACTTGTGGCACCTCCTCCGGCCGGTCAGTGAACACATAAATGTTCACGTTGAAACCAACGAAGAAGTGCTGCTCAGCCGTCTCCAGGAAGTCTTTCAGGAACCTGATGTACCTGCACAGAAGGACACAAGGGGTCACCAGAATGCTGCATTTAGGGTGGCGTGGAAACCGCAGCGTTATGATTTTATACTTACTTTCCAACAGCGAACACAGTGGCTGCGATGCTGATGTTGTGTGGCCTGTAGATGTTGTCGAGTAGAACCGGGTTAAAGGTTCCCTCCCAGACGACAGGAGCCAACCAGGGCGTCATCGTCATCACGTCGGTACGACTACGATCAAAGACACAGACTGACATCACCAAGAAACAAATGTCAACAACATGGAGACGCTCAGACAACAATAGCAGGTGATGCTCACCCCGTCACGACACTGGGCTTTTCATACTGCTGCCTGGAACACAAACAGAACCAGAATCTGAGGCGCTGTTCACACTGTTAGCTCCATTAGCCCTAAACCTGCTGCACCGAAGCGTTGCAGGACCCTAAAAGCATATTTCTGTTTAACTGCTGAGGATTTCATTACCCAGAATTCCTCTACACTGAGAGGTTTACTTCAACAGATAATGCAGAGTTGTCTTTATACTGTGTTTATGTCATGTCGCAATATTTAGAATAATGTTTTTCCTCTAATCAGAGCAACAATTTGTAACATCAGAGACAATTTTACACGAGTTACATGAGGCTGAAACATGGCGGACAAAAGTAAACATCGGGTTGATTCTAACGTGTGTATCATAGTATTATAGTTATAGCGACGGGCGACCAGATGAAGATAAAATGTAAGTTTCCAAGTTTAAACATTACTGAAAACATTTGAGATAATGTAAGAACACAACTCAACAAAGACACTGAACAGAGCACTTACTGTTCAGCCACATGGAGCAAGCTGCGATTGCTAACATAAAGCTCAGCATATCTGCAGGACACACACACACACACACACACACACACACACACACACACACACACACACACACACACACACAGGATCATCATCATCATCAGTAACAGAAGCAGATTCTGTTTCTGTCTCTGTGCGCTCAGTAACATCTCAGTGAGTCTGCCACGTGTCACCAGGTGATCACGCCTGAACCTGAATCTTGCTGAATAACTGCTGTTGATGTTAAATATACATTTTAGTATAAATTATCAGGAGAACCTAAAATCCAGTAAAGGACAGATGTGTGTCATTCAGTCAGTACAGGAGGACATCTTGGCACTGAGCTGCAGTTGATGACTCACATGACCAGGAAGTTACTGAGAAAACATTTTCATTAAACAAAAAGCTCTTTGACTTTCCTGCTTCTGTCTCTTCTGTGCGCCCACATGTATTTTGTGTCTGGAAAACAGGTTTTGACTTATATGGAAATATGCTGATAGCACTTTGCATAAGAATACACAGAACCACGAAGGGAAAGGTTCAGGTGAACAGGTAGGTCAGTCCACGCCCAGGTGCCAACCTGCACAGTGACAGGAGAGTGTGTTTGTCACTGACCTGAAGACAGCTGGTGTCTCCTGCACACGGAACGCTCTGCAACACACACACACACACACGCTGTCACAATCTGTCTGTGTGATTAGTTCTTAGAAATTAATCAGCAACTGGTCGGTAATCAGTTATTTTTTCAGTTTTTATATTTGATGATTTCAGCTTCTCAGACGTGAGAACGTGCAACTTTTCTTGGCTTCACGATATTAAATACAAACTCTCAGTGTTTCAGTCTAAACAACATTTTACATTTTAGTCATCAAGTGTGTGTGTGTGTGTGTGTGTGTGTGTGTGTGTTACCTGTCGGACTGAGAGATGAAGTAGTACAGCACTCTGTGGATTGAAACAGAAACATTCATCATCATGTAGAGGAAAACTTGTGATTCATGGCACAATTCAAACAGGAACAGAAGTGTATTTTTCTCTCCGCACGACAGACACGATGCCATCAGCTCACCGGCTCTCTGTGTGTGACTGTGACCATTCAGGGCTTCCGTACGTAACAGCAGACTGCTAACTCAGTCATTGTTTACATGTTCACATACATTTAGCTTTTTAGTATTTACATATTGTGTGTGTGTGTGTGTGTGTGTGTGTGTGTGTGTGTGTGTGTGTGTGTGTGACTTTATAAAAATAGACTTTATTCTGGAGCAGAACCCGGAAACGCTGCAAACGCACCTGAGCCTTATCACCGTTTCCATCTGTTTGCATTAAAACGTGGGAGGAACTCTTTTGTTTTATGTAAAACAATCCCAGAACCAACACTGGTGTTGCTGTCTGTGACCCACTTTTCAGTGTACCGTCTAATGGCTGCTGCTCAACCAACAGCTTCTACACAGATTATCAACATGTTCTGAGTTAGCTGACAACTCGTTCGGTCCAACCAGCGGCTCTTTTACACTAGCTGTTAGTATATGTAGTTGTTAACATATTGAAGTAAAGACAGCTGAGGCTCTTTATCAGTCAAAAGATGCCATCTTAAACAAGGAAACCAGAGACGTCGACATGTTGACGGATGATTAAATGGACTTTAGCTACTTGTTCATCCAGTTTCAGATTCACTCGGACACTCCCACTCAGGGTTTTAGCTGCCGTGGCTCCATTCGTCTGAGCTCACTGAGAAATTCAGCAGAAACATTCAACATTATCAAATAATAAAAAAATGTATTACAGGCAGAGCTGTAGCAAGAGTTTTAGAAATGTGACCAGGAACAATTTAAGGAATCTTAATTATTTTTATTTGTAAAAAAAAACAATTTATTAATTCTTTAACTGTCCACTTTCATTTTCTGTACCTTTCAGTTGCTAACCGTCTCAATGACTTGTATTTACATTCACTTTTGTGGTGCCAAGAAAATCTAAGATATCAGTTAATTCTCTCAACTCATGAAAGAACACTAATCAATCCTTTGTTTGTTGGTTAATTGTGATGAAACAAGTCAGATTTCATGTATTTTGTCTAAAAAATGCAGGAATCAGCCTGAGGACAGGAGAGCTGCATCTTACAGAACCGCCTTCTTTATTTTATTTATTGAAATAAATTATTGAGACCAGAATGATTCGATAACTGAGCACTTTGTGTGAATTAGAGCTGCAACGGTTTGATGAAAGAACCAAAAAGTTTAATCATCAACTAATCTGACGATCGTTGTCCCTCATTTCTCAGGCAGAAGATCTGTTGGTTCCAGCTTCTTCGAATGAGGATTTGCTGCTTTTCTTTTAAAGAAAGAAAGAAATAATACTTTGGGTTTGTTCACTTTGAGCTCAGAGAAGACGTGATGAACATCTCACAGATGTTTTTAGACTAAGTCATTATTTATCAATGATCTGTGAAAATAACTGTCAGATAAATTGATTTTAAAATCACAAGCAGCTGATAATTAGTTTATTGTCTGTCTGAAGACAAGTTGTCCCAGAGAATAATGGGACAAATTACAGATTCTTGTTAAGAAGAGACTCATTCAGCCCTGATACTAAAATAACATGATTATTATCAATACATTATTATTAGTAGTAGTTGTACATGTACTCACCCCAGCAGCAGAGCGGACAGCAGGACCACAGCCACATTCTTGGTGGTGATAAAGTGCATCTCAGTGAGTCAGACCAGCACAGTCCTGAAGAAACCTTGATCCAGGTAAGTTGTTGTGTGTAAACCAAAAGGCCCCACTTCAGGTAAAGGTTTGCTGAACAATAAGAAATCCCCAGAAACCCGAGATGAAGGAAACTCAGACCGTGGCTGTGTCACTGTGGCAGCCGACTGTGTGACATGAGGCGGCTACTGGCAGGATTTCTGTCTCCTCCCTCCTGACGAGTCTCGGTGTCTGCTGCAGGTGTCTCGCCTCCATTCAGCTGATTTCAACATATCAGCACAGGTTGACTTGCAGAAGTTACACCTTGAAAAAGTTTGAAGTCTGAATTAAACTTTAATTTCAACTTGAAATGGTGAGTTGGATGATTATACAGAACAGAGTTCAAATCACTTTTTCTAAAGAAACCTGTTGTCATTACAGACAACAAGGCAGTTTGAGTCGCAGCCGTGAGGATCTGAAGCAGGTTCTCAGGTGTTTGTTCCCTCCCTGCTGCTGGAGAACACAACAGGTATTATAAGTCAAACCACGAGGTTTTCCTCACCCTGACCACAGCAGAGACACAGCGTTGTGATGAGGATAACAGAAAATTCTACCTAATGAAACATAAAGTTGCAACATAGAGAAATGTTCAGAAATGTGTTTTTCTCGTTCTCAGTGTGAAGAAACAATGATGGAAACTCACTGCGAGTCTTTGATAAACTTTGAGATTAGTCATCGTTGTAAACACTGTGAACAATGATGATGTTTGCTATTGACTTCACTCTTTAATCCCACAAGTTCAGTTTAATAAAGCTGCTGCAGCGCACCTGTATAACACACCTGTCAGAGCTGTTGGCTGCTGCTCAACCTAAAGCTTTTACACAGGTTACCAACATGTTCTGAGTTAACTGACGACTCGTTAGGTTCAACCAGCAGCTCTTCTTTTAAACTAGTTGTTAGTCGTCATCATGTCTGTCTGTTAGGTTCAACCAGCAGCTCTTCTTTTAAACTAGTTGTTAGTCGTCGTCATGTCTGTCTGTCTCATGTTATAAAAGTTCTTTAGCTGAGAGATTCTGCTACAGAAATAAGTAAATACAAAGTATAAAGAAATAAAAAAAAGTTTTTTCCCCTTCTTATTTCCACCTGCTGTGTTATGAAGTTAATAATAATATTTATCTTTATCTAATAATAACCTTTGCCTCAGTTTTTGGTTTGAACAGAACTGAAATGCTGTCGCCCCTCAACACTGCCAGCAGCATTGTTGTAAGACATGCGTGACCTTAAAAGCAAATAGAAACTGTAATGCAGGTCAGTAGCAGCATTAGAAATCCAAAGGTGTGACGTTATTATATACACAATATGTCAAGTCTGAAAAGGAGTGCTAGTCACAGGACAACGCCAAAGCCGAGTGCTTTCATACACAAAGAAAACTGGTGACGTTGAGATGTTGACAGATGATTAAGAGGACTTTACTTGTTCATCCAGTTATTGAAACGGCATTAAGACCAAGATCACCAAAAACAACCGATGCATGAGTCAAGCGTTAAGATATCGCTGCTTCAGTCAGATTAATGGACAGCTGAAACAAAGAGGAATGATTCTCCCAGTCGAGCCTGTCAGACACTTTATTTGGTTTTATCAACACTTTCATTTGAAAACCAGCACGTGCACAATACAAAACAACTCATAAATAATAAATACACTAAGTTCTGTCTGAACATCTGCACAGACATGAGACCTCATTTAAGAAAGTGGATTTACTTGATCATAAATTATGATCTTTTCCAACAATATGCTGAAGATTTGAGTGAGAACATTAAGAACCAGAGAGTGAACTTCTTTGTGAGCGCGATGCTGCAGATTTATTAAGGATGGAAACAGTCTTACATGTAATCCTGCTGTGAAAACTACTGAAGGATGGAATACACTCTCGGATTGGATCCGGATAAATAAACAGATCCAGGAAGGCTTTGGCGGAGGTATGCACTCTATGAACATCCACTCTAGTTTTTCTAAATGAGGCCCCACTGAGCAGTAGAAGGAAGTGGATAGAAGTGAAGAAGAAGAGCAAACACAAAAAACAAAACACAGCCAGACACTTTTCTGAACACTGAATAAAGAGGATCAAAGTTTACACAGTTATATAAAAGGTGAAGGTTTGGGCCGGCCGGTGTGTGCCGGGCCGGTGTGGGCCGGGCCGGTGTGGGCGACGGTTCACATATGGTATCTGTACTGAGGTGGGTCGAGGTGAGAGTTCATCCGTACAGGGTGAGTTAGTATGGACGGCCCCGCCGCTCCTGTCTGCGATCACCCCTGGAAAAAACAACACATCGATGACAAAATCATCATCCAGCCAATGAGCAGCGTCCACATGATGACAGGTGTGTGTGTTGGAACAGTAAATGATATGCTGAACAAAGAAACATGAATTCTTCAGGTCACATCCACCCAGAGATAGTATTTCATCTAATTCATGTGGCTGTATCATCATTAAACAAACTCTGTTTCCATGATTATTTCAAACAAAACAAACACGGTGGAAACATGTTTGGTCGTCAGGGTCTCTGGTTTGAGGTCACACCGGAAAAAGTGTGACGTAGTGACAAAACTCTCAGCGACTGGAGCTTAAACACTGAGCACAACATCACATCTTCATATTAAAACAGACAAATCTAAACATAAATACATAATCATAATGATATGATATTCTGTGCTGATGCTGTACTTTCTACTACTTCTCTCACTACAGTGTCACTTTGCTTTAGATGGTATTGCAGTTTTAGCTGAAGTACAACACTAGTCGCTGGCGCTGTATGTGTACTGTAACTGCCTGGTTCCCTGCTGGAGAATCAATAAAGTTTATGTTTGAAGCTAACTTACAGTATTATATTCTGACAGAGAAGCTTTAATAAAACTGGATGGTGTCACACAGCTGGTGAGATACGACAGCTCCCTTCATTCTGGCCTGTCCCGCTCTCCGGCACCTCAGAGGATCAGCTCTGTCAACACCGACTGATTTGTGCATTTGTAAAAAGTCAAAACTGCACTCAATGTGAAAAGTCTGTAGGATATTTACTCACATAAATCCACAAGTTTGGGCCAATTTAAATGCTGCTGTGATCATCCTCATACAGGCTTCAGCTGGACTTACCGTTACACCACAAAGGACTGTGGAGTTCGTCCTGCATCACTTGTGTGAGTGTATCTCACCTTGCGTCCATCTTCCCAGGGCTGTATCCTCCCCGCTCGCCTCCTCTCCCCCCTCTGAAGCCCCCGCGGTCGCCACCTCGGCCCCGGAAGCCGCCCCGCTCAAACCCCCCTCTGCGCTCGCCTCCATAACCTCCTGACAGCAACAAAAAACATGGTCACGATTTATAAATCTCTGACAGAAACAGCCACTTTTACTCCATTCTGATGACACACGTCTCACCTCTGTCCATCGGGGGCATCCCGCCAGCATCCTCAGGTTTCGGGGCCTTGCACTGGTTACACTCGTTACGCCACGAGAAGTTCAGGTTGCCACAATTGCTGAAGAGAAATAACACAAAATGAAAATTAGACTTTCGTTGTGCATTCTTGAAAATAACTTAAAATTATATTCAGGGATGGGACAATAAAATTATTAATTGGGGATCACTATAAAAAACACTCTGAATTTCACAGAATTTTCATTATCAGGATAATCATGAATCAAGGTAATCGTGAATATCCTGACATGCGTGACTGTAAAAAGTCGTGCAGCTCACTGACGTACAGACTCATATTGGTTTCCTGACTTATTCTGAATGGCCTAACCCTGTCACCACGACTGAGGGCTCGGCTTGCATTTTATCCTCCACAAAAAGAGGTTAAATCTGATGTGTGTAAATGATACGAAACTAGCGAACAATGGGGAAATTAGGTTGCCACCATTTATCTGTGCAGGACAAAAGAATGATGTGAAGCAGTAACAACATTTGTTTCCAGACACAATGTGAAGTTTTAGTGATTCCAGAGTGTTAAAAGTGCATTTTTTAGAGTTTTAACAACATTTTGAAGGTTCTCTTTAATGTCGTCACATGCTGAATTATATTTTGTTTGCGATCTATCTGTCATGTGTTCTGTTACCAAAACAATACAAGATCTGTTTGCAGTATTTTAACAGTTGTATGTTGTAAGATTTTACTTTTGAAAAAAATAAATCTATCCAGATTCCTCTGCAAGTGAGAAGTTCTGACTTACGGGTTTGAACACTTCCAGTCTCCGGCTCTCTGTTGGCCTCCTCCTCCTCCTCCTCCTCCTCCACCTCCTCCTCCTCCTCCTCCTCCTCCACCACCGCCTCCATTGCCTCCTGGGAAGCCTCCACCTCGACCCCCTCCAAATCCACCCCGACCCATCGGCCCTAGAGCAAAGAACCAAAGCAGTCAGCTGTTCTGTCAGTGTACGCAGTGATGCCTTCACATTATTAATGATCAAATGTTTTCAGCTGTTGTAACTGCTTCTTCATCTGTACAGTAACCTTTGCATGTGATTATAAGACAGACAGACTTTTGTGATTTCCAAGCATAAATTATGAAGCTAAAAGTTAGAACAGTGTGTAACTAAAGTGGCTGTAAAGACGGACTAGTGAGTCGATGAGTCTCCGTGTTCGCTGTGAGGACGTTTAATGTCCCCGACAACCTCTGTAGTCTCATTCAGACACTCGTTAGCAACCGCTAACTGTTTTTAACACATCAAGAGCTTTATACTTACATTTTGTTGCACATTTAATGTTTTAACTTATGTCGTAGAACAAAGCATGTAAATATCTTCAGCCTGTGGTGACCACACACCTTATGTGCTTAAATGCTAACTGATTTCCAGGTTTAAGGACTACAGACTACACCGCTCTTTGTTTTAAATGAGACAGGAGATTGTAAAAACATCTTACACTGCTATTACAAAATGATAAAAACAAACAAGAACAAAAACAGGCTCACCCCCTCGTCCCCGACCTCCTCTCATGCCACCTCGGCCTCCGAAGTCAGCTCTGCGGGTGGCAAAAGACACCTTGATGGGATTTCCATTGAAGTCCTTACCTGTCGAGGACAGAGAGGAATCAGGCAAGAAATAAATGTGCTTTGAATCACAAAATGGACGAAGCACACAATTTAATGCAATACAAGAAAAATGAAAATGTGACTAAAACATTTGCAGCAGCTGTGATCACCTTGAAGGTTTGAATCTTATACAGCATGTGTATGAAAGAAAAACGTTTTAAACGCCCCATATGCTGAGAATGATCCACAATCCCATATTTTAACCCAAATATTGCTAAACACACTGCAAATACAATGTCGTACTGTCTGCGATCACACATTTAGAGTAGTGAGCGCTCCAAAGTGATGAAGACAAACGGCTCACCATCAAACCAGTCGATGGCGGCTTTAGCTGAGGGGGGGTCATCGAAGGAAACTGTGGCCTCCCCCTTCAGCTTCCCCGTCTCTCTGTCTGTGTACAGGTTGATCATGGGCAGGCCCGTCTTCTTGTTGACCTACGAGGACGGACAGAAGGAGACACGCACGATGCAGTGAGTGAATAACGTCACATGACGGCACTTAAACATAAGAGACATAAAATAAATGATCCAGGTGCAGAAACATGTCAAATGTGGGCAGATATTTGTGTCAGGAGGAAGTGGAGCGAACTGATCGTAGAATCGCCTCAAAGTCATCTAAATTTGAAAAACCTTAATTAGTAATGAATTCAAAATCAATATACAATAGAAGTACGTTTCTGATTTTGAAATGCATAAAGATGTATACCTTAATGATCCCGATCTGCTTAAAGAAGTCTGCCACTGATTCAACAGTGAAGTCGTCTCCCAGGCCTTGCACAAAGATGGTGTTATTGTCAGAGTTATCCTGGTCTTGCACTGTTGGAGGATAGAAGGTCGATGTTAACAGAGCAACAAGAAGCTAACACCTGGCAGGTAACCGTTTAAACGACTGTGTGGTTCACTTCCTGACCTACAGTACCCGCCTCACACTAAAAGAAAGTTGATTTTAGTCCTTAACTTGGCATTAAAGCAGCATTAAATTATCTTTTTGGGCCAAATAGGGTTGTTCCATCCACGGACAACAAACCTTTAAGCAAGGCACCAACAACTTCAACAACATCTTCAGGAAATTAATTTGCCAGTAAGATGAGTTGTTGTTGGAAATAACTGAGCTCTTTTTACTGTCTTGGTTGACATTAGATTTGCATTTTTGCTCGCTCTGGACAACAAAGTTGTAAGAGACTCCGAGGATTTCATCAACAACCTCAGATAATCAAATCAGCTTTATTTATATAGCCCAAGATCAGAATCACATTGCCTCAGTGGGCTTTACAATCTGCACAGTGAACGACATCCTCTGACGATTCAAGTAAGGAAGAAACTTGCCATATTTAAGATATCACGTCAGATAATGTCTAAGTGAGTTCCAGAATTTGTTGCTGAAGACAATTGTTCTTTTTTTTGTCTTGGTGGACAAAAGCCTCGCATTTTTACAAGCGTCCGCCAACACTCAGCCACCACAAAGAGCTACATGGGTCAAAAGTCACATGAATGGCTGAAATTATTGGGTGCTGTTGCCGGCAGAGAGAAAATAAAAAAGTACAAACTTACTGAAGCCCGGCCCTCCATGTCCCGGCTCTCTTGGTCCTTGAGAGGGCAAGGAAACAGAAATTAGTTGTGGAAAAGAACAAATGATAAAACACATGAAACATCAAAAACAAACTAAAAAGTCTTCTTCTTCCAAACCAAAACTGGACGGGTAACGTTTCTAGTCACTCTGTGTACAGAAAGGATCTAAGGTGCGACGTGTAACTGTCAGAGATATAATGCACATTTCACCATCCTGTCTTTTAAACATGTCATTATTTCATCACTTCTTTCTTTTGCAGGACAATAAGTCCCTGACATTATCTTTAAATCCCAGGAACACGTGTAAGAAACAAGATCGCCCATAATGAGATCCTACCTTGAAATATTTGTGCATCAGGAAAACCACCATAATTCATCACACTTCACTGGTTAGACTGGTTTGTTTTTTGAACACAGCCATGTTTAGCTCGATGACTCTTCATGCAGATCAGACTCTTTAGTTTGATTTCTTCAGTTTATAAGCTATAAATAATTTCCTTCACACAAACAGTACCGACCCTCTGAACCACGTCCAAACACGTCACAGCACCATCCCCTTTTAGAGCATGTAGACTTTCAACCTGTCCATTAATCAATACTTGGTTTAGTTCGGTTTCATACAGCTTAACAAAAGATTCTCGGAATTGTCCAAACACACATCTTGGACATGTGACCACCATGTTTGTCATTTTGTAAAAGTGACAGATTTCAAAGCGTTTTGTTACGCAGTTCAACCGTGACGCAGACTTAAAACCAACTTCAGCGTAAAACACCCCTCGACATCAGCTTTTGGTGGACAGACTGGATTCCGTGTCATTGGCAGCTTTACCAGAGTACCTGAAACTAAGCTGTCATCAGAAGTCGAAGCCAAACCTCTTCCATCGTCACAACATTTGAATCACTCTCACAGTCAATCAGCAGAGAAGAGACTGAGAGCAGTGAACCTTTTTCACAGCAACACAGAGGTTATTTAACTGATGATTCTTCTTTACATCGAAGAATGTTACTCAGAAAACTGACCAGAAAGCATTTATACCAGAATCACTGTCTTTCAAAAGTGATTTCACGTTGGCATGTTACCATGACTGATATGAACGTCTTCAGATTTCAAGTGTCAATTTCACTTGATAAATAAGCGTCATGTACAACAACCGTACCTGACGATTAAAATACAGAAGGAGAAGCTTGTTTTCATGTGACCTAACTCATACAGAGGTTCCGGGAGTCAGTCCTCACAGTAATCTCAGAAAAAACACAGATTCGTATTCCACCATCTCCACACACAGCCATCTTTGGAAGATTATCAGTTGGTTTGGTCACAACAAATAATCAATCCAACGTAATTGCCCTCGCCTCCTTATTAGTTCTCATTTAAGGCTCGGCTATGTGGTGTCATGTCCGTTTTTAAATTAGAACAAATATAGAGGCACTTCTGATTTTATCGTCACTGGTTGTCATCAGTTAGTTATTTTACACTGCTTTCCTTCAACTGTCTATAAGCTTTGTATTAGATAAAGCAGTTTTTCACAATAATTTTAACCGATGGATAACAGTGCAACTACAAACTAAATGTAGAAGAGTTGTTCCATTCCAAACTTGTTGATTTGAAGTCTTTTTCTCCTTATATGAACACATCCTTATTTCGGTGTTTTGCGTAGCGTTTTCGTCTGGAGGAGCATTCAGGGTTAAATCAGCCTGATACTCCTGTGGTGTGAACAGGCTTTGCATGTGGTTCACTCCCTGTGAACAAAAACCTATTCCTCTCACTTACAGCATCAAGTCTCATCAAACCAGTTTTACTATTCACCTCAGCTTTGAACAGTACAAACCCTCCCTCGAGTCTCACAGACATGCTCTAAGTGAGAAAGTTCTTACTTTCTTACACTAAAAGAACATACATGTCGTTTCATCCACTCATGCGACACTCAACCTGCAGCATCCCATTTTTTTCTTTTTAAATCACTTTTTTTGTTGACTTGTCACGCAAAACCATCGAACACAGCAAGTTTTATCATTCATAGAAGACAAACGCTCTGAACGCCCATCAGTCAAATTCAAACACGCATAATGCAAGACGGCGTAGCAGACGAACTACATGTAAAGCCACGATGTACCGCTTAACACTTTGTCGTTTTAAGACACTGAGTAACCGTACTTCTGCAGTACTTGAGATTATTATCCATTCAGACAGAATCTAATCACACCAAGTTAGAGCTGGGTATTATAAATATACTATATCATTACTGTGATGTCTTCTATGGCTTGTCTCCTGTAACAGGTGTCGTCTTCTGCTGGTTTTAGAGGCTACATTACAGTAAGGCGATGTAATTGTCTGAGTTTACCAGACTGCTCAACTTGTTTCTAATTCTGACCCACTTAATCATTATATCCACATTACTGACGATTAATGATAAAAAATCTAATTGTGTTAATATTAGCACCATGCAGAAGCACCAAAAACTGCAGTTCCTCAAAGGGCCACTTGAGGCTCCGAAGGTGAGTCGTTCCCTATAAGAGCCCACGTTAAGAAACAGAAGCCGTTTTTAGACAGAGCAAAGCTGCCAATGTGCCCGTCCTTTCAGCGGCTTGGTCCGCGGTTTTAGACAGAGGCCCGCAAATTGGGGGTCTTTTCTGGTCCGCTGATTTTCCGCCTCGGAGGGTACACTTATTTCCGCCTTGCCTGCTATCTAAAACCGAGGCGGAAATGTGCCGGCCCGTGGGTGCGATGGGCGGAGGTGTCAATGACGTGCACTATTGTGCAACCCACGACCAGGGAGTTTTAAAACCAGGAAACAGCTGATCACAGCAGTCAGTCCATCACTTCATCCGTGGACATCAAGATGAACAACTGAACAGCCGCTGAGATCCAGGAGATGCAGCGTCTCCTCGGTCTCTGCAGCTGTTTGGTTGTGTTCACTTGTTGTTGTAGCAGCAAGCAAGAACGGTCGCTACTTTCAAATTAAAAGCCCCCGCTAAGAACCCAGTTCTAAACTCTAATGGGGTGCAATGTAAAGCTCTTATTTTGAAGACAAGTTCTATGTCACTGTTCGCAGCCCAACTTCGAGCTTCACGTCACGTCACATGTTTACGCCTACCTCAGAGGCGGCTTTTGGAAAAGGAGGAATTTTACGCCTCGGTTTTAGAAAGACAGGCCGGCACATTGCCGCCCTTACCTTGGAGCAAATGTGCCGCCTTTTCTATCTAAAAAGGGCTAGAAACACATGATACAAGATTAAATAAATGGTCAAAGCCAAAAACAGTTTTGGTCTCTATACCTAATTTATCCCTTCACAACCACTGTGAAGGGTGAATTTTTATATAATTCACTGGTTTAAATCATATGAATGCTTAAGACTGCACATGATTACATTGACAGCGACCTTCTGTGTGCTCGGCTGCACCTCAGATCATTCCCGTCACTTCACTTGACCTCTCGGCCGGTGACAGAGCTTCTGGAGGAATAAACACCCGGAGTCGACGAGAGTTCATAGTTTGGAGTGAGGCGGAGTGATGCAGTGCCAAACGGCAGAGACGGCTGACGTCTGTCCATTATTTTATGCAGTCAACTCTCTTGTGATATGATTTTAAGGCCACCTCCCTCGGCCCGACCCTGAGGGGTCCTACCTGTCAGGCTTCATTATGTAAACATGACGTACCACACTCTACCTCGCAGTCAGTGCAGCAGCTTAGACAGAATTGTACTTTTACTTCAGGCCTCTCTTCATTTAACAGCTCTTTTCACTCACGTCATGCTTTACGTTCACTGATCTCCTCTCCTTTTAACTCGACCCTTCGAACTCAAACCTCTTTTATGATTGTGTTTTTTTTGTCACTTACCACCAAACTTATTGAATCCTCCACGATCGCCCATTCTGATGAGGAGGAAGAGAGAAACGACACACATTGAAGGCTGGTGCTGACAGCGATTTCTCTCTGGGGGTTGTGGGTAACCTTCACTCTCACAGTCTCTTAATTAAACCCACCCCTCTTCATCATTTGGCACTTGTCCAACTGAACCCCTACTTATTCTTGTTCATAACAAGAGGCCAGTTTAAAGACCTTGTCATTTTTTGTCACAAGCAGCTGAAATTTGCCATTGTTACCCTTCAAGTCTTTAAGTGACTTGTATACACCCATTTCATTTCATCAGATAACTTGATTTGGTGTCGATTAACCAACCCAAGCATCGATGCCTTCGATCCCTTCATGGATGTTTTTTTTTAGGTCTCAGAAAACCTTTATTCTATACACAAATTGCAGCAAATCCAAAAAAAGGTCTTTGTTGAGACTTTTCTAATGATATCTTAAATTATTTTAAATAATTATTTTCTCCAACTAAAAGAGCGCTATTAACTGTCTGTAATCTTCCCCAATTTTGCAATTTCCCAAATGGTGGCTTAAGAGCAGAAAGCCAGCCTGGAGAGAAGGTAAAAGCCTAGGAGAAGATTCAAAGATTGATTAAAGCAGAGTACGACACAGTGATGCTGTCAGGGCTGGTTGGGAAGGTGGTGGTAACAGGTGAGAAAAGCAGGCGATGGTAATGTATCGTGGCGTGTTAGCGTGTGGGCAGAACCAAGACCACAGTCGACTTGCCACAAAACGACTCTTGTGAGGAGGAAAAACACAATTTTGGCTTCAGATTTTACAGTGTGTAGATGCTTATAAGCCAGATTAGCTGAATTTTTATGAAACACAACGTTTCAACGGAATTTAGAGTTAAGGGCCTTCCACAACGAGGACGATCACCATAATGATAACTACTATCCTAACGGTGTGAACATCCACACTGACCAACAATAACGATTTGAACAGTGGCGTCGAGCATGTGCTGAGTCGACGACTGAGAACAACATGACGATCAGTTACTGCCGTGACTGCCACAGAGAAACAGAGAAGAACTTAAAACAAAAACACAAGACAATGGTTTACCGAAAATTATTCAAAGATGAGGAGTTTTTTTTGATTGATTCTTGTAATATTTATAGAATACGTGAAAACAAAGTAAGACGAACAGTAAAATAAATGAAAATGAAATAGAAAATAAACCTGAAACACTTCGCGATACATTTAACAAAGACATTCTCCCAAAGTATCTCACAATTAACCATTTGAAAAGGATTAGGAAGAAGTACATACTGATCAGGATAAGTTGACACTGTGTGGGGAGAGCTGTCGTCTTCCAAGGACAAATGTTATTATATTCTATGATAGAGTCAGAATCAATTATCCTGGTGATTGTCAGAGGACATCAGTTAGTCAATATATGTTATATAATCATAAGCACTCCTTCAACATTATTTTGTAAAACAATGTGTCTAAAATCAAGCTCACTGATGTTCCTGTCGTATCAGATGGCTGTCAGTGTTTCTATAATCCATCAAATCACTCTGATCAATCTCAAAGATGCTGTTCACACCTGACAGCAATAGTTATCGCTATAGTTACAGTTGTTTGTGTGGACGGCCCTTTAATTTACACTTTTCTCATTTTGTGCCTTTTATAAACAGTACAGGCACATCATGATAACTATGGAGGGGTGGTAGGACACAAGCTCCAGTCACTTTTTCACTCACACACGTTCCTCCATTATTAAATCTTACACCAGTTCAAAGATTATTTCAACTGTTCATTTCATGTTGAACAACACGATGGCTGATAAATAAATGCTTTGTGTCGTCTGCCTACTCAGGGTTTCTGCAGGTTTGAACAAGTCAAATTTAAGACTTTTTAAGACCTTTTTTAAGACCATCCAAAGCACTTCCGCTTTCAACGTCAGAGTTGAGCCGAAGATGGTTTGAATGTCCCTTGACTGTGAGGTGGCACAGAGTTCGGGTTGAGCAGAACTGGATAAACTCGGACCGGGAACTGGTGACAAAGGCGTACAGAAGTGAGTGATAGTGTGACGTCACTGGAGACTTTTAGAAGCTAACTGGTGTTTTCCGATTTTGTGTGTGACACCAGCGCTGTCACACCAAATGTGCCCAAGCTGAGGGTCCTCTGGCACAGCGTGCACTGCGCTTCAGATTCATCATTAGGTACGGCTTTTACCAACTGAGTTCTGGTTGTTCAAGCCAACACTTGTTAAATATACACTTTCCCATAGTTGTGGCAGATTCCGCTGTAGAAGTCTTTCCAGAACTGGTGAAGTGTGCGGCGATAAATTCCAACCAGGCTGTTTGTAAAATGCCACTGATGTTTCTGATACTTCAGACAGAGGAACAACACAGAGCTAACTGTGAATCTCACCAACACTTTCCCCCGAAACAGAAACAAAAAAAAGGCGACGACGGAAGCGGTAAATGAACGTACATATTTAAGACTTTACTAAATGTAATTTAAGACATATTTGCAAAATATGGACGTATTTAAGACTTTTTAAGGCCTAAAATTGAGATTGTCAAATTTGAGACTTTTTAAGACCCGGCAGAAACCCTGCTACTAAAGGACACTACTGTGACAGGGACTGAGTTCTAATTATCGTAATGGTGGGGAAGGTGATTTAAATAGAGTCCGGAATGGATGAGAGAACATACAATGAAATGACAAACTAGTTTGTCTGTGACCTCATCACCAACATCATGACCTTACAAACTACAAGAACCCGCTACAAGAAAAACAAAAACATCAACTTACCAGTGTCTGCTGCAAAGCTTTACTCATTCAGTGTTGGTATGTTGTTGTAATATTTTTGTTCTGGGATTTCTTGGGTTTATATTAGTTTGTTCCAACCCGTCGATGATCAATTTCTCTGTATTTATATATGTTTCTTTCTTAAGTTGGCTCAGTCTGTTTAAGTTTACTGAAGTAAAATGATCAAACTCTTCTCTAATCACAAAGTAGTTTTTGAAAGCACATTGTGTCGCGATCAACTCTACTCTATTAAAGCTACACAACATCCACTACACAAATGAATTCTCTACCTGATTGTGTGTTTTGCTTTTCTTTTTTAAGTTCAACAGATTTTAATTTATTTTTAAAATGGAGTCACTGCGGTATTGTGTCATTGCTTCTGTTCATAACCTGGATCTCATGCAGGTCATAACGCAATTTCTGTGAAAAAAAAAATATGGAGTAAAAGTTTGGGAGCTGAATTTTGTCCTTTTACAATCTCTTTGTTCAAGTGCGAGAGAGTACCAAGCTCATTTTTGGGGGGGGTTTTGTGTTTAAAATATAAGAAGGCAGCACAACCTCTAACAGGACAAATATTTTACATCAAGTATTGTAATACAGACTGACTGTAGAGGAACCTGCAGCAACACCACCACGCACCGTATACAACACAATTTGCCCCACAAGGGATTAACAATTAATAATACAACCAAATCCCCATGAAATACCACCATCATATGGTTAATGTTCCACTTCAGTGTAAACAGGGATTTCTGGTTGTTGTTGTTGCCTCTTTTTGTAGAATGTTTATAATGACACACTTCAGTAGTGCAGATTATTGCTATCACAAGCTTTAACACACGTTTACTGTCTGAGCCTGTAAGTTATTTTGAAATGTTTACTTTTCCATCATTCCTTCTCACATTTTGTCTTTCTACTAGTGTAAAGAATCACTGAAGAAGGACTGACAGTGAGCGAGGGGTCATGTTTCATAACAACAGTGTACTTTGTAAGATTTCCAACAGAAGCAGAGATTAAAGCTAATTAAGGGAGAAGGCCAAAACTGAACTGCTGCACCCAACGCAGCGACTTCTCCTGGGTGATGTTGTAGCACTTTCATTCAAGGATTGATTAAAAATGCTTTACATTCGTCACACAACTGCCCTCTTGCTTTTGGTGGTAATAATCATAATGAAGTCTCTGAGGATATGATTTCTGACCAGCATTCAGCCACAGGGACCTTACAGCAGACTCCAAACCCCGGCTGTATATTACATGTCAACCATGAATGTTCCCAGTTTACGGACTCAGCTCGTCATTTAAACACTGCCCTCCTGTTGTGTTTGAACCCAGAGCTCAGGTTTCCTTTGGTGAGCTCTTGGCATCTCAGCTTTCCGATCAACTATCAGAGATGAGAATAGGTTCAGTGTGTTGACATCCAGTCGGCCTGGCAACATGTTTTACATGCAAGTGGTATCATGTCATGTTGATTTGAATATCGTGTTTATGGTTAATCTACTTTATGTGGTTTAAACAAATGATTCAAACCAAATCTCAAATGTTGCACAAATGAGTGAGTGGAGGTTCTGTTTCACACACTAAAGGTTTTCACAGATGAAATGTGTAACAGGGGAGCTGAAGTGACCAGGTGGTGGAGGAGCAGCTTCAGGGCACAAAGGCCTCAGTGAGCATTGAGGATAAAGCTGAAGCTCAAACGGCTTGAAATAGCAACTTCACTTATTTCATAGCAAAGCTCTTGCTTGAGTCATTGTTTGATGGGTTCACTCGGGGTATTCAGGATGCCGAGTGCGCTAACAGACACGTGACACATTTACAAACATGTCACTTTTTTGTTCTCCTGTAATTTGTCACCCTTCTGACATGTCAAAACATAATCATGGTTGTTTACAGCACAAACATCTGACTGAATGTGATGGAAGACAAATAATGATTTTGTCTGTATGTAATACTTTATCTGTCAGAGCTGTAAGGTGCTGGAAAAGCTTTGAAATGCACCTGGAAAATGGTCTCAAAGTGTTTAAATTTGCTATTGATAATGTGTAGGAACCAGAGTGTAGTATATAGAATAATTATAGAATTATTTAATACACTTTGAAGCAGAATATTTTTTAATAAACTGAATTATTTTGCTTGTAAACCTCTCATTGTTCTCCTTTTTTCAGAAAAAGAAAACATAATTTGACACATCGTCTTTGACCCCTTATATTCTAAATCCTCTGCTAGTTTTTCAACTCGGAGCACATTTGCTCGTTGGGATATGAAAGTGTCAGGCCCTGATCACCACATTAGTTTAGAGAATTCACACAAATAACATATTTATCATTAAGAATTCTCTCATGTTTCAGTTTGCATGTGATTAAGTAATTAACTGATTTAAAAAGACTCAGTTTTAATTATAACGTACACAGAAGTAGCTCATTGATGAGACATTCACTGTATAATACTGACACATAGCTTCTCCCTGTGTTACAGTCCAGTGCGTTTGTGCAGTCGTCACTGCAGACACAACATGTTTAATTGCTTTGTGGCAATTTAAGAATCCCCAGGATTCATTTTCCTCAAAAGCAAGAGGGAGGGAAACGTTGTCCCATCAGCACACACCGCTCATTTGCTTTAGCATGTAGCTACGATTGCAGCTTGCTCTTATTTTTTTTTTAACCGGAGGTGAGGAAAACATTTACATGCATCACTGTACATCACTGCTGGATCACACTTACCCCATGCCTCCTCGCCCTCTTGGTCCACCTCGACCACCTCGGTCAAACCCGCGATCATATCCGCCACCACCGCGACCTCCGAATCCCCCACGGCCCCTGCCACCGCGGCTGTCCTGACCGTATCCTCCATCAGGACCACCATACCCTCCACCTCCTGCGCTCAATGGAGGGCTTTCATCTCCGTATCCTGAGAGAGAGTTGAGACAATCAGACCCTTTTAAAGGCTTTTCTAACAAAGAAGCAATTCCTGTGATGCTTGAAGACATCTTTGTCCTCTGTCTGTTATCAACTTCATTTCACAAAAACAGAAAACAAAAACAAACACACAGCCTACACAATAAAAACATAAACTCATGCCTAACCTCCACCTTGACCGTACTGGCTCTGCTGACTGTAGCTCTGCGGAGGAGGGGTGTTGTAGCTTGGAGGCTGGTTGTAGTGACCTCCTCCGTGTTGGGATGGTTGTTGGTGGCTCCCGCTGCCTCCGTAGCCACCAGACTGACCACCGCTGCCGCTGTAACCACCTCCACTCTGTCCACCACTCAGTGGCTGGTTGTAGCCAGAAGTCGGTGAGCCGCCATCATAGCTGATGTAGGAAAGTAAAGTAATACAAATCATGAAGTTGAGTTTGTTAATAAGAAACAGAGAAGCAGAGGCTGATGGTGTCTCACCCTGAGGAGGATGAAGGTGGAGGCTGCTGCTGGCTGTACCCAGAGAAGGACGACTGCTGGCTGTAGCTCATGTTGGAGGGCTGGTTGTTGTTGTTGTAGCCTCCAGAGCCGTAGGACTGACCAGAATGACTATAACCGCCACCGCCACCGCTGCCACCGCCACCGCCACCGCCCTGGTTAGAAGATGGAGAACTGTATCCTCCTGGGAGACAGAACATGTAGTCAACGTTAACTACACAACAACGTGTGACTGACAGACTGACTGTGAGGTTTTGAACAGTTACTGAGCCTTCGTCTACCTGACGGGGGCTGACCATAGCTGCCGTATCCTCCCTGGCTGTAGGAGCCGGGGCTGCTGTCAGAGCCCTGGTTGTAGCCTCCGTAGCCCTGCTGGCTGTAACTCTGTCCAGAAGACTGACCGTAGCCCTGGTTAGCACCACCTCCTCCACCACCTCCACCACCATAGGACCCATAGCTGCAAGAAAAAACAAACATGAACATACTATGCATTGAGAATGAGCACTTTCCCATGACTTTCAAGGATATAAACGTTTTATAAATCCAACATGAACATACTCCTCTTGCCTTAAATCTGGGGGATACAGATACCGAAAAGATAAGTGATATTTTCACATTTTTATTTTGCTTTTTGTCCCATTTTTGCTCCAATGCAGAGAGCAAAGATGGATGATTTTAATATTCTGTAGCTCCGATAAGATTTGTTGTATTAAAACTCCTAGAAGTTATCTCTCCTCTCAGAACATGCATCAAAAATAACGTCTTGACGTCTCGTCCTGCTGAAATGTCTTCATCTCGAGTCAGTACTGCATGTCTCTGCCCAGGTGCCGAAGTCCCGTCCCTTCAGGTGGACGCCATGGCACCTAATTTCCAAAATATTTTGTATGGTAGTGAATGTAGAGGTCAGGGGTAGAGCCAGCGTTTTGTTATCGGAAGGTCGCTGGTTCAATTCCCCTGGTCTGCATGTCAAAGTGTCCTTGGGCAAGATACTGAACCACACACTTCTCCTGATGTGCTGGTCTAAGAAATCTCCAAGCTAAGAAACTGTAGTTTATGATTTTGTGTCACTTACCCCTGAGAGGATGCTTGGGAATAATCTGCGGTACAAACAAAATGGACAGTTAATATATTTCTATTTTAAAATGTCACTGGAATCACCCTCAACAATAAAAGTACATTGTAGTGACTGTAACAACAACATTCAGTCAGAGGGACTCTTGTTTTCTGTGCTGTAGTCTAACCGAGCTGATATTATATGAGGCACTTTTTAATGTCATGTGTTATTAAATAAAACCATTAACTTCTAATAACGTGTAATAACGTCTGATACTTGAGCTGACATTTTAAAACACATCATCCTATCGATGATCGGATCTCCATCAGCTGCAGCGGCTGTCAGCGGACCGAGAGGCGGTACCGCCTCCTCAAACTGGGTCAGTGGCACAAGCGACCCAAGCTAGCTGACAGCTACATGCTAACCGAGCCGGTAGCTGAACGGTAACGGTCCGTCGGTGTTAGCTAGCCGGTGGGTTCACCTACCTCCGCTCGGTGAGGGGTAGCTATGCGTTGTTCGTGTATTATAACCGAGGAGTTAGTCAGAAATAGACAAATATTTAAACAGATACGATGGACAGCTAACGAATAACTAACACTAACCGACGTCAACGGTAACCGTTAACCAGCCGTTAGCATCTCGTCCCCGGCTCGTCACCGGGGTTACCCAACGTTACATCTTTAGCCGACTAGGCTGCTGTTAAAAATATCGAGTGCGTTAAAGAGAAGTTCGTTGTTTTTCTTACCATTAGACGCCATTTAGACGTACAAGAAGAAACAGCCTTTAAGTGTCAAACAGCCTGCTGTTTATGGACTGAACCGAGGAGGAGGAGGAGGGGGAGGAAGATGGATGCAGCAGTCCAGTCCTGCAGCGCCTCCTGCGGCCACACGGGGGCGACAGCGGCGCCATGTCCTCCTTCTGTCTGTTGTGTTAAAAACAGGAAGGAACTAAATTCATCACTCAGGTCCAGCTGGTGTAACAACAACAAATACATACAATACACCCGATAATAAATGATTGTCCTAATTTATCCCACACCAGGGAAATTCACTTCTTACAACACTTCAAGATGCAACTTTTACAGGAAAACCAGTCAGACAAATATGCATAAATATAATAGATATAAAATACAACACATAGTTAAAACCAAGCAGCATGTAGGACAGACTTCATAAGTAACAGGGAGTTCATAAAGTCTCACATTTTCTGGGAAGAAGCTTTTACTATTAATGAAAAAGTACGAGTAAAATATACATATGCAGTATTTACATGTATGTATACACATGTACTATAATTAAAGTGGACGTGTATAGTTGCAGATATTGGAAAATAATAAAGTTCCTCAATATTCCAAGAAGTTAGTTTTACGGAGTCCAGTGAAAAAAACAGCAAAAGTAAAAGTAGCCTACTCTTCTAGAATTATATTCTTTATTCATTATAAAGAATCATATCTTGCTTTTGTTTGTTGCGGTGATCATTTTAAATGTTTTGTGCTGTATAGTATTGGATATCTTTTTCAATGACAGTGTTTTGTGTTTATTGTCTGATCATATGTTTTGTTTTGGGGTTTTTTTTTGCAAATTCTTATTATGAAATTTCAGTAAATTCTATACCTGATAAGTGATGTTGAGAACAATATTTACTGCATATTTAAGAATATCCTTTGGAATTTAGTGCGGCAGAAGTATAAAATAACAGATAATCAGAATAATGAAGTACAGTAAGAGGAGGCCGACCTCAAACCTGTACCTAGGTAAATATACTTAGTTACTTTCCATCATTATTTATGAGTAACTTTTATTTATGTCGAGTATCCAGTGAGTCTGTGTGATAATGTTCACAATAAGAAAAGAGTTATAAGTAACCTTGGATCTATTTATAGTGTGAATGTTTGAAATTCACCCTGCAGCGTTTCTGTTTTCTCGTCACCGTGACAACAGCTCCCACACACGCAGCCTGGCCGGTCTCAGGTAGGTGACAGCAGGGCAGGTGAGGGAGGCATCGTCACTGATTCACTGCATTTCTTCATGTGGGTTTAACTTTCTCTTTATTCTTCACATACACAACCTCAGTCAGAGTGAAAATCCACACTGAGGTTCTGGTTCATGTTCATGTTTAGCAGGATTAGCATCACTTAGCTGGACTGACAGACTCTACTTGCAAAATATTGTTGTAAGAAAAAGCAAAAAGAATTGAGTGAATCAGTTGAGTTGCATCAAAGTTTTTAGAAGTTTAGCTGAACAACAAGGAGCACATTGTTGATCCGTCCACATGATGAAGCAGATTCTTAAGATTTACAGTGTACAGCAGGATCTGTGGACCCATTTCTGTGTGTTCTGGTTCACACTGCAGTCTGGATACGAACAGAACCCCTCAGGAGCTTTGGCTCAGGTGCTGACATGAACAGCCTGATGGACCAGAGGTTGACCCACAATAGTTGTCGCCGGCAAAGTAAAGCAAACATCACCAGTCCGAGGCATCTGCATCAGAGCAAGATAGACTTTGGTGACATGGCGCCCTGCTACACCACCACCCACAACCAGGTCAGCCTGCTGGTCGTGATCCTGGAGTCAGGTGGATCCACCGAGGATGATTCTCAGTCTTCATCATGTCTTTGTGTTTGTCAGAGTTACTCTGGAAGGTCTTCTGACGGACGCCCTCTAACCTTCCATCTGAGAGATCCCCGCTTCCCGTCGCAGCACCGCACACGCCTGGATCTGAGTGCCAAGACTGACCGGCTGCAGTCACACAGTCAAGAAGTGCACGAGCACAAACACATCACAGCGGTAAGGCTGCAAAACTCAGCATGTGACATCATCCGTACATCACAATGTGTAGATTTTATAGATTTTATAGTTACATTTCTGATTTTATGGCGTTTGTTTTCAAATTGTCTGTTGTTGTGTTTGTGTAACACTTTGCTATTGGAGTCTATCTCAGCCAGGACAGCCTTGAAATTAGATTTTTATATTTAAATGTTAACCTGACATTTAACTATTAAAGGTTTCCTGTGGAGTTTTACACCTTTAGTGGTGTTACAGAGCAGTTTTTCTGTGCGGGCTCAACCTAACTTAACTGTACTGGAGACTTTGCAGATGACATGCTGCATCAGAGTCAACGTTTACAGCTTGTTTAGATGAATTAATTGGCAATCAAAAAACAACAACAACAAAAAAACACTGATTCTGATAATCTGGGATAATCAGAAAAATGATGGGGATGAAAAACATGGTGTGAGTTCTGGTGTTTCTGTGAGCAGCTTCCTCCACCACAGTTAGTTCATTCTGTAAATAAAATCCCTTTTTAAGAAACAAAGCAGCTGTGACCTGTCACGTCCTGGTCCGTCAAACCTTTCAGCACCTACGTCTCTCTACAGAGGACCGACACCAAGAGGGAAAACTGGGCTCGGTATTGCAGTGGGCAGGCTGTCAGAGAGATCACCAACCCACAGGGTCCATCTGAGTACCGGACCACCCACAGAACAGAACTCACTCTCCCAGTGACTGACGGCTCTCCACAGCTGGCAGGCGGCAGACCGACACACTGGCACCAACACAACATACTGACAGGTAGTGTGATCAATGCACAGACTCAGGTTCTGTCACACAAAGGAAAATCAATTATAATATACACAAACAATATAAACACTGTCCTTTAATACATGTGAATGTGTAGATTTATTCACTTTTTGTATTTACTTGGCAGAATATTAAAAACATTTTTTTTAGGTTTTTACAGGAAGTGCTTGTTTGGTTTGGGGAGCTGACCTGAATGTATTTATGAGTGTTCACTGCCCCCCAGTGGCCATAATGAGGAACTGCAACACACAGAATATTAGTTGTTATAGCAGTGTTGTTTTTTTAAAGCAATTTTTACACTCTAATCTGGACATTTAATCCATAATAATCAATAGATTTTCCAGAAAAAGTACGATCATGATCAAATAACGTATTATTGTCTCTATTTTCTGAGACTTACTCTTCTGCTGCATTAAGTTTTATGAACTGAGAAACAATAATTATGTCGTAAAAATGTGCCATGGAGACTACTAATGATCAGAGAAAGGAAAAATTAATATATTGATAAGTCGACAGATATTCTCACAAACACAGAATATATATACGTAAACAAACATTTTGCAATGATCTGACACTTTTAACAATTTAACACGTTTAACAATAATTGTCTGAAATGAGAACAGTGTGTTGAAATTGTCAAACTTAACTGGAAATGTGTTGATTTACTTATTTATATTTTACTTTATTTGCACACACATAAAATCAGAAGATGAAAGAAAGATGACAGAAACCAAAAAATAAAAATGTATAAAACATCATTTGGAAAAATACAACAAATGCTAAAATAACAACAACAAAAAAACACACAATAAACTGAAAAACGGATCAATCAATAGACGATAATCCAATAAAAGCAAAGGAATACATAAACATATTTATATAAAGACATAAACAAGAAAACTTTAGACTTCATTCATTTAGTGAATGATTATAAATGACTCATATCAGCCAACATCAGGCCGATACTGATATATCTGTGATGTATCTGATGATATCTCTGATAATATATTTGATAATATATCTGTGATGTATCTGATAATATCTCATGATCAAAGGGTCAGAACGAGGTTGTTAAAGGGCTGCAGTCGGCCTGCGGGACACCAGCTGATTAGGTCTGGTGTAGTGGTTGGAATATATTCAGATATTGTTAAAAAAAAACATGTAAAGTGTCTTATAATACCATGAAAATGTAAATAAAATGTTTTTTATCGTGTCCACCTGTGCAGGTGAACAGAGGCAGACGGCCGGTCCAGGGAACCCCAGCAGGCGGTCCAGAGACAGGCTGCTGTGGGCGGCGAGGCGCTGGGAGACCGACTGCTGCTCACTCAGACTCTACTGACACTCAATACAACATCTACACACTGTAGTGACTGACAGGAGACACCTGCACAATAAAAACATGCACATCTAATCATTCTTGATTCCTTTAAGGATGAACACTTACAGGTTAATGTGGAGAAACATCTTCTCATGGAAAGTCCCAGTGAAGCGCTCGCTCCTCCGTCTGCGACACGACTCTCTTTATATCAGAGATAATCACATGATTCAAAGATTACATTTTGCCTGTTAAATGCATCAGACTTGCAGCAGATTACAGAGAATAGTGTGTTGTGTCAGCAGACATCTCTCTCTCTAGGAACTTGTAAAAACTGGGAACAGCCCTGCAGGGAAACAACAGAGTCTCAGTCGTGATGTGAGCTCAGTCTGAACCAGAGGCCTCCAGAAAATATCATGTTTGGTTTGTTCTTGTATTCTAACGAGAAGAAACAGAATCAACGAGTCTGTCGGGTCTGCTGTCTCCGGACTCTGCGTCATTATTAATTATTAACAGAGTGGCGTGACAGGTTATACAGACTGGAAGTCTTTGGTTTAGTTTCCACTGATGTCATAGTGTTTTAAAGCTGGTTTCACTTTATGACATGTTTTGTCTTGTAACATCCTGCGACCAAGAATGTGTTTTGTTGATCAATAAAAATGTCAAATCGAAGAGACAGGCTAAACATTTCAGCTATCTGACGTGTGTCACTGTTTGGAATGACAAACAATTTTTATGTCTTCTGTTTATTTACATTCTTGCACTTGCTAAAAGGTGGAATTGTGGTCATCAAACTGTGTTTACGTTTCCAGCGTTCAGATGAGTAGAATCATACAATATAAATATAATTTGAGAAGAGAACCTAAATGAATAACTAAACTTCGAACATTGTCACTGTAAATATTATAGTTATTATAGTATATTACATCATAAGGCCCGTCATCATCACCACATAAAGCTTCGATTTTAAGGCAGCAGTGTTTCAGTTTGGTGCCCTCGAGAGGTTTTTACTGGGTTTGTCTATTTAGAATGTAAAAAAATAAATCCTCATTTTTGTTGTAGATTTCCACATTTGCCTTTTCAATATCAGCACCTCATTGCAGAAAAGTGAAATTCACTCTACAAAGTTAAACTATTAATATTAACATGAAGTCTTCCTCCTGATTACAGCTCGTTCAAAAACACTTTTATCCAAAGAGGAACACAATATTTAAAAATTCTACCCGTTCTTCAAAGAAAATTAAACTCTGCTCCCCAAATGTTTGTCATGAAGAGCAGTTTGGGTAATTCATGACATTAATTTAATACTTGCTTTATGTGTGGTGGCCAAGCCAAGAGTTGCAAACAAAACAATTCAAAAGAAATGAAATCCAACAGGCAGACTACCACAAAACGAACTTTCCTCTCGACCTCTCAGGACAAAAATCTAAATTTTTAGGCCTTAAACCATTAAAGCCATGAAAATACAGCTGCTAAACCAAGAAACAAACAAAAAGAGGGTAAAACATCATTTAAATCAAACTTTATTCACTTCGTAAAGATCTCCAATAAAGACAAATAATGAAATGAGTTAAAGACAGTGATGAGACCATAAACGAGGAGACAGAGGAGGAAAGAACACAGATAAATAACAAGAACAGAGGAAAAGATGACTGACAGGGACAGAGTCGGGGAGAAGTCTATTTACACAGAGACACCCACAGCAGGAACACACTGAGGGGTTTATAGAAGAGCTAATAGACCACAGAGTCCAGCTAGCAGCGGTACAGCAGTAGGCTTGTTTCTAGACAGTTTCACTCCTGACGAGCTCCGCTTTAAATCCAGTTTAATTGTCAGCACTATTTTTTAAAAACAACCAAAGCAGAAGTGTAAAGGTAGGTACGATTTACATGACCTGTTCTTATGTGACAAATCCTGGGGAAAAAAAAAAATTACTGTGAGGCATCCGAGAGGTTAAAATGATACAGTAATGCTACAAAAACTGCTCAGTAGTCACTTTGTCTAAGAGGGAATGGCTTACAAGCATTACTGACATCTTAAAATGAAGCACACTTAAACTAGGAAACAGAAGGAAGATTGAACCTTTGTGTTCGTGGCGGGGGAGCATGTGTGATTCTGAGCATTTCATCGTTGTGCACGAACGTGTGACAGCATCAGATAAACTTGTGGTTGCTGCATGCATGAAGATAAATTAGAAAAAATGATTTAAAAAAAAAAATCATCAAGTGGGTGATGAGGCTGAAGTGTCAACAAGTGGGAGGAGAAATGAAACTTATCCAATGTGTGAAAATAAAATACCGACGTGTGTCTTCCTCTGTGGCAGAGACCAAGCGAGCGGGACGCCCTGTTTTAACTTGAAACTCTCTTTTCTTCAACGACTTCCTTCCACCTTCCTTTTCATGTAATGGCTCATCTTTCAGAGATTCCCATCCACACTTTCATCTACTCGTTCTTCTTCTCCTTCTGTTTGAGCAGTTTGTTGATCTCCCGCTTGGCCATCGATGCGTACTTGGTGATGACGCCGTGCTGGTTGAGGCCAGGCAGCAGCAGGAGGAAGCTCACTGCAGGGGACACAGACACCAGCTCAGATTTTAAAATCACATAAAGTCATCACCAGTTCTCGTAAAAGTGCACTTTCATTATTATACAGTTTTAGTTTGACAGATAAACTGCATCTTTAAAAAGCAGAGTCCAGATACAGACTTCTAATCTCAGATGTTTTTCCGATTCCTTTTAGGTAAATCTGCAATTAAAAATAAAAAGGACTATATTAAATTCTCTTAGTAAAACTATCGCAGGGCAGTTAGTGGGTGTCAGTCAGTCACAATCCATACGACTTACAGCTCTAATTCCCTTTAATTTGTGTGTTTTCTTATTATTAAACATTGTATTAAAAACGCTGCTAAAAATGTTTTATTTACTTTTGAAATAAACACTTAACAGGGAACTGTTGGGATTGTAAGAGTTTCTGAAGTTCTCTCTTGGAAATAAAAACAAAACATCTTACAGTGCGTTGCCAAATATACTTTGGCAGCCATGAACATACCTGGTGGACCCACCCAAGTAAAGTCTATCTCTGCATTCCAATACACATACTATCATACCACTTAGTGTGCCAGAGAAAGATTAAGTCCTAAAGATTTTGTGCTAAAGCTGCGACGGATATAGAAGCAAAATCGTCGAGGGTCAAGGCGCATAAAGTAATACGTCCCAAGTGTATGCAGACTACATCCAGCAGTATGTACTCAAAGTAATAAAGTTACGCAATTACGAACACACCCAACGGCATCAGAGCCTTCTGTCTGATCAGCTGATCGAATCAGTGCAGGCTGGTGAACAGACAGCTTCTTTAATACAGAGAAACAGGACAGCGGGTGAACCAAGCGAGCCTCAATAGAAACTAGATCTGAGATTAAAATAAAGAACACTTTGTTTTCTCGAGTCATGCTCCCTGTCTCAAGTCATTTTCTCTTCAAGGTTTTCACATCATTTGAATTCTTAACAAGTCTCAGCTCATGTAGCTGATGACTGACTCCCAAACAGCCAGCAAACCTACTGATTCACCAGCTGTCATTCTCCCTGCAGGCACCTGTGCAGCTGTGACGCTGCTCATCCTAATATGAGAAATAATCCTCATCCAGGGGAGGCTGGTGGTGCTCCCTGTGAGTTCTCCTCTTTGAGTCTCATTCATTCACACAGATCTCCTTTTCTCTGCGTCCTGCAGATTATTTGGAAACGGTCTCTCACCCTGAATGGGAGCCAGATTACTGTAAGTGCCCTCCACCTGCACAATCTTTCATGCAGATGTTTATTCTAGAGGTGAGCAACTATTTACCCAACAGGATGTCAGCTGGCCAAAATAAAAAAGGTAAAAGGTCTGTGAGCTGATCTGACAGTTACCATCGTGAGCTCAATTTGCAGTAAAGTGGGATGAGTTAAACGGTTTCCTGAGAGCATGTCGCTAACAATGACCACGCTTACTGAATACTTCTGTTCCCGTCGGGTGTCTCAGGGGAGCAAGTATTGATCTACATCACTGCTGCACTTCTGAGTCACTGCAACAGGAAACTTTGTAATCATGGGCAGAGCTGATGTCATGGGGAGGGGAAGGACAAAAAAGCCTTTCAACAGCAGGAATTCTGCAGTTTGTACTCCAGAGTTACAACATACACACATACCAGCGGCCTCTGAACACATCAAATACAAACAAACAGTCCCCTTCAGACTCACTCATAGATACCATCCACTTAAGACTGATTTTTTCAACCAAAATCCATGAATTATTCCCTGAGAAATTAATGCAAATGCTGCAAAATGCGCCATCTCACATAGTAAAAGAAAGTGAGAAATGACTCAAAGTCATTGGGGTCTATTCTCGGCCAAGATCCACACTTGGAAATAAAAACTCATGACAAGCAGTGACATTTGTAGCTGACAAACAACAACTATCACTTCCTGTTTCTGCCATATCATGTGTGACTAGCGTCTGTAGTAAACCACAGACGACATTTTAAACACTAAAAGCTCATCACTGTCAAACATTTCACTCTATGTGCTTTAAAATGTCATTGCAGATTTCAAAAGTTTACACCTTCTCGTAACTGAACTTGTAACCAAAATCCAACGAGCTGAATAATCATATTTGCATTTTGTGTTAAAGAACGACAGAATTCTGAAAACATTTAAAAGAAAAAGACGGGATGATGATGATCAGGTCTTGTAACAGCAGGATTAGAAAGATTAGAATGATTTTCTGATTTCTTGCGCATTAAACTCACACACTGTTGCATAATTAAGTGAAAGAAGACATTCAATAAAACAAAAGCCAATCCAGGTAAGATTACCAACTCACCAATCAGGTAGGTGAGGAACAGGTTGTGCACCTGCTGTCCAATCCAGGCGACTGCCAGCAGGCTGCTGATCACTGAGGCAAAGTACTGTGGACAGCAGAGAGGTCACATGACAGTCAACCTACAACACACCCGACTGCACGCACATAATCATTAAATGAGTTTCAAAGAATCATTCCACAGATGTACTGCAACATAACTCAATTAGCGGAACATTTTGAAGGAACCAACAAAGCTGTCATTGAATTCACGATTGTGTCTAATAGTGTTAAAGCACACTGTGAAGAACCCGGTTATCAGACTGTAACCCAGTTTGAGGGTTTCTAAGTGGAGCAGCAAAGCCAAATCAGCTGAGGATATTTTTATCTAGGAGCACAGAGAAAGTTCACTATTGTGAAATGAACAGGAGGCCTCCATTTACTGCAAAGGTCTATGGGTGATTTCTGCAGTGTGTGCTAGCCAACAGATTAGTTTCAGTTTTATATATTTTCATTTACCATTTTGGGCTTCTCCTCCTTGAGGGCACAGAGACGTTTCCACCAGCCCACGACCCGACGCTGGGTCTTCACCAGATTACCGCAGATCTCATGGAAACGCTGCTGCTGCTCGGTGGTCCTGTGAACGGGGAAAAGGTTGAGGGCTCGATTAAAAACACAACTTGATGCATCCTGGCAGAAACGATGGATGTTTTCCAAACCAACAGCTCTTAAACCTTTTCATCAAGAGGAAACTGATGAGTTTACCAAATCAAGACAGCTTTCCTCTCTAGTTAATAGGCGTTAAGTTCCCTCTTTCATGACTGTAGTACTAGCGTTGTTGCATGAACCTTTTAAACATGACCAAATAAAGAAAACTCCCTGGTTTCATCAGACTGTTCATATCATCTCCATTAGAGCTAAATGATCAGCTGATTAGTGAATTTAGAGAAAAGTTATTTTGTAAATCAATTTAAGAAACAGTGCAAAAAATTCACTGGCTCTGAGTTCTTAAATATGATCATTTGTTGGTTTTCTTTGTCTTTAGAATAGTGAGCCTTTTTAGGGGTTTTATCCTGTTGACTGGACAAAACAATTGGAGACAAAAGACCTGAATGCACAGTGTCATTCTTTCTCTCCTTACAGAAGACATGCTGTGTTTCTATGTCACAGTGCTGTGAGACTACAGTGAAGAGTTACGTCTCTACTGAAGGTCTCGACTGGAGGACAGAAGGAGAGCAGCTGGGAGAAGTGGCCTTCACTTTCTGCTTAGCCATCGTTCCGTATTTCTGTCCTTGTTGTCAGGGAGCCAAATGGGGACCATGACCAGACTTTAATAGCTCCGTTCAAACAGACTCACACTCCTGCGATCTGGCTGACTCTGCTGCAGGCTCAGTGAATCAGCGGCTTGAGCTACGCAGCATAATCGTAAACCGTCTTCAGTCTGTGCTGAACAGCTACACTTTCCTGACATATCTGCAAGTAAACGCTGTCTATTAAACTCAGGCATGTGAGTTA
Organism: Diplodus puntazzo; assembly: GCA_963678695.2. Lineage (NCBI taxonomy): Eukaryota > Metazoa > Chordata > Actinopteri > Spariformes > Sparidae > Diplodus > Diplodus puntazzo. Next base: position 1,957,911 of record OZ023174.1, read on the forward strand.
GCACTTATCGGCCCAGTTAACTTCCTCTATGACTAAACCCTGACAAAAGGCAAGGGCTTTTGAATGACTCATATTCAATTAATATCAAGTATAGCATGTAAGTATACAGTGTAATCTATTTGTTATCTAAATAATTAACTGCTGCTCCTCCTTGAACAGCATGTCTGCGGTTTGGCCTGTGGAATGAGCAGCAGTGCTAAAGGGTGCAGGTCACGCTCTGCTGATGAAGGGATATATATTGAGAGGCTGAAGGCGGCCGATGAGAGATGGACGTCCACGACACTGTGCCAACTGCAGGCTGTTACTCTATCCTGTCCTGGGTGTCTGATTCTCAACATCACATACACACAGCTGAGTCAAGGGACTATGTAATGTCAAAGCTGCATGAAGTGGTCGGACGCCCTGTGAGACGGTATTTAGGTGAACACACTTAGACTATCACGTTAGTGATGGCACAAATTCCCATTTTCTTCCAAAGTGAGTCTGAAACGGCTCAGAGCAGACGAGAAGTGAGATCAAAAGAACCAAGCTAATCTCAAACTGATGATTTAGTTCTGATTTAATATCCCCATTAATGGCTTTCGCTCTTGGTACCACCGAGAAAGCAGATGAACAAAGCTCAGAGTTCTCCTGCAGCCTCATTTCCAGTACGCTGTGGAACTACACTTTCCCCTCAACGTGCTCCTTGCAGAGTTTGTTCTCATTGTTTGTTTTACATCTCAAGCCAACTGGTGTGACATCCAATCATGATGCATTTTCTAAATCACACACACACACACACACAAATATAAAAATAAAATCAGAGTGTTTAGGAAGACACATATCCAAGTGTCAATGTTAATCCGTTATTTCTTAGGCCAGTAAGGCCACCACAAATGTTGCATGCTCAGTGCTTGCAACAAGGTTTTTGTTCTGAAACAAGAAAATCTGGAAAGACTTGATTGGATGCTGCTGCTAGACTTCAAAATATATTGGGAAAATGACCTTGACAGCCAAAACAGAAGGGCATATTTTATAGGTGAGAAATAAACATGACTTTATGGTCTGATGGAAAACCCATTTAATCCCCAACATGACTTGTATCCTCAGGCACTCACCACTTATTTGAGCCAAAGACTCTGGGTGCGAGGGTGGGCACCAGGTAGTCGGCCAGGCAGAGCAGCATGACGGAGCAGGAGAGCCCAGTCAGCACTGAAGGGTCCAAGTAGTAAATCAGCCTGGGGAAAGGAAGACAAAGCACGCGGTCATGGGTATGAACCAGTACTATGGAACAAAGAGCATTTTGTATAATCCAGGCACAGATTAAGACTTGTTCACTTTCCCTTATTTTAATGTAGTTTCAAAATATCTGCTTGTTATGAATCAGAAATCCCTGCATGTGTATGCTGTAATGTTCAAAGATGGTACACTGACTGAACCAGAGATAAAGAGGTTCAGTTATATTCTGACATTCCTGTTTAGGGAAATTAAGAAAAAAGAAAAAGCATTGTTGTTAGCAAGAGGCATTCAGTAACCACACAGAAACAATGTGTTAGTGTTCTAGTTATTTCCTGCAATGGGATCCAAGAATTGCTCTGACAAACAAAAGAACTTTACAATTTACAAAGTCTAATCTGGTATAATCTACATTGTTTCCTTCCAAGTTTCAGAGTGTGGGCAAAGCTTAACATTACAACCCAGTCGTGTTAACACTTTCCTCCATCTGTGATTTGGATTCTGAACCAGTGTAGAGCAACTTATCGATGTAGATACATCTTGTCTTGTTACAGATGTCTCACTGCTGAGAGGAAATGTGTGCTATGCCAGCTATGTGGCCCTGTGTGTGTGTGTGTGCGTGTGTGTGTGTCTGCAGTGCAGCACACAGTAAAATGGACTCACAGGAAGAGCACGGTGGTGCCACCCATCAGGGCTCCAGGGAACCAGGGCTTCTCCCAGCGCACAACGCGATCCCCAGCCAGGATCACCTCACCCCAGCCCTGCAGCTGCTCCTCCAGCTGGGCCGTTTCCTGAGCCTCAACACAAAATAACAGACATTACCAACTGTTCCACAAACTCAACATTTCTATTCTGTCAGCACAAGTTGGGAGTGAAGAGAAGAACGCACTCTCCTATATTCAGTCTATATAATCTGCAGTACACTCCCCTGAAAAAGACGAATGCTGAGATGTCTGTCTAACATTTCCTCTTTTACATAAGCATTATCAAACTGTTTGGATGTCATTTTATATAACTAACGCATTTTTATAATCTATGATTTTACGGTGTATCTCATGATGGAACCGAAGGCACTTTTTCTCATTATTTAACATTAAGGTTTTGTAACTCTTCAATTAAAAAAAGGGGAATTAAGGTAATATCCGTTTGCCTGGTTGCAGACATTTGTAATTCATCGTCGTAAGTGCTTGTGAAAACTAGCTAACGTTGGCTGTGCGACTGCAATGTATTCTGAATCTGAAGAATATCAACGTTTTAATGCTAAAAGTCAGAAGTCTACGACGGGTGTGTGCCTTCAGCGATAAGCAGCGTATCGATAACGGCATTTGTCTTTAATGATGTGACTGTGCAGTTTAAGCCTCAACGCAGGGAAAAGGAAATGATAACCGCACCTATCTGTAATCTCGTGGATTGTCATCATTCGATGTCATGCTTTCTATCTTAGGTACAAGGGTTAAAGTTAGCGTTAGAGGCCAGTAGCAGGCTTACAAACGGTAAGCGTCCCTGTTGAAGCTAGCCGAGGAGCTAGCTTAGCTGGCAGCTAGCGTTAGCTGCTGTTAGCTGCCTTCGCTGTCACCGTCGTAGCCTAGCGGTAGCACCATGACGGATGGTCGGATCAGCGATTAAAGCCAACCCGCTGGGTAGTGTTGGCGGTACAAAGTTCACGCTGATTAAACAAATGTACAAATAAAGGCCATCTTTGGCTGCGTGAACACCATCATGTTAGCAAGCACAGTTTATGCTAACTTGACGGTTGCAAACACACCCTTTAACACAGACCCCTTTAAATTCGCAGCGATCATTTGGTTAATACTTACTAGCATATTTGCGCTTTTGTTGTCGCCTTCAGCCATCGTTACTGATCCAGCGTCGGTTGGGTTCGTATAGTGAATTTCTTTGTATATTTGGAGGAAAACGACCCCGCAGAGCAGCTGCACACACGCCTTCTTCACTGGCTTCGGCGTCACTAACGGTCGAAATTTGACAGGGTGCCTTTATCTCAAAATTTGCGTCAAAATTAGCCCACGGCATTCTGGGAAATGTAGTTTTGTGTTCGTTATGTCAAGGACGAGTCTCATGGAAATGATCACACTAGTCTTTAAAGTCGCGTTTTCACTCAGATACATTATTATACATTAAAAACAATAAAAGAAATAAATGATAAATATCAAAAGTACTTTTTTTAAAAATTAATGCATCTTTTAGTCTCAAGAAGATGGACGTTGAGTTATTTCTTTGCCACAGAGGGGCAGTGTTTAACAACGTTAGGTAAGCCTTGATTAACACTACGAAACTGCTGCTGCTGCTGCGGAGGCCCCACAAACTAAAAATGATCAGTCAATCAACTCAAAGTGACTGAAACAGCAATGACAAACTAGCTAATTGTAAAAGTTGCCTTCTTTACTTGTACAATACTATCACGTATATTCTGCTTCAGCTTTATTGAATAATGTGTGATTTTAGCCCGATGATACTTAGACAAACTCAGATATTCAAACTAAACATTTTATCATCACATGTAAGTAGATAGCTTCAGGTGCGTATTTTGTTTTCAGTTTATCCAAGAATTTCAAATATACATTACAGGTCTGTATAACGAATTAATTTAGAGGTCTGCTAAAGAAAATGAGTAAATTTGAAATAGTAATAGTATTTGAATAGTATCTGCCAACTTCTGTTATTTCAGTTCAATTTTCTGTCAATAGAAGTCAAATATGATTTAAAATCTGTATCTTTAAACATATAACAGGAGGTCAATATTTCAAGCCGCTTGAATAAACTAATATTCTGTTGAAATTATAATAACATTAACTATGTACTTTTCATCTGGGGAGATCTGGACTTATGGAGCTTAATTTATGGATACAAAACTTGTATCTTGTATCAAAACTTGTAAATTCTGATCCATTCTTAACTAATTGTACAACTTCGCCCTCGACACGTGAACGCAGCGCAGCTCAGACGTCCTGTGCGCCTGACGTCATCGGGTTTTCATCTCGTTCCTCCTTTAGTTGGAGATCACACCAGTTAGCTGATAGCTAACTAGCCACGGAACTTGATTTGTCACATTTGTAAAGACACATTTATTGTGAGTTCTATTTCGGTTGGTGAATCTACAGGACACAATCTATCGCCAGATTCCCTCCGACATCGTTTTCTCTCCGCTCCCGGAGAAAACAGCGGTACGTTACAAATACGTTAGCTAAATGTAGCTAGCTAGCTTAGTTTGGAATTGTTCGCTACGCACAAGTGTGGTTCGGGAGGCCTTTAGAAATGAAGCGTTATAGCACCGAATCCGTCATGTTGCTTATTAAATTAAATAATAAAGCTTTTAGTTAAACCACGGTTCGCTTTATCCAGTCTTGGATAATGTAAGTTAGTATTTAACGTTAGTCATCAGAAATGTACTGCTGGAGATTCAGACGTAGCAACAGGCCCATTCTGTTGCACGTGCTAATGCCCGACAAAACATATTTTATCTTGTGTTAACTCACAGAATGTGAACCAGGATGTATATTTAGACCTGGATTAACTCGGTGTTTCATAAGACTTTCAGCATGTACGGTACTTTGTATGATACGCGGGCCACACACCTCACCCAACCTGGCAACATAATGCCGCTCGAATTAAAGGTGTTTCTGTCGATGTTTCAGCGATTTAAAGACTCTGCATCGACATTTTCATTTATATAGTGATGACAATTAACCTCATGTAGCTTACAATACATTCAGGTCAACGGTCGTTGTTATTTATGTCAGCCATTTTAGAATACCAAGTCCCTCGATATAGTAAAATGGCAAAGTGATAAACTTCAGAGGCTCGGGCTGATGGCTTTAAAAAAATGTTCTAGTTAAAATATGTAATATACATTTAGTTTCCAGAATGAGTTTTCGTCTTGATCGGCTTATTTCTCTGTATTGTGGAGATCTGACTGTGTGATGATTTGTGTTAAGAGTAAGATCCTGGAGATAATTATGGCTTCATGCAAGAAGGATGATCACCAGATCCTCCCACTGTCGGCCTGTTCACAGTCACTTACACTACCACCTTCATCCACTACAGAAAGACAGGGAGGGAAATACTTCAAATCAAATTACATTTTCCTTACAGGAAGCAGATGCTGATTAATGCTCTTGAAAGTCATAATCTCTTATTTTTAGGGTTTGTGTTAAATACTGAAAAGAGATGTTTCGTCAGTTTACCCATGTTCTTCTTTTTGCAGAGCCATGTACAATGGGATCGGCCTGACCACTCCGCGGGGCAGCGGCACCAATGGCTATGTGCAACGCAACCTGTCGAGCCTGCGGGTCAAAAGGCCACGCGATGAGCGCGGTGGCGACCGGGATGAGAAGGACCGGGAGAGGCTGGAGAGTCAGCTCAACAGGCAGCCCAACGCTGACATCCTGGAGCACCAGCGGAAGAGGCAGCTGGAGGTCAAGTGTGCTGAGCTGCAGGACATGATGGAGGAGCAAGGGTAAGACAAGTGCTGTACGAACAGACTACACAGGGTTTTGCTGACACTATGGAGGTGTAATCACCTCAAGATAAATAAACCATTGCTGCTGCCAAGGAGTTCAGCACAATTATTGAAGTCCGGGCTCTAAATGGCTGTATATTGTTTTTAACCCGCAGCTATTGAGGTATTTTCATCAGCTGCACGTCTTCTCATTGTGTCGATAACCAACAGTTACAAAGTCAACAGGAATAATTTCATGTATTATGTCATTATTAAAGCTCTACTGTCAAGTATTTTGATGTTATTATTATTATTTTTTCGTGGATTCATTAGTTCAGCTTGTTAAAGCATCATCTTATTGTCATAGAACTACGGAATTTGTTTCGACTTTTCCTTTCAACTATGCCAGGACGGGTTTCTTGTCATTGTAATTTAACAATCATCATGAGGAAATCAGCTTCTTAATGATTTACTAGAACAGGTCTACTGATTAACAGGAACATGGAGGGCACAGAAGCTTTTTACTGGAAGACACAAATAAGACCAGCAGGCAGATTGTTGCTTTTAATTTGTGCAGTATTTGATGCTCTTCTCTGTTTGATGGTCAGGTATTCAGCTGAGGAAATTGAGGAGAAGGTGAACAGTTTCCGTATGATGCTGCAGGAGAAGCAGGAGCCGGCTCCCACCGCCAATGAAAGACCAACGTAAGCACAACAAGAACCCACATGACTTGAATTCGAAGGGGGAAAAAGGACATTTCTGTTGGAATACAAGATAGTTATGGCTACAATATACTACACATATACTATATGCTACAAGTGTTTCGAAATGGAGTTGGAGTCAGTACAAAACAGAAATCTGGAGAACAAGGTTTCACTCAACAAGATTTGTAGTTTTGGATATCTCTACAGCTCCACACTTCTTCATTATCAGGCTGTTTTTTCATGTTTTAACTGTGTCATAAAAATGCAGCTTCTTTAATTTAGATACTGCTTCTTGCCACACTGTGATTTCAGTTACCTTTTAAAAAAATGTGCAGCCCGAGAAGATGCTTAAGCCGCTTGCTTATATAAATTAAAAATAATTAAAAATGTTGCAGTTTCATTGCTCCCTCATAGAATACTCTCCCACGCTGTTTGAATATGTGCTTGAAAAGTTCTTGATTTAAAAAAACAGAATGCATTTAGAAAACATGAAATGTGATTGTCGAAGTCTGTGGGGCTGAAACTGCTGCAACACGGACAATATCAAATGTTGTGCTGTGCCACATTTAGAACCTGGTGCATCTCATCAGTTCATATTGCACAGGGTCAGTAAAACAACGCTGTGTGGTTTGTTCTCTCTCAGGGCGACAGAGACTCACGCTCTGGCTGCAGCCAACCAGCAGAAGAACGACCGTCTTCGTGCTGCTTTCGGCATCTCCAGCGACTATGTGGACGGATCATCCTTCCAAGCTGATCGCAAGGAGAAAGAGAAGGAGAAGAGAGAGCAGGAGCGCATGGAGAAGGAGAGGCTGCAGCAGCAGAAATACATGTGAGTATGATGAGCACAAAACACACCCACAGTGCTGAAGGGCGTATCACATTAATGGCTGTTATTAATTTCAGACAAGGTAGAAAACTGTTTCTTAGTCAAGTCATTTGGCAGCAGTGTAAAGCTTAAAAGTTTGTAGTTAATGAGCTCAAACCAGCATTTTGTCGTCATTTACTGCAGTGAATTTTCACTCATCGCTCAGCATTTTTCTGCCCCTGACTCGAGGTCTGTTGCCTTTTGTTCTCTCAGGTTGGTGGAAGATTCAGACAATTCAGATGCTCCGCCCAAGAAGCGCAGTCGAAAGAAGAAGAAGAAAAACAAGAACAGAGACAGGTGAGAAAATGAGCATGAGAGCAGAAGAAGGTGCTGACATCTGAGAACAGTCAGACTGACAGTTTTTTGTTCGTTGTGTCGGCAGCTCAGAGAGTCCCTCGCCGTCTCCTCGACGAGAGAAGAAGAAATCAAAAAAGAAGAAAAAGAAACGGTATTCTTTTACATTATTCTTACTTAAAACCTTTCTACTCATAATTTTTTCCTTTTTTAATATTGAGTATTCACTGCAAATGTTTCTGTTTCAGTGATGCATCAGAAGACGAGGAAGAAGACAGGTGGGTGTTTCTGAATATCTGTCCTGTCTCATTAGCAGAACATTGTTGCTTGTTTCTTGTCTGGGCAGGTTTCTACTTTAAATCCACAGAAAGTTTTGTTGGAAAGAGTCTGAGATTGTTTTCTTTTGGTCTGACACCTGTAGCTCCAACTTTTTTCTTGAATATAAGTATCTATTCAGGACAACCAAACTTGCTTTTGTTACACAGTGACAAAACAAATGGTGGGAATAATTAGTCGTGGTGTGTAATTTTTCTCCTCTCCTCATTTTCCCACTCAAAGTTCCTCGGATGAGAAGCAGAAGGTGTCAAAGAAGAAAAAAAAGAAGAGTGAAAGTTCAAGTCCTCCTAAAGCAAAAGCAGTGCAGGCGAGGAGTGTGTCCTCCAGCTCTGCTCACAGGTACGACACTGTGATAACATGATAACGATGTAATAAAAATCTGTTTTTGTTTCCTGGTACAAGTCTGATTGCTTCTCATGAGCTTGGTAAAGGTGAACGGATCTTTCTGTTCTATTGGATTAGTCCAGATTTGGCTTTAAGTAGATGTACGTCGGTGCTGTAAAGTGTGTTTAATGAAATGATGTGTGTTCATTGTCATATCTGACCCCGACAGAGCTGTATGAAAAGTGTAGCAGTTTCCTCAAACCAGCCGGAGATTGTTATAATAATAATAAATGTGTGAATAATGTTTGTGTTGAAAAAAAAAAAAAGAGAGAAGATTTTCAGATTTTTTGAAAATATTTTCTGTTTCCAGTCCATTGCCAGTATTTTTAGTTTTCTAAAACACGCATTTCTAAATTGATCATACAATCTGAATGATTTTCAGCGCATCTGGAGCCGGCTAAAATATTTTATCTTGATGTCAATTCACTGAAAAGTCTGGAAATTTGAGCCGTATTGTTGGAAAATGTGTAGGAACTCCTTGCATCAACCTGTAGACTTCCTTAAGGCATATCAGTTTGGGGTAAATTTTAGAATTGATAACTGGATAACTAGCTATGATAAGAAAAATAATTGTATTAATACTTCATACGCCGTCACTCAGACTATTGTTAGCCGTGTCTACCAAACTCCAGTTGTGAAAGCAGCCTCGCCTTCGTGTCGGGACATTTGCATCAGTTTTTTTCACTGTATGTTTTTTGATTGGTATCAACAGCCCGTCTCCGGCTCCACTGAGATCACGGCAACAGGACCAAAGTGCAAGAAAAGCTGAGGACGGCAGAAAGGGGAGGTCACCAGACAGGAGGAGACGAGACCACAAGGAGCACAGCCCGCATCTACAGGGAGGCGAAGGGGTGAGGCTGAGGCAGTCAGTGCACTGTTAACACTTTGAAGCTTTAAGTTTTAAAGGTTTCTTTATCTCACAATAAACCAAATTCAACTGATTTGTTTTATCAATTATAGGTATGTTGATTCTGTGTATATTGACACGACAAATGTTTCCTCTGTCATCTAGAAGAGGCCCAATCTCGAGAGAGAAAAAGAACGACCGAGTGAGATGGAGAAGACCTCCGCCAAGAGGAGACATGACTCTTCGTCTCCTTCACCTCCACCACAGATGGAGAAAAGCAGGGAGAGGGAGAGAGGGAGAAGATCAAGGAGCAAACCAAAGGAAAGTGAGAAAGGGAGGCGATCCAGAAGCAGAGAGATGGAGAGGAGGAGGCGTTCCAGGAGCATAGAAAACGAGAGAGAGAAAGGAAGGCGTTCAAGAAGCAAAGAAAAGGAGAAAGAGAGAGTGAGGCGGTCCAGGAGCAGAGAGGTAGAGAAAGGGAGGCGTTCAAGGAGCAGAGACATTGAAAGAGGGAGGCGTTCAAGGAGCAGAGACATTGAGAGGGAGAGGGGGAGGCGCTCCAGAAGCAGAGAGATGGAGAAAGGGAGGCGATCGAGGAGCAGAGAAATTGAGAGAGGGAGGCGTTCAAGGAGCAGAGATGTGGAGAAAGGGAGGCGTTCAAGGAGCAGAGAAAAGAGGGACAAAGGAAAGGAGAGTGTTCCTCAGAGGACCAGGCATGACTCCTCCTCATCGCCTTCTCCTCCACCTAAACTGGAGACTAGGAGGGAAAGGAGCAGAGACATTGAACGGGAAAAAGACGGGAACAAACAGGACAAAAACAAGAGACACTCCTTGTCCCCCTCACCTCCTCCAGAGAAGGAGAGGGGAAGGAGGGAAAGGAGTGGAGAGAGGGAGCGCAGGTCTGAGAGAGACTCACGGGTGCAAAATGACAATAGGAGAGACACTGGGAGGAGACAGGAGAGAGACGTTTCTCCTTTCCAACATAAAAATGACAGGAGGAGGGACTCCCTGTCCCCTGCCTCTCGCTCACCTGTTGCTAATGGGCGTCAGAGACAAAGAGAGGAGGAGAAGAGAAGAGAGAAAGAGAGGGACAGCACTAAGGAGAGGGAGAGGCATCTGAACAGGGAACCAGAGAGAGAGCGAGGTCAGGACGGAGGCAGAAGGAGGGAAGAGGCTCTCCGAACGTCTGCAGAAAGTAGGCGAGATGAATCTCGACCTGCGGAGAGAGACAGGAGGCCAGAGATGAAGGAGAGCCAGGAGAAGAGGAGCAGCCCTCCGAGAAAGGAGAAACGTGATGACAAAGCAAAACTGGCTGAGAAAAGCAAGGAGAGCAGCAGCAGCAGCAGTAGCAGTGGCAGCAGCAGCAGCGGTAGCAGCAGTGATAGTGACAGTGATAGTTCCTCATCTTCATCTTCATCTTCCTCCTCCTCATCATCCTCGTCCTCTGAAGATGAGGGCAAGGCGAAGACAGCCGGGCCAGTAGGGAGGGAAAAAGATAGTCCCCCGAAAATTACACAAGCTGCCATCGGAGCTGCAGTCCAAAAATATTTAGCCAATGGTAGAAAGGAAAGTCTTGCTTCTGCTCCTGAGGGCGACGGACCGAGACGAGTCCAGAAGGAGAGAGAGGGAGGAGGAGACAGACATGAGAGGGAGAAACCTCCCCACAGAGCTCCTCCAGACAGTTACCCATCCCGGACAAAAGGTACGGACCGGTACAGCCCCACACAGGTGGACAGTCCCTCTCCGCCTCCTTCCCCGTCCAACAGAGCCAACACCAGCAGAGGCACCAACAGGTACTCTCCCTTTGAGGCCGAGGCAGAGAAAACCAGGGGGGAGGCGAGAGTCAGGGAGAGGGAGAGGGAGAGGGGTGCAGCCAGGAGGCCTGCAAGGTCACACTCTCCGGCCCAGAAAACCTCCACCGCCTCACCAGCCCGTCGCACTCCGCCGAGGCAGTATCAGGAGTCCCCGGGTCGATTCAGGAGAGCTTCTCCTCCTCCAGCCTGGTCAGAGCGGGAGAGAGAGAGAGAGAGGCAGAAGAACAGAGAGAGAGAGAGGGAGAGAGAGAAGGACCGAGAACGTGAGCGTGTTGCCAGGAGGAGCAGGTCCAGAAGCCCGAGGAGGCGCAGCCCCCCCAGCAGGTACAATGAGAACCTGCATTTGGGTCAAAGACGTATTTACCTGTAGTTCTGTTTATCCATCTAGATTGTTTTGGTGTGAGTTGCAGACTTTTGGAGCAATCAAAAAACATTTTCCAGAAATCATAATTTCATTACTCAAGGTGATGTACAGAACACCTGCCACGTGCTTCACCACTGATGTTAACTGAGCCGAGGAGGAAGCCATGACTGTTGTTATCTCAAGCAAATAGTCACAAACACGAGACTCTCACAGTTACTATAGATGATGATTTTACGTATTTTGTTTTCTTCATTCCATCAATGGATTCAGGTAGTAAGGCGTTGATTTTTACTTTTGATTTTAACTTATCAAGTTGATCAGATTTTAGTTTTTCACATCGGGATTTGTGAAGATCAACAGATCATTGCTTTTATACTTGGAAATCTGTCATTTACATATTCAAGTTTTTCTTGATCAGGGTATTTTTACAACAAGATATTTAGTTTGTTACAAAGTTCAGTTTCTCAGATCTGTCCAGCAGAAGATAAAGAGTTTATTTTTGTCAGAAGAATAACATTTTACAAGCTAAGATAGTTTTTTTTAAAGGGATGCCATAAGGGAGCAAATTTTAACAGGCTGAAATGTAAGTAATTTTTTTCTTTCATGTTTTCCTCTCCAGGTCCCGTCGCTCTCCTTCTCCTCAGCGGCGAAGGAGGAGCAGTCGCTCCCTCTCCAGAGAGAGAGCGAGAGAAAGAGAACAAGAGAGGATGAGGCAGAGGGAGGCAGAACAAGAGAGACAGAGGGAGAAGGAGCGTTTGCCACCAAAAGTTGTTCCCCAACCCCGCAGGTCCTCTTCCTCTTCATCATCTTCCTCTAGCTCCTCCTCTTCCTCCTCGTCCTCACCTTCACCGCCACCAGAGAGGAAAGACACAAAGACGGCACCAGAGCGAGACAGAAGAACGGAGCAAGGGGATGAGAAGAGAGAGGACAGAGAGCAGACAAGTCGTTCCTCCTCCTCACAGGCCGCCTCCAGAGACTCGTCACACGCTCCAACCTCAGGTAGACGAGGCTCCCAGTCGGAGTCCAGGCGCTCTGATGTCACCTCCAGAAGGTCTCCCGCTGGCAGCCAATCAGAAACCAAACGGCCATCACGAGATCCAAGCAGGAAGGAATCACCAGTGAAAGCCCCTCAACCGTCAGATCAAACAGTCAGACGTGAGAGCGCTGTCAACGGGAAGGAGGCAAATACCAACAAGAAAGTCAGCAGGAGCAGCAGCTCCAGCTCCTCCTCTTCATCATCTTCCTCCTCCTCTTCCTCATCTTCTTCATCCTCTTCAGACAGTTCTGACTCTGAAGTGGAGCAAGTAGAAAAGGGGTAAGCAGGAGAAAGTTGAGATACATTAGATACAGGAAACACATTTTTATGATCAGATAATTATTAAAGAATAAAAATGTATTCTGACTAATCATAAACTATTGAATAGTTTATCAATAATTGCACTTGTTACTCTTTTCTTTTTAACAGGAAGACAGAAAAAGCTCAGAGCTCTCCCTCCTCATCCTCCTCATCCGAGGATGAAAAGGAATCAAAGAAAAAGAGGTAAGAAAAAAACTTTATTTCTTGTTTTATTTAGAGCAGCTTTACCTGGAAGTACATTTAAAATCAAGCTAAATGTGGCCGAATGGAAGCAAACTGTAGATTCAAGATGCTTAAGAAATACTATTTTTAACATTTTGAACTGGAGCACATCTGTTATTAAAAAACACTGCAGTATCACTGGGTCGTCTTCTATTGATTGGCTATGGATCAGCAGCTCTGAGGGAGCGCCTGATGTCAGCAGCTTTTATCTTTCATGCTGCGTTTCAAAGATCCGTCTTATCAAGGATATTGTGAGTCTGAACTTTATCTAAAAATGGCGTCCCTCTGGTGCTCTTCAGTTTAGAGATCTTGTTCGTTCAGAATCACTGAAAAAGTCTGAGGCACTGAAAAATGTAATACTGTGTTAACTCATAACATCAGTAGAGACGAGCTTAATGGTTTCAGCCATTAAGGCTTTCATCAGGGCACAGATTTTAAGACTTGATTGTGTTTTCCTCTCAGCCCTGCCAGGTCTGGTAGGGTGCCTGCTGATTCACTGAGAGATTCTCGCTCGCTCAGTTATTCTCCTCCAAGACACCTGAGAGCAGCGCTGCCCTCGCCCAGTCGCAGGTCTGTAGCTCTGCCATGTTTCAACTGGAAACCTCAGAGATTAAAGTGACAGAGTGTCAGTCAATAATTTGACGATGATGCTGAGATGGTGATGCCGCTGCACCGAGTCACAAACTAATTTATTTTGTTCTTTGTCCGTCCTGGTAGGAGTGGCAGCAGGCAGTCACCGGGCCGCTCATCGGGCAGCAGGCAGTCACCGGGCCGCTCGTCAGGCAGCAGGCAGTCACCGGGCCGCTCATCGGGCAGCAGGCAGTCACCGGGCCGCTCGTCAGGCAGCAGGCAGTCACCGGGCCGCTCATCGGGCAGCAGGCAGTCACCGGGCCGCTCGTCAGGCAGCAGGCAGTCACCGGGCCGCTCGTCAGGCAGCAGGCAGTCACCGGGCCGCTCGTCGGGCAGCAGGCAGTCACCGGGCCGCTCGTCAGGCAGCAGGCAGTCACCGGGCCGCTCATCGGGCAGCAGGCAGTCACCGGGCCGCTCAACAGGCAGCAGGCAGTCACCGGGCCGCTCAACAGGCAGCAGGCAGTCACCGGGCCGCTCGTCGGGCAGCAGGCAGTCACCGGGCCGCTCGTCGGGCAGCAGGCAGTCACCGGGCCGCTCAGTCGGGCAGCAGGCAGTCACCGGGCCGCTCAACAGGCAGCAGGCAGTCACCGGGCCGCTCGTCAGGCAGCAGGCAGTCACCGGGCCGCTCGTCAGGCAGCAGGCAGTCACCGGGCCGCTCAACAGGCAGCAGGCAGTCACCGGGTCGCTCATCAGGCAGCAGACAGTCACCGGGCCGCTCAACAGGCAGCAGACGAAGGAAATGAGCTGACAACTTGGGACGCTTCACTTCTTCTTCTGTGTTTGTTTCTCTGGTTCTGAGCCACCACACACTTATCAGCAATGTTTGTTTTATAAGCAGTGACGACCAGAGGATGGCTTGTACATTTTTTTATGAGCTGAATGAGAAACGTAGACATTCACACACACAAACACAGCAAAGTAAAACGTAACTCTAACAATGTCCCTCTGTACTTGTACTGTCGGTTGCGTTCTACCCTGTAGATATGAGCTGTCTGTATTTTGGTTATTTTCATGTAACGGATTCGATTTCCATTTAATGTGAGCAGAAACTGAAACGTGGATAATTTCTTTGTTGAAAATGGTTAATAATAATAAAATGCAATTGTACATTTTATTTGTGTTTGTTTATTTGTTTGTATCTGAGTTTGTCCCTTTTGGTTATTGAAAGGATAAAGTTTGATGATATTTAAGCCGGCTAAACCAGCAATGAATATATCCTACTAACAAGAATTATGTGTTTATCCAAATCCTTTTACATGTTATTCCTGTCTGGAGGCTCACTGTTGAACTGGGCGACATGTTCTTTAACAATGAACTATAGCTTAGTTTGATTAAACACACAGGTCACCATCCTGCTGTCACACACGCTCATCCGATCACTTCAAGTGTCTTCCTGTTTGTCTTGAAACTACCAAGAAATATGTGATATTATGCCATTATGTAAAATTACATAATTTGTGTTGAAACACTCAATATCATGTTAGTTTTGGTATCAGTGGGATTTATTTCCACTAACAGAATTGTAGAATATCACAAGGTTTGATATTTCTGAGTGTAAACAACATTAAATGTTGACGCAGCAGATACAGTGAATCTCTCTGCAGGGGAAGTTTGTGTTTTAACTTTCATCTTGAAGTGACCAAAAATAATTATGGTGAAAATCCTGTTTGAAGGAGTTTTGGCTCTAACAAAGCTGTGTGTTAATATTGTCTCTGCATTACATTCACATTTATTCTGAAGTAATTCAACTGTAGGTTAAGTCAGCTTCACATTGAAACTGGTGTCAGAGAGAAAATTGCTTTGGGAGTTAAAATGTGTTAAGACTCAGAGAGAGAAATGGAAAGTTGACATTCGATCAATCAAACTATGGAATCTGGATCAGTGACGTTAGTCCAACATCCCGTACGTGAGTTACATCAGTATCAACACCTGATAGTGATATCGGATCAGATTGTTCCCAAGTCTTCATAATTATATAAAAATCTAAAAGACTGAGTTTGTTCTTCTTTTCTCCGTGTCGATCAAACACAACAGAACTGTCTGAGGAAGATTTTAGGTCCTGTGCTGCTTTAAATCCTTTAAAAAGAGAAGTAGATTATCACAGTTTTATTTGGGATTCATTCTAATGTATATCTGACATTTTTACAACTTGTCCAAGCCGTTTGTGTGATGGTGAAACAGTTCAGTGGACGGGAAGATGACTCAGTGCTGACCGGTGACCGGACGCTGGTTTTGGCTGCTGTTGCAATGTTGAAACTGGGATGGCGACATCAGTGTCCGGTGTGTCTTCATTGACAGTTTCATTGCAGCACTTTTTGAATGATCCTGGTCTCATAATGATGACAGTAGTTTTTAAAAACAAGTTCAACAGGAACAAAACAAAATCAAATCAAATGTGCTGCACATTTAGAATCGGACAAGTAAATGTCTGAAAGTATCTGATATTGAGTGCACAAGTATCAAAAGTATTTTTGTTTTGTCAAGAAATGTACTTCAGTATCTAAGTTACAAGTAAAAGTAAATTATACTTATGTTTACATGTTTGCATACTCGGGCTAAACCGATTATTCACTTGACTTGTGTGTGTTTTTGTAATTGTATTGCAAATCAACTAAATCAAGTAAAAAGTGCACTAGTGGTACTTTGGCACTGATGCAGCCTGTAATCTACAATGTAACTGGTAACTAAACTTATCTAAGACATGTAGTAGAATAAAAGGCCAATTGTTGGAAGAATAAAGTAGCAGAAAATTGAAATACTTAAATATTCAAAATTGTACTTATATACAGCGCCTGAGTAAATGTCCTCAATTACATTCCATCACTGCAGGTACTCCACACTATGACAGAGAATCACGTGTATGATCTTAAATAAATAACTAATAATGATTCATAAAGAAATATAAATTATAAAAAGGAAATAGAATTGATGGTGGATGGATGTTTTTTTTTTTTTTTTACCTGTTTTAGTAACTGTGTGTGTAATATATTCTAATGTGATATTATCAAATAAATCAATACATTTACAATCAATTCAGTGTCATGTTTATCATGCTCACAATATAAAATGACACATTTACACTCAGTTTTGATATCATGATTAATTTCACTTAATATGAGATTTTCCTTCCGTGTTAACAGTAGCAGAGTGAGAGCATTAACGATAGATTTGCTGGATATATATATTTTGTTAAATGCAGCATTTTATTTCTATGTGTTCGCTTCTTTAAACCTGTTGGTCACAGAGTATTTTGGCACTCGGCGGTTATCGTGGTTTTTCCCACATGACGTGAAGGCAGCATCAGATGATGACAGCGGGTCAGGCAGGTGTGGTCGGGCGGCGGGGAGACATTCCGACCGGAGCCGTGATCCAGAGGGTTCCACCGGGACAGAAACAACGTCTGCAGGGCGCCGACCTGGAACTATGACCCACCGACGGAGCACCAAGCTCACCACAACGACCACAGTAAGTGTTTTTAAAAAATGGCCGAGTCAAAGTTTCTCCAAGAAGTGGGAAGTTTCCTGACGTCTTGGCGCAGAGAGGCCGGGGTCAGGCCCGCAGACCGCCGCTCCAGACTGGGTACATACATCTGGAGGTTTTAGAGTCTTCTCGCTTCTCAACAACAGGACGCATCTAATCAAGCACGGATTAAAAATCGTACCGAGTGTTGTGTCGTCTCTGGTTCTCCGGTTGAAGTATTCAGCGCCTAACTTGAAGAAATGTTGATTTAATTCGCTGTTTCGTGCCGCTCGTACAGCGAGACGTACGGCCGAAACTGAAGGTGACAATGCAAATAAACTACACCTCAGCGCCCGGACACGTCTACATCTGTGTGCCGAATTAATGAGCAGTTGCAGGTCGTTATTCACACACACATACAAGTGACTTCACGGCTAACAGAAGCGTCACTGACTCGGATTTCCACAAAAATTGAGTTTTTCAGGGGGAGTTTGGCGGAACGGAGAACCTGTCAGGCAAGGTGAGTTTCTGGTCAGTGTCACACAAACCACCGGGCTCTAACAGCTCGGCTACAACCGGGTTAATCAGGTCCAGTTTCACTGTAGCCGGTTCTCCAGAACACGCAGGTACATCAGGTTAACTTCGACCTTCTGACGACCAACTGACGATATGACGTCTCAGGAATTCTTCGCCAAACGACGTAAAAAAGTCAAAAACACTCAGATGTGTGATATTTTTATTAAAGCAGGCACATTTTGGGTGACACGACACAAAGCCGAATGAATGATGACTAAAAATAACACTTGACTAGATTCCCAGTTACGTCCTGAGAGTGTTTTTACCTTTAATGACATGCAAACAAACATTAGATCGAAGATTTTTCAGGCGCGGATTCGTGTTCGGGTCTTGACACGCGGATGATAAAGTGTTCGGGCAGGATTAGCTCGCATTAGCTCACTAATGACTTTCAAAGGCAGTGGCGACCTTTCCTGTTTTCATGGAAAGCTGTGCCAGCCAGCAGCTCCTGTTTTACTTCCCTGTTTGTGGAAAAGACTCGGAGCTCCGCGGACTCTCAGCGAGCTGCTCGGTTATAGGATGGGGGAGGATAAAGCAGGATGAGGAAGTTATATTTAGTGACTCAGCTGTCGAGGTAAGGAGGGGCACACAATGCACACAGCAATTAAATTAACTCACAATAAAAGAGGTGAGCCGCCTGATGGATGTGATTTCTTTCTAACCTCTTGTCATTTCTCCTCCTCTTGTCTTTGTTTAGCATCTTTTAAACCTGGGATAAAGAAGCCAGAAGCGAGAGAGCCCTCCTCGCGTAATGAAACAGGGAACGGGTGACTTTACACCCAGCCACCAGAGGAACCGAGGAGACATTAAGTGGACCAGCTTAAAGGGAACCTCAGCAGATGTACCCACGACTGAGAAAGAGGAACGCCTCAGTTTCTCACTTCTTCTTTTGAAAGGGATGGAGTCAATGAGTGAGCGGTGGACACGTTCAGGGCAATAACTGGATTTATGATAAGCTGTCAGAGCAACAACCACAAAATGTCAAATCCCTCAGTTTTGGTGCTTTAGATGTGTGACTGTCGGTGCTCAGACGCCTGTGAAGCTTCCATGTGGGAGGAGGAAGGAGGGAGTGTCCACGCTGCTCTGACACAACTGCGAATTTAAAAAATCAAACGACCGAATGTGAGGATCTGAGTCGTTGGAGTTGGAAATCCCCTGCAGGAGTGTCACTGGGTTGAACTGGAACTAAGGTGGAACCATGCGATCACGCTCAGCCGTCAGGCATGAATCATAAAGCGTTTTGTTTTCTGCTGCCTGCTGTGGTTTCACTTTGAAACCCAAAGAAAGTGATGTGATCGCTTGAACTGAAACTCGAGCATAGACCCAAAATAAAACGTGCCGAAATTCAACTGGAAATGTGCTCGTGTTGGTATGGGACTGCCTGTGACTTCTGGACAAACTGTCGTGCTGCTCTGAGCTCGTAGCGTCAGACACTGGGCAGACTGGGAACATCGCCTCCTCCTATGAGACTGGTTTTACTCTACATTCAGTGAAAGGTCATCAAGATGGCGGGGAAGGACTACAATCATCTCTTTAAGCTGCTCATCATTGGAGACTCCAGTTAGTACACTTTCATTCATCTAAGGTTCATTATGGAGTTCTCAGAGGCGACAGATTGCATTGATGTGTGAGCTGCGAGAGCTGAAGTCAAAGATTTTCTGTCGAGCTTTCAAAACATAAAATCTAATGTCTGTTTTCAGCTGCCTATAATTCTGAGGAAGCTGTTAACAAAAGTGGAAGCGCTGATTTTTATCGACACTTTATTGATCCTGAGAGAAAAACCTCCAGTTGTGTGCACGACATAGAAAACACACAAGAAACTAGCAATGAAAACAGAAACAGGAACAGTTCACTGTCACATGTTTATTTTAAAGGGGCAGTTTGTGAAATGTGGGCTACAGCTCGGCCCGGCCCGGCCCGGCCCGGCCCGGCTCGTCTCCTCTCACCACTCTATAGCTGATGGTCTGATAGTTTCAGGAGATGTAAGAACAGCCGGCTCATGATTTGGCCGAATAAGCCGACAAAGTAAACTCACAAAATGTGAAGAAAGGAAATATTGTGACACCTTTTTTTCTTTACTAACCTGAAAAATAGAACTGTGACGAGCTTTTTCTCCTCGTTAACTCTCTTAATTCAAACTGGACACAAACTGAATCAAAGTGACCAGCAGAGTGCTGGTTCTGTTTGGTCGGTCCAGATAAGATGTGATGTCCGACTCTCTCTCTCTCTCTCTGATGCCGTCTGACTTTGGGGATTTGTTCACACAGGAGGTGAATTCCTTGTGATGTTATCAGAGTTTTACATTCTTTGTACTGAAGCAGATTTGAAAGATTTCCTTAACGATAATTCCTGTTTTCATGGAGGGAGGAATTCTGTCTTCACCGGGCAGGTAGCTGCTGAGCACATTCAGATTATTGATACGTCATTATTTAGATTTTAGTTTCATTCTGATCACACAGTTCAGTTTCACTTTTGGTGCGATGTGAGTTTCCTGTAAGGAGGCTGTCGCTCAGGACGGGACGCTCTCGTCTCTCTGAGAATAAACTGGTTTGACTGTTCCTGATTGGTCACATTCATTTCCTCAAAGTGAGTTACCTGCTAATCTTGTCCCTCTGATCTGTTTCTGTCTCTCAGATGTGGGGAAAAGCAGCCTACTGCTCCGCTTTGCAGACAACTCCTTCTCTGGTGAGTGGATACAGTTTGCTGCAGGTCAGATGTCAGTGAACGCCTCAGCACCAGGGCCTGTACTCACCCAGCATCCCACAGTAGGAAGTCTCCATACTGGGATACAATCACCAGAGTCACATTAGACAGAGAATTAGAAGAATTTTATCAAGTAAAGTCATCTTATCTTCTCCAGTGTTAGGCAGAGCTGTCCTGACCTGCCAGGAGCTCGAGGAGGAACTTTTTACAGATGTTTTGTGGAAAAGATGGACGATGAAGAGAATGATAAAAATCTTCCTCTAACATATTGACTGAGTTAAATATCAAACATGTAACGGCCTCACACACAAAGATGCACATTTCTGTCCCTTCACACCAAACAGATGGAAATTAAATGAAGGGCTGCAGTGAATTTTACAATTAATTGATTAATCAAATGTTGAAAAACTGAAAAAATGTTCACCACAATCTTCCCGGAGCCCAAAGTGACGTCTTCAGATTGCTTCTGTTGTCCAACCAACAGTCCGAAACCCAAAGAGATTATTTGGCGTCTCTGCAAAATGTGATTAAAGTATTCAGCCGATGGTTTGGATGAGAATCTTATCTGACGTTTGGTTGTTTGCTGTCTGTGAGATCAGGTGGTTGTTGGTGTTGTTGGTAGAAATGACGGTCAAATCACAAAAACACAACCGGGTTCGTGAAGACTGTCTGCCGTTCAGATGTTCTGACGGTGCTCTGGTCTCCTGCAGGCAGCTACATCACCACCATCGGCGTCGACTTCAAGATCCGAACCGTGGACATCGACGGAGAGCGCGTGAAGCTGCAGATCTGGGACACGGCGGGCCAGGAGAGATTCAGAACCATCACATCAACGTAAAAACCTCCAGATGAAAACAGCTTTCACGGTGACTTTGATGATAGCATGGTGGTGAATTCAGCTCATTGTGTTTCATCTGTTTCCCTCCAGGTACTACAGAAACACACACGGGGTCATTATTGTTTATGACGTGACAAATCCAGAGTCGTTTGTAAATGTTAAGAGGTGGTTGAATGAGATCTCCCAGAACTGTGACAACGTCTGCAAGATCCTGGGTGAGTCCGCTGCTTTCACGTGAGTTTAAGAATCGTGATAAGAGAAATTTGCATCGTTACAGAAGCCAAGAAGACGGAAAGAAACAGATAATCATCAGTACATGTGCATAAAAATGGTGCATTAAAAGGAAGCACTGTAGTTAAGGTACAACATCATACAGTGATTTAGCAATACAGCAGTTTTACAAGGTGAAAGATTCAAAGTTTAAAGGACTGAAATCAGACTAACAAGGTAACATTAACAAGCCATCAAGCAATACGGTCGGATTAACGTGAAAACAGAACTTTGCTGTAATATTAATGTACATTTACTGTAAATTTCTTTACGCAGTACAATTGTGACTGGGTTACTAGTGAAATGAACTGGATATTACACTCGGTTGAATGTCAGTGTTGCACAGTTGGCATATGTTAGTGTTGCAGTGGGTCAGTTCTGATGTGTGTGATCTGCTGCGAGCAGCGCTGGTCGTCCAGTCTGTCAGCAGCAGGAAGGAAGAAGCTGCATGTCGCTCCTTCACACACTTCATCTGAGTTCAGGCTGCACAGGAATTAGCTGGACTCAGTTTCAAATAGAAGGGCAGCAACTCATGATGTTGGGGGTTTTTGTATTTTTATCTTTTTTTTTTTTACAATTAATGGTTTCGTCTCGTTTAAATGTAAAAAAATAAAAATAAATGTGAAAGAAGGCATCACAATTTTACAAAACACGCAAAGACTCATAAATGACAAATAAAAGCAGCAAATCCTCAGTTCAGAAGCTGAAACCTGCAAATGTTTGCTAGAAAAATGACTGAAAGAAAAAATTATAAAACAGCTGGCAGTTACTGTCAAGCAACTTTTGAATTTAATCAAATAATCGTTGCAGCTTCACAAATAAGAATAAAGTTCTTGAGTAAAAAGGTTCCTGGAAAAGTTGTTGTTGCTGAAGAAAGCTTCGTGTCTGTTCTGTGTGTGAGAGTCTAAAAGCAATCACAAAGTTCAACTTGTTGGTTTCCAATGAAAGAAATCCGAATATGACTGTTTTGTGATATTTGGAGACATTTTTGAGTGGAAGTGGCAGAAAGTTCATCAGGCCGCGGCGACACGAAACACTCAGAGTGATAAAAGATCATAAGAAGTTGAAATGGTACCAACCAGCACTCGTCCTGAAAGAGGAGAAATGAAAGTAAATGTTCTTTTTCACTCTCAGTGGGAAACAAGAACGACGACCCTGCCAGGAAGCAGGTGGATACCCAGGATGCTGTGCGTTTTGGGGAGTCGATGGGAGTTCGGGTGTTCGAGACCAGCGCCAAAGAGAACATAAATGTAGAAGAGGTGAGATTTATATTACTTCTTACAGAATTCCTGTCTTGTAAAAATCCACAGAACAAAACTCTAGTTACAGGTGAGACACGAACTCGTTGCCCTCTGAAAAGTCATTTGTGCGTCACTCAGCCAGCTCATCATACTGATACTTCGCTGATTGAGCATTTTTATACTATATTTCCTAAAGACTGATTTTTTCCAAAAGGTTTTCACCAGAAAATCTCATAAAACTGCACAAACAGTCTTGCAAGACAGAATAACACCTTCCATACACAAAGATGAGGTTAAATACACAAAGGATTGAAAATCTGGGCGAAAGACCAAGTTTTTGGAGTTTTTGGGAGTTCTGTTACAGGACGAGTCTGTAAAACAAATAAATATATGACACTGGGAAATGAAACGATGCTTATTTAATACATGAGTCCTTCCATCAGTGTAGCGCCTGATCAAACCCAACCAGCTTTAATTATGGGCCTTAAACAATTAATCGATTGTCCAAATAGTTGCAGATTTCTGTAAATCAGTAAATAAACTAATTGATTTAACTCACTAACACGTTCCAGTACTCTGCAGCAGACTTAGTCTTGACTTGTTCTGTTGCGTCCCTCAGATGTTCATGGCCTTCACACACATGGTGCTCCGGGCCAAGAAGCAGAGCCAGAACCGAGCCGAGCGGGAACGAGAGCGGGAGAAGGACACGGTCAACATGAACGCCCAGCGAGACCGAGACCGCAGGAAGAGAGGGAAGAAGTGCTGCTGAGACCCGACGGATGACGGCGCCGCTCATCGCTCAGCACTTACAGGAAGCACGGAAACAAGATTGGGAAACGGTGCCTTCGGACGTCAGCGTTTGTTTCAGACATGAATGTTTGAATATTAACTGCGCCAAGTTACGACACAACTACAGGTCAGTCTGCTCTACTGAATGTGACGCAGGCAGAGGGATCAACAGTCTGTCAGCACTGACTGCACATAACAGCCTGGAGGTTAAAGGATCATTCTGGTGTTTTTGAACTTTTAGTCCTTTTTGCTACAGATCACATTTGAAGCGTGTTTGGTGCTTCAGATTGCTGCTCGTTGGGCAGTGGTGCCTGAAAACGGAGCTGCTGATCCTTCTACGACATCTCTGCAACCGCCTGCTGCTTTAAAACGACATTTTCAGTTGATTCGTGCTTCCAGGAGGTTGAATCGTAATCTTTACCTTAGTGCCAACGGTTAACATTTCCACTAGAACACAAGACGTCTATTGAGAAAGTGAAACTAGAACGTAAACTTCAGAGTTCATGACCCGCTCCCGTCTCTAAAGCTCTAAAAATGGATAAACTTTTAGTCTTTGTTGAACTGTAATTAACAATCAGTCTGCTGTAAAATGTGATGTGGATATTTTGAACTGGGCGACCAAATCAAATGTTGAGATATTTCTGACCAATCAGCTTGATATTTACCTCCATTGTTGATCAATAATCATCAGTAGTGTGGCTATAACGACTCAGTGGGCACTTCAGTTATATGATAATATCCGTACAGTCTCATCACCGTAATGACGTAACACCAACATCCTGCCCAGTCCTCGTGTTATTGGTGCACTCCGTGTAGTTGTGGCGACCTCGAGCCTTTTTTACTGCATCAGATAACATTTTTCACTCTAACACAATAAGTCTTACATGTGTTGAACAGGGGCCATTAATAACTGAACCTCATCACATTTTCTTTCATGCCAACTTCTGTTGCGCTGTAAGTGTGACTAAAGTCATCCATATGATTTTGTTCCGCCAGTATTTAATGGAGGTGTGGGACGAACATTTCTTACTGAAATGTAAAATTCCACCAGTTTTTCGCTTCATGACGTCTGGCTTTGAGACAATCCATCACAGAACATCATGCACCGATAAAAAGTCTCTGCAACAAAACAGCTGCTGCCTGTGAGATTAGAAAAAATGCATTTATAACTGAAACACAACAATCCGCTCTGAAATCTGGTGGTTAGATGAGTGAGAGATACAAAAACACTGGAATGGACCTTTTTAACTGAGTGACTCACTGTTATGTGCCGATGTTTTCATTTATTTGTCTCGTCTTAATACACTTACAGTATGTTATTGAAAGGGAACTGGTTGCATTCGATACTAAACTGTAACAGACACATTAACCGGTGTGATGAGTGCAGTTTAAAGTCTGTCGGCCTTATTTCAGTTTAATGAGGCCCGTAATCCAAGACGACAGGATGTGTACAAGCCCGGAATGTTCCGTAATAGTATGTGGTTGTTTTTTTTTAATGTAAATCTCTGTTGCCTAGCAAATGTGTCAAAATCCAAATAAAGCAATAAATCCAGAGTTCTTGTTTCTATCTGTTAATATTTCCTCATACAGGCCAGTGCTTTATTAAGTGGAACAGTAATCAATATGTGATTCGAAGGTTTACAAAAATATAAAACTAAACACCTCCTGCCTTGATTTCACATTTAGATCCTCCGACAAGTCGTCAAAAATTGGAAAAACGGGCTGATAACACCAGAGTTTCAAGAACCTCGAACAGAACCAGTGTGCATGTGTAAAAGCAGCTTTAGTTAGCGAGGGTGATATAGGAGAAGTGTTTGTGTTTCAGACTGCAGATGAATGTTAGAAAGTGTGCAGACGATGATTAGTGTCTCCTGCTTCTGACATGAAAGGAAAAATGGAAATAAAAATGTGTCCGTGGTAGATTCAGCTCAGACGACACACACGAGGCATTCAAGAGCTTTTATAATAATAATACATCAGTTTTATACGTCAGTGTTTGACACCAATAACCTTCACTACAACTTAATTTCCAGTTTCAGCATCATCACTGTGTGCACTGGTGTTTGGGAGGTGGTGGTGCTTTTATTTTGAAAACCAACCCCTTTAGAGGAACAGTCTTCGTAAATTATGCTGCATTCACATAAAAGGAAAGTCCGTTTTGACACGCCGGTGGAGATTCTGCTGGATCACCCTGAAACTGAAGAACAACTTCAAACAGCTGAGGAGAACAGGATGTTCCCATATTTCCCACAGCACATGAATGCAGCGTCACTCTGGAGAAGTTCTGTCCGTCATCAGTTGGATTTGGGGAGTCTGTAGACGCCTGCGGACACCATCAGCTGATGCTCCCTGACCTTCCTCTGCAGGAAGGCCTCCAGCTCGTTGACGTCCATCTCCGTGACGACGGGTCCCGTGGCGACGAACATCCGCAGCATGGAGTGGATGCGGTCCAGCGTCATGCTGTCCAGGTTTGTCAGCATGGCCTGGATGTAGGCCCAGAACAGCTGCAGGGACAGAACAGGCGGGGTGAGGTTCTGCTTCAGTCACTGTACACCTTGTTTACTGTGTGTGTGTGTGTGTTCACCTGCAGCTTCTCCTCCCTCTGCTCAGACTGGGTGGTGGTGTTGGAGTCTCTCTCCTCGTCGCTGTCGATCAGCATCACGCCTCTCTCCATCTTCTCTTTGGACGAGCCCGTCTCCACCACGTAGTAGCGTCCTCCCGCCTCCTCCCTCAGCACGCCGTGCTGCTGCCACAGAGCCAGCTTCCTGTGCACCAGCTCCTTCGGGGCGCCCAGTTTCACACTCAGCTCCTCCAGAGTCCAAGAACCTGATGGTCGACAGACAGTCAGGTTGCTGCTAATTTTACCTCCTCTTACATTTTCAAGACTTCATAAGAAAAAACATTAACTAGCTGAAATGCAGGTGGAGTGAAAAGGTGGAAGTCACTATACTTTGGATTTCAACATAGTTTGGAGCAAAAATTCTCGTCACCTGACCGCACAAACACAAAAGCATAAAAAACACCCAATTAAATGATGCAGGTCAATAACTGCTGTTAAGATACAACATTTCACAATTCTTTTATAATCCCGTTATACACAGAGGAAAACAAGTCAAGACATGAGATCAGTTTGAATCGAGGTCGTACTTTTTTCCTGGAAGTGCAGGATGATGGCAGCGTGGATCGGGGAGACGGTGAGGTTGGTGAGGGTTCGGTCCTCCAGCTCCACGTCCAGAGTGACTGAGCCCAGGTGAGGCTTCCAGCTCAGCGTCCTCATGGCCTGAAGCACACGAGACAAACCGCCGTTAGCATCTGTTCACACACAGCTAGGCAGAGGTAAATATACACACACAAAAGGTAAATTTACACAGCTGCTGCTGAATTTTGCATTTCTGCAACGGACATTTTGTGGCGTCCAAAACAACGAGGAAGAAACGTTAAAGTGCGACTGTCGGAGCAACTCCAACATCAGGAAATGTCTTTTTAGAAATTTAAAAACATCAAGGCTGAAAATTATGTTCTACCAGTTGTTTCTTAAAAAGCCAACACTGAATCGTCAGCTGTCGTACTGTCCTTGAATGCATCAACTGCAGATGTGTTCAACAGAGCGTCTCGAGTAAATAACTGAAAATAAAGACGACAGCATGTCGACTGTGTGATTAGTTGCAGCAGGTTTCATATTCAAAAGGAAAGAAAAATAATATAAAAGTGATATTTTTGAAAATGGTCAGAAATTCATGACCATCCTGGTTGGACACCAGGTGACTCGCTGCACCGCGGCAGGTAAACTCCACCTTGAGTTTCTCGTAGCGGTGCGTGTAGGCCTCCATGGCCTGCAGGACGAGTGGAGGAAGCTCCAACTTCTCCTCCTTCAGCGGAGGCCAGAACTCCGAGGACAGGATGATGGAGGACAGAGAGAGCGGCGGCTGCTCCTCCTCGCTCAGCCTCGACTCCTCCTCACGGATGTTACTGTTGATCCTCCGAGAGTCGGCCATGTCCTGACACACAGAGAGGGCGTACTGATGATTTATAATGAATCCAGCTGCTGCTATCAACACCTTCTATTAAGACACTTGTTTGAATTTGTAATTTTCTTCTTAGTTTATTGGTTTATTTGTATCCCCAACTGAAATTATTGAACTGCTCGGTTTTACTTCACCGACTGTTTTCATATTTTATCCTGTTTTATGAATATTTTCGAACTGATAATTTGATTTGAAGGTCAGTGCGTGATTCAGAAATGATCGCTGTGTTGAGGATGACAGAAGCTACAGTGAGTCCAGCAGTGTTCACCTTCAGCATGACCTCGCAGTAATGCATGTGAGACTCTCCGAACCGCAGCTTCAGCAGCTCCACGTTACGGATTTCCCTGCAAACACACAACAGAGGACAGAACCGGGTGAAGAACAGCAGACGAGGACACTTTGGACACAACCTCTGTCAAAACAGCCAGTAAGTGTGATGCTTCAGTCAGAGCGAGGTCAGTTGTACCTGGCGGTGTTGTAGTTGAGCTGGTGCAGCAGTCGGTCAGCCAGCACGGCTCTGTACTCATCGATGAAGATGTCTTTACTGCCGTAGATGCTGACCAGCAGGCTGATGATGTCGGACGAACGGCGTTTGGAGCCCATTTTATCTAGAAAAGAAAAAAAAAGACAGTCAAATCTAAAATCGAATCAAAATCCAACAGGCAGTAGAAACAATAACCTCCTGTGTTGTCTGACCGGGGACGGCGTCCGTCGGATCTGGGGTCCAGTCTTCTGGGTCGTTGCCTTCTTCGTCGCTGTCCTGCATCTCCAGAGTCACCGGGTCGCCTCGGGACAGCTCGGAGGCCAAGTCTGTGCAGCCCTCTGCGTCTCCAGTCAGTCCGGCTACGATCTGCCTCACGGTGTCTTCTCGAGTCCTTGAACACACCACGGACACTTAAACAGAACTCCACTGTAACAGTGATGTTAGAGTAGAAGCTTCCTCACAGAATTAGTTTGATTTTGTCTTTTTGTTTGAATCGTTTGCTGTGGATAAATAAAGTTTATCTAGAGCGCAAAGATTAGAAACAATTAAACTATATTAAAAATATAACTGGGTGTGAACGGACTCACCTGAGGTACTTGCGGATTGGTTGGCAGGCGACCTGCAGGATGACCATGGACGGGTCCAGCTCTCTGAGGGCCTTGATGGCCGAGATGTAAACGGTGAGGATGTCCGACGTGTGAACTCCTGAAGGCAACAAAGACCGGATCATTTAAAGGAACAGTTCACCCAAAAAGTCCAGTCATTATTTCCCCACATTATCACTTTCCATCAACATGTGGGTGACGAGATAACGACTGATTATTTTTTTGGGTGAACTGTTCCTTTAAACTCTGTTGTGTCAAACCAAGCAGACACTGAACTGTGTCTCCGTAAGCTGCAGACTGACCTGGGTGCAGCAGTCGGCTCTCGAAAGCAGATTTGAGCGACGTGAGGAGCTGCTGTCTCTGATTGGTTCTTTCCAGACAAAACTTCAAATCTTCAATGGCCGCTTTGGATTCTGGGAAATCTGAAAAATAGAAAAACAAGAAAAGTCAGGAAACACAAACATTTCTGCTCCCGACACAACGGCTGTTGCAACATTCACCAACCATGACTCGTCTCTCCTGGACGGTGCAGAGAGAACTCCAGGATGGATTTAGCCTAGCTTAGCACAACAACTGGAAGCAAAGGGAAACTGCTAGCGTAGTTAAATTGTAAAGAAATGTAATAACCACAAGTTGTTTTGTGTCTCACCTCTGATGATACTGAAGAGCTCCTCGATCCTCATGTTGACGTAGATCCTGCAGAAGAACTGGTGCATGTGGCACCTCCACTGCTTCAGGACGGAGCTGGCAGGCTGGCCGGCCTGGACGCTGGGAACACTGGGAGCACTGGGAACACTGGGAACGCTGGGAACGCTGGGAGCAGCTACGTCTCTGTCCGCCTCGCTTGCAAACACTTTGCTGAGCCAGCCCAGCACCAGCTCCAGCCACTGCTCACACAGAAAACATTTAAAATGAGGCTGACGGACTCCAGACCTTCAGGCTGCTCTGATCAGGACAGACGGATGTTTTACCTCCTGGAACTCCAGCAGGAAGGAGCGCTCGTACTCGCCCCTGCAGTGCTGCTCCATCCGCTGCTCGATCAGCTTGTGCAGGATGGAGGTGACGGCCTCGGAGCTGACCCACTCCAGCAGCTGGAGTTTAGAACTACACACACATAAATAAATCTTAAAAACAAATCCTCATTTGAAGCACTTAACAAATTCATGCACGGTGTCGTACTTTGTCAGTCTGACTGATACAGACCACCTGCTGAGCGTTCCTCTCCTGCAGCGCGTTGTGTGCTTTTCTAGTGTTTCGATTTTCAGTATTTTTCAGCGTTTCAGTGCGAGATGTTGAGTCACTGCCTTTTATCTTAATGCATATAATGAAATTGTCCATCAAGTCAGTTATTAAATCACACTTTACAGAATGGATTAAGTTAATTTGGCTGCAATGTTAATTTCAGAGGGTTTTAAGCTCGTTTTCTTCTTGCACACGTTTGTTTGATTTTATGGAACCTGGTGGTCATTTTAATTTTTAAGCATGTTAAACTTAAATTCTGTGTCTCTTCTCTAACTGTGTCTGTGTGCTGGTGTGATGAAGTTCTGATGAGAAGAACTCTTTATGTATTACTAAAGACTGTGTGACTCACAGTATGTGGCTGAGCTCCTGCAGTTGCTGCAGGGCCTCCTGACACCAGCACTGCTGCGTCGGGACCCCGCAGCCCCGGCAGACTCCTCCATCGGGGCCGTCAGGAGCCTCGGCCCCGTCCTCGGCCTCCCCCTCCTGGTTCATATAGACAGAGAAGGTCCTGCTGTAAAACTCCAGCACTCGCTCCTGGAGGACCGGGGAGGGCGAGAAGAGGAGGAGTGCCCTGATGATGGTGAAGGCCCGATCCTGGAGGCCTCGGGGCCCCGGACCACAGAGACTCCCTCGGCCCTCGTCCTGCCACTGGCCCAGCCGGTCCAAACCACCTGTGAGGAGAAAGCAGTCGGTGTCTGAATATCGTTGCTGATATCACGAAAGTGCTGAACTCATCCACTCGTTCTATTTTCTACTTACACAGGAAAGGTTCCAGTCGGCCTAACAGAGTCCGAAAGGTGGTGAGCAGAACCCAGGCCCTGCCTCTCTCCTCCAGCTCGTTCTCCGGCTGTTTGAGTCCAGACCAGAACTCTGGAACCACCGAGGAGGACAGACGCATCTGTAACATCTCCAGCAGCCAGCCGCCCAGCAGCCGGCCCAGACCCTGACTGCACAGCACACCCAGCGAGTCCGAGAGGTTCTGCTCCGTCACCGAGGAGCCGGGAGACGTCTGAAACATGGAGCAGGAGGGATGATCTGCTGATGTCAGGCTTGTGTTTTGGTTCAGACGCTTAACTTTGTTCAATGGCTTCACTCAGAGAGATAACTGTTGAAGGTTTGTTGAATGTGTAACGTGTCAGCACATCTGATCTAAAATGAATCATTTAAAGACACCAGGCCAAAGAGATTTCATACACTCCTGGACTTCTCAAAGGGACTTTAACTCTGTGAATCAGAGTAGACTGTCCTGAGAGGAGGAGGAGGATCTTGATGATGATGAGGCTGATAACAACTTCTTAATGTATCATAGTTAACATTAATAGCAAGTAGCTTTCTTTGGGTTCAGCTGGCAAACAGCTAGCTAGCAGAATGTAGCAGACAGATATGCCAAAAAACAATCAGGAAATCAAAGAAAGGCAAATAAAGAATTTCATGTAAGCCGAATTTAACAGAATACCAAGACTAATAAGTAAGTCGTCCAAAGTAAGCTCCCACCGGGTACGACCCATTGCTAAAAACAAGAAAACATTAAATCTTGTAATATTTGAGCGGAGTTCAGCGGCCACGGTTCACTCCATATCGACTTGTGTCATTTCGCAGCTATGAAGGCTTCTTACCAGCGCCGCGGTCACAGTCTCCCAGGCGTCAGATACTCCTTGTTGTGTTGTGGGTCCCGAAGGTTCGGCTGATTCCGATTCCATCACAGTTTCCTCCATTTTCCGAGACTTTCTTCACGAACGACGAACTAGCTAAGGTGAGTAAAACATTTAAACTTCGGGTTGTTTAGTCGTGTTGTAACGTCTCTGCACGGGTCCGCTTTTTCTTTCATGTGGTTTGTTAATGTCTAAAAACAAACAAAAAAAATCCTTAATAAAAGTAAAACTGTTCTGTTGTGATTATTTTAAATATCGTTCCATGGTCTTTGCTTTGGTATCGCGGGTTTACTTCTTCTTCTTCTTCTTCGTTTTCTTCTTCTACCGATGAGTTTCCGGCGAACTGTGAACTGCTAACAGGCTCGACTCTGCCCTCTTCAGTCAACAACACGAAGTACAATGGCGGAATCAATATTTGTTCACATCCGGTTGTACCCTTCAGTACAAAACTTTTCCAGCAGTTGTAGTTACGCCTTTTGTCCGCCTGTCAAAATTAAAACAGCAGCTTTTAAACAAATCAAAATACAATTCAAGGTGCTTTGCAAAAGATTGAAAACAACATGAAGCCAGGTTTAAAGACGGATGCCCACCAATTACAATAAAATGAATAGTATAAAATGAGAGGCACCTATCTGCAGTCAAGATGGCCGACAAGGGCGCCGTCCCAACCGGAAGTTGGTTAATCACCAAAATAAAAGCCGCCAGTTATCTTTTCTATACCGGAAGTCTCAGGCGGAAGTTAGTTAATCACCAAAATGAAGGCTTAAAAAACATGTACGTTTACACCATAGACTGTATGGTTTACACATAACACAATTCTATGCATTTATTACATGTTTATGGTAACGGTATAATTGATTAGTTAATTGTCTCGCCTCAACTTGTGTGTGTGCCCCCTACCACCACCACACAAACATCATATTCACATTTTTATTCATAACATTGATACTGAAGCTAAATCCATGAAATGTTAACATTAAAACTTAGTGATTATTATAGGCTTCTAACTGACTTCTGAGTAAAGTCGTGGCGAGACAATTAACTAATCAATTATACCATTACCATAAACATGTAAATGCACAAATGCATAGAATTATGTTATGTGTAAACCATACAGTCTATTGTGTAAACGTATGTGTTGGTTAAGCTTTTATTTCGGTGATTAACTACCTTCCGCTTAAGACTTCCGGTATGGATTGGACATATGGCGGAGCCCTTGTCGGCCATCTTGACTGCAGATGGGTACTCTTGGAGTGGGTGGGTGGGGAATATATTAAGGCCTTTTTTTATGACA
Organism: Diplodus puntazzo; assembly: GCA_963678695.2. Lineage (NCBI taxonomy): Eukaryota > Metazoa > Chordata > Actinopteri > Spariformes > Sparidae > Diplodus > Diplodus puntazzo. The sequence goes on from OZ023174.1 coordinate 1,990,577, forward strand.
AGACCTACCTGACGAATGACAAATGTACAGGGAGTATTAAGACACAAAAAACAAACAAAAAACAAAACAAAACATAAAACAAGCACAAATAATTTAAAGATTGGATAAATAAATAAATTACTTCATCAAATACAATAACAGCAGCCACATTTCAGTCCACAATATTTTTTTAATAGACTTGATGTCTTTAAGGCTTTTTTGTTCTTAGGTACATTACATACAGAATCATAAAAAATATTGAGTTCAACCTTTAACAAAGTTTCATTTGGAATAAATTGAAGAAATCTGGTTTTATGAATATGAAATTTACCCAGCAGACACAGCAATTTTATCACATCATTAATTTCCTTATTATTAGATTCAACAATCAAAAATAAGACCATATCTTCCGTAATTGTGACCAGGATCTTATAAGACTCACAAATTAATAAAGACATTTGAGTCTACAAGTTATTAGAATGGAGGCGTCCATAAAATAAATGAGAAAAGGACTTAACCTCTTCTTTGCAGAAGGAACATAAAGGGGACACATCGGGTCTAAACTTGTTAATGAATTCATTTCAGGGACAGTATCTATGTAAGAGTTTAATATGAACTTCTTTAACTTTACTGGGGATAAGAAATCTGTTAATTCGGTCCAGACATTCCTGCTGATGTTAGGAAACATCTCTCTCCAACGATGAAAGGAGTTTAAAGGATATTGACTGTGAATGGAAGTAAAAACTCTCCTTATATGAGCATTATTACAACAACGTTCCTCAAAAGTCCTTCCACCAAGCCACAGTGCAGGAATCCTTCCTGAGAAAGGTTCATACAGAAATTATGCCTTAATTAGAGATAGTAATTTAGTAGGTAAACTTTTAAGTATTCTGGAATGCAAAGAGCGAGAGATATCTAATGCTCTTTGTTGGGTGAATTCTTCATACGTAGCGAGATCCCCAGTATCATTTAGAAGCTCATAAATAAACACAATACCTTGGACATACAATTCCTCAAAAAATAGGGTCTTATTTTTGTATACAAGATGTTGATTATTCCATAAAACACGTGTGTGGGGAGAAGTTGCGTTTGAAAGTGATTTTCCATGAGTCCAGGGCTTGTAAATAAAAGCATGTAGTAGAAATAAATATATATAAAGCTCAGAGTCAGGACATAAATACTGAGTGACATATAATAACATACATATATAAATATACATTCTGATCGTAACTAAAAGAAGATGTAATCAGATTACAGACACACCAAGTAAAAAGGGAATTTCTTACACGATTATAATTTCATAATAAAGAATGATTTGGCAGCCTGTAACCATGTGCATGACATCACTCCAGGAGTCTCACATCACTCTGCACTGTAAAATCTACTATAATCTGATTCAATAAATCTGTTTCTTAAAGGTAAACCAAATGTATTAAATCCTGAGAACATTCAGTGCGTTACACACGAGTAATATGATTTTAAAGTCTGACTTTTGACACATATGGAGTCAGTGCAGTGATTTAAATAACATATTAAACCAGAACTGAGACAAACACACTGAATACATTCTGTGCAGCTACACTGAGGCTGCATATTGTGTGTTAAACTACTTTAGCTGCTCAGAATGACCTTCTAGATGCTGACATACTAACATACTGAGACATTACTAACACAACATGGAGCCTGTTAGCTAGCTGTGCTGTACTCAGATATTCAGCTGTAACGATGCTAGTATTAACAAGCTAACATTACACAGCAGGTGGCGTCATGCTAACGCTCTCCCACAGACACACACGTTAGCTAACATGCAAACCTGTCTGTAAAAACACGACGATTAAATGACCCAGTCGTCTTTATAAGCTTGTTATAGTGTCAGTACCTCGCTCTGACAGTTAGTGGTGCGAGCTGAGGCAGAACCTGTAAACTCTCTGGACTAAAAACTCTTTTGGATCAATTCCAGGGCCAGTTTTCATTATTATATTCGTAAGTAATCATTTTTTAAAAGATTTCTTTAAGATTTAAAACGAACAAATAAAACCTCACCTGAGGCAAGTTTACTGATGTACAGTAGCACCATTCACACACGAAGTCATTCTAACTGCTTTATACAAATATACATCACAAATAATAAAATGTTTGTTTTAAAATGTAAAATTGCTTAATTCAGTTTGTGAATCCAGATATTTATTTGTCTTCTGCAATTTAAAAAATGAATATTTTAAACCTTTTTAATTTGAACTATTTATCGATGGATTAACATTTTCTAATTCCTAATTTTATTACACATTAAAACATGAAATAATGACACATTATTATAATATTGAAAACTTTGTAATTAAGTCTCTTTCAGACAAATATTTTGTTTTATTAATGCCTATATTTATTGCACAATTAGTTAAATGCTTTATTACTATTTTCCGTGACACTTGCGGTCTGTCTGTGACAGAGAGACAAAACCCTCGGTCGTTCTCATTAACTACAAAACACTTATTAAAAACAAAGATGGGAACATTAATATTTGAGGAGTTTCTGCCTGAATGAATGAAAGAATGTTTGTGAGTTTGCTTAATTAAAGAAAATACCTCCTGCTCCTGATTGCGAGCAGCACAACATTTCCTACTGATCTGACAGAAAACATTAGAAAACGCCAGGCTTGTAAAATCAGTTTGACTCATTTAATGCTTCCTCACAGACGGACAGAAACCAAAGCAGTCTGTGTTGTTGAGGATGTTCAGGAGTCTCACAGTCTGAGGACAGAAGCTACGTCAGCGGTTCCTTCTGGTTCTGTTAGTGTGTTCAGTATTCTCTGAGCTCTGAGCAGACACCTCACCTCTCCTCTGTCACTGATGCTCTGTGGATGGATGGATCACCTGCTGCAGAGCCTTCCTGTCCTGGGCCGAGCACCAACCAGACAACATGTCAGTCCACAGAACTTGATGACAGGAAATCAGGATTCAGTTCAGGAAACCGTCGTCCAGCTCGTCCTCAGCAGCCGGTTCCTCTGCCCACACTTTCAGCTCCTGGCTGCTCTGGTTCTGGAAAAACCAACAGTGACCATCAGCACTCTGCAGATATATCAGCCACGTTTGATCCCCTCGTTAAGTCCATGTGAAAGATACTCACACTTTCCCTTCAGGCTCCTGTGGCGGCTCGTCTCCATTGTTTGGCTCGTCTTGTTCGTCTCGGTGATTCGTCCTTTGAACCGTCCGTCACCTGCAAGATGAGAAAGAAGAGCAGTGGTAGTTTCACGCCTCTTTGTGCAGGTTTTTGTGTCTATTTGTGGACGTTTTTTGTGAATTTGTGGTGGTTGTGGAGATTAAGTGTGTCATTATGGAGGTTTTGCGTGTATTTGTGGAGGGTTTTTGTGTTATTGTGGAGGTTTTGTTTGTTATTATGTAGGGTTTTTGTGTTATTGTTTTTTTGTGTCATTGTGGAGGTTTTGTGTATTTGTGGAGGTTTTGTGTATTTGTGGAGGTTTTGTGTGTTATTGTGAAGGTTTTGTGTGTTATTGTGGAGGTTTTGCGTGTATTTGTGGAGGTTTTGCGTGTATTTGTGGAGGTTTTGCGTGTTTTTGTGGAGGGTTTTTGTGTCATTGTGGAGGTTTTGTGTGTTATTATGGAGGCTTTTTGTGTTATTATGGAGGTTTTGTGTGTTATTATGGAGGCTTTTTGTGTTATTATGGAGGTTTTGTGTGTTATTATGGAGGGTTTTTGTGTCATTGTGGGTTTTTTTGTGTTATTGTGGAGGTTTTGTGTATTTGTGGAGGTTTTGTGTGTTATTGTGAAGGTTTCGTGAGTATTTATGGTAGTTTTTAGTGAATCTGTGAAGTTTTGTGGGGTTTTGTCTGTATTTATGGTTATTTTGTGTGTCATTGTGAGGATTTTTAATAATTTTTGGGGAGGTTTTGAGTGTATCTGTAAAAAGCATTTAACATGTGTACACACTGAGAGCGTCAACATTAGAACCAGTGACAGGTGAAATAAATAACATGGATCATTGTGTTCCAATGCCATGTTCGGCTGTGAAACCATGAGTCCCAGCATTCATGTGGACGTCTCTTTGACAAACAGCAGTCACCCAAACACAGCTGCAGACCGAGTACACCCCCTCATGGCAGCAGCACTCCTTGATGGCAGTGCCCCCCCAGCAGGACAATGCGCCTGCAACGCTGCAAAAACTGCTCAGGAACGACCCGAGGAGCGTGGGAAAGAGCTCAAGGTGTCAACCTGGCCTCCAGATTCCCCAGATCTCAATCCAACTGAGCTTCCACTGGATGCAGTCTGAGCCAAGAACAATCCATGGGGGCCCCACATGGATGGGATTTGGTTCTGACACATCCAACAGATGCTCAACTGGACTGGGATCTGGAGAATGAGGAGGCCTGTTTGACAGCTTGGGTTCTTTGCCATGAGGGGGTGCAGTTGGTCTGAACGGTGTTTGGGTGGGTGGTGTTTGTCAAAGAGGTTCCACAGAAATGACAGAACTCAAAGTTTCCCGGCAGAACATTTGATTGTAACAAGAAGATCAATGCTCATTTCACTAGTCAGTTGTTTTAATGTTTCGACTGAACAGTGAAGATATACATGTTAAATACTTTTCATATTTTACATGGATTGAATTTTTAACTAGGTTATTAATATTATTATTATTTTTATTATTATCAATATTAAATATTTGCTGATCAAACATAATGTATTATTATAGATTAAGTTAATCAGGATTAAAAGCAGAAAGTGAGACAAGTCAGTGTCCTGCATTTTGCAGGACAATTATTAATCAATTGATTTATTGCGTGATGTCGGTATACTCATAAAGCAATTCTATAGAAACACAGCTGATTTTTTAGTCTCATTCTCAGGTTGTCAAAAAATGCACTTTGTGTGCAATTAACAGGACTCATAGAGAGTCGAGTTGTTAACAGTGAGAGGACTTGTATTATCAAATAAATTTTATTTCAAAATATATTTTTACACATTTTTTGTGTTTATCCAGTAGCTGTAAAAACACTCCTTGAATCCTTTGGGTTTTGAGGTGGGGCTGGAGTCTGCAGTCGTTGGCCGGTTCAAACAAGCCTGATAACCAGGTTTTCTTGGCAGACTACTAACAACTGGATTGCTGTTACTGCACTTTTGTGACGAGAACTCCACAGTGGTGAACTGGTTGTCATAGCTTACTGCACTCAACATTGTTTAGTTAACACTGTTAGCCTTTATACCTTGATGTTTCTCCAGCAAAACAACTTTCAAGTCTTCATAAAGCTGATTAAGCACTCTCTGAATGCACATTTGCATGCTGGAGTGGAGATGTACCTGAACTGAGAACAAACCTTCAATACACTCAGAAGGACGCAGACAAACTAACAACCGCTCAAGCTGTTTGTAGCTGTCAGTTCATTGCACTTCTACCATGAACATGACCTCAACAACTGCTTCCAAACGAAAAATGTCACCACAGCACAATCGGATCCTTATTAGTGGCCTGCTGGGCAGTGAGGCTGAGGGCCTTGTAACAGCTTTGCAATGATCTCTGCATGGTGTTATCATGCAGGATGCTGTTGCACTGAGTTGCAAAGAAAATGAATTCCTGCAATTGTTTTCATTTTGTTTTATCACAGAGGTTCAACATTATCTTCAAGCAAAGGCATCGCATTACCATGCTCACTGAGGTCGCATGTGAATCTCGTCATGGACATGAGGGCAGAGAACAGAGCTGCATATGGCGTCAGGCTAGCTTCTGCCGTGGCCCTGAGCATGTCCCTAGCCAGGCCGAGGCCCAAGCTAAACACGACCACTATGTGCTCGCTTCTACCAACCATAGGTTTGTATCATCGTACAGGGACCTTTAAGTTAGCGGGATGGCACAAGGGCTCGTAGGATACGCTATTACCAATACCTGCAGTTGATCAATGGCCTGACTGGCTGCCATTCTTGGAAACCACAGCTATCAGCTCTGATGGACAGCACTCAGGCATTTGCCATTGAAGATAGCTGAAGTCCGGTCAAGTTAACCTGTAACTTACAATAATAACACCAGGTTTGCTTGGCAGACCACTAACAAGTGAATTGCCCTTACTGAACTTTTGTCCCTAGAAAGCTCTTTACCACGAGGCCTCCAAAACAACACGTCTCCGCTCAGTTCTGCTGTAGCTGTAAATGCGCGTCACTTCTACCATGAATAAGAACGCCAATGTTCACAACAGGCTCTGCTCAACATAGTTTATACACTCAGAAGGACGCAGACAAACTAACAACCGCTCAAGCTGTTTGTAGATATCAGTTCATTGCACTTCTACCATGAACATGACCTCAACAACTGCTTCCAAACGAAAAATGTCACCACAGCACAATCGGATCCTTATTAGTGGCCTGCTGGGCAATGAGGCTGAGGGCCTTGTAACAGCTTTGTAATGATCTCTGCATGGTGTTATCATGCAGGATGCTGTTGCACTGAGTTGCAAAGAAAATGAATTCCTGCAATTGTTTTCATTTTGTTTTATCACAGAGGTTCAACATTATCTTCAAGCAAAGGCATCGCATTACCATGCTCACTGAGGTCGCATGTGAGTCTCGTCATGGACATGAGGGCAGAGAACAGAGCTGCATATGGCGTCAGGCTAGCTTCTACCGTGGCCCTGAGCATGTCCCTAGCCAGGCCGAGGCCCAAGCTAAACACGACCACTATGTGCTCGCTTCTACCAACCATAGGTTTGTATCATCAGACAGGGACCTGCTATAGGTATGTCAACATGTACAGGGACCTTTAAGTTAGCGGGATGGCACAAGGGCTCGTAGGATACGCTATTACCAATACCTGCAGTTGATCAATGGCCTGACTGGCTGCCATTCTTGGAAACCACAGCTATCAGCTCTGATGGACAGCACTCAGGCATTTGCCATTGAAGATAGCTGAAGTCCGGTCAAGTTAACCTGTAACTTACAATAATAACACCAGGTTTGCTTGGCAGACCACTAACAAGTGAATTGCCCTTACTGAACTTTTGTCCCTAGAAAGCTCTTTACCACGAGGCCTCCAAAACAACACGTCTCCGCTCAGTTCTGCTGTAGCTGTAAATGCGCGTCACTTCTACCATGAATAAGAACGCCAATGTTCACAACAGGCTCTGCTCAACATAGTTTATACACTCAGAAGGACGCAGACAAACTAACAACCGCTCAAGCTGTTTGTAGATATCAGTTCATTGCACTTCTACCATGAACATGACCTCAACAACTGCTTCCAAACGAAAAATGTCACCACAGCACAATCGGATCCTTATTAGTGGCCTGCTGGGCAATGAGGCTGAGGGCCTTGTAACAGCTTTGTAATGATCTCTGCATGGTGTTATCATGCAGGATGCTGTTGCACTGAGTTGCAAAGAAAATGAATTCCTGCAATTGTTTTCATTTTGTTTTATCACAGAGGTTCAACATTATCTTCAAGCAAAGGCATCGCATTACCATGCTCACTGAGGTCGCATGTGAGTCTCGTCATGGACATGAGGGCAGAGAACAGAGCTGCATATGGCGTCAGGCTAGCTTCTACCGTGGCCCTGAGCATGTCCCTAGCCAGGCCGAGGCCCAAGCTAAACACGACCACTATGTGCTCGCTTCTACCAACCATAGGTTTGTATCATCAGACAGGGACCTGCTATAGGTATGTCAACATGTACAGGGACCTTTAAGTTAGCGGGATGGCACAAGGGCTCGTAGGATACGCTATTACCAATACCTGCAGTTGATCAATGGCCTGACTGGCTGCCATTCTTGGAAACCACAGCTATCAGCTCTGATGGACAGCACTCAGGCATTTGCCATTGAAGATAGCTGAAGTCCGGTCAAGTTAACCTGTAACTTACAATAATAACACCAGGTTTGCTTGGCAGACCACTAACAAGTGAATTGCCCTTACTGAACTTTTGTCCCTAGAAAGCTCTTTACCACGAGGCCTCCAAAACAACACGTCTCCGCTCAGTTCTGCTATAGCTGTAGCTCTCAATGCGCGGCACTTCTACCATGAATAAGAACGCCAATGTTCACAACAGGCTCTGCTCAACATAGTTTATACACTCAGAAGGACGCAGACAAACTAACAACCGCTCAAGCTGTTTGTAGATATCAGTTCATTGCACTTCTACCATGAACATGACCTCAACAACTGCTTCCAAACGAAAAATGTCACCACAGCACAATCGGATCCTTATTAGTGGCCTGCTGGGCAATGAGGCTGAGGGCCTTGTAACAGCTTTGTAATGATCTCTGCATGGTGTTATCATGCAGGATGCTGTTGCACTGAGTTGCAAAGAAAATGAATTCCTGCAATTGTTTTCATTTTGTTTTATCACAGAGGTTCAACATTATCTTCAAGCAAAGGCATCGCATTACCATGCTCACTGAGGTCGCATGTGAGTCTCGTCATGGACATGAGGGCAGAGAACAGAGCTGCATATGGCGTCAGGCTAGCTTCTGCCGTGGCCCTGAGCATGTCCCTAGCCAGGCCGAGGCCCAAGCTAAACACGACCACTATGTGCTCGCTTCTACCAACCATAGGTTTGTATCATCGTACAGGGACCTTTAAGTTAGCGGGATGGCACAAGGGCTCGTAGGATACGCTATTACCAATACCTGCAGTTGATCAATGGCCTGACTGGCTGCCATTCTTGGAAACCACAGCTATCAGCTCTGATGGACAGCACTCAGGCATTTGCCATTGAAGATAGCTGAAGTCCGGTCAAGTTAACCTGTAACTTACAATAATAACACCAGGTTTGCTTGGCAGACCACTAACAAGTGAATTGCCCTTACTGAACTTTTGTCCCTAGAAAGCTCTTTATCACGAGGCCTCCAAAACAACACGTCTCAGCTCAGTTCTGCTGTAGCTGTAGCTCTCAATGCGCGGCACTTCTACCATGAATAAGAACGCCAATGTTCACAACAGGCTCTGCTCAACATAGTTTATACACTCAGAAGGACGCAGACAAACTAACAACCGCTCAAGCTGTTTGTAGCTATCAGTTCATTGCACTTCTACCATGAACATGACCTCAACAACTGCTTCCAAACGAAAAATGTCACCACAGCACAATCGGATCCTTATTAGTGGCCTGCTGGGCAGTGAGGCTGAGGGCCTTGTAACAGCTTTGTAATGATCTCTGCATGGTGTTATCATGCAGGATGCTGTTGCACTGAGTTGCAAAGAAAATGAATTCCTGCAATTGTTTTCATTTTGTTTTATCACAGAGGTTCAACATTATCTTCAAGCAAAGGCATCGCATTACCATGCTCACTGAGGTCGCATGTGAATCTCGTCATGGACATGAGGGCAGAGAACAGAGCTGCATATGGCGTCAGGCTAGCTTCTACCGTGGCCCTGAGCATGTCCCTAGCCAGGCCGAGGCCCAAGCTAAACACGACCACTATGTGCTCGCTTCTACCAACCATAGGTTTGTATCATCAGACAGGGACCTGCTATAGGTATGTCAACATGTACAGGGACCTTTAAGTTAGCGGGATGGCACAAGGGCTCGTAGGATACGCTATTACCAATACCTGCAGTTGATCAATGGCCTGACTGGCTGCCATTCTTGGAAACCACAGCTATCAGCTCTGATGGACAGCACTCAGGCATTTGCCATTGAAGATAGCTGAAGTCCGGTCAAGTTAACCTGTAACTTACAATAATAACACCAGGTTTGCTTGGCAGACCACTAACAAGTGAATTGCCCTTACTGAACTTTTGTCCCTAGAAAGCTCTTTACCACGAGGCCTCCAAAACAACACGTCTCAGCTCAGTTCTGCTGTAGCTCTCAATGCACGGCACTTCTACCATGAATGAAAACGCCAATGTTCACAACAGGCTCTGCTCAACATAGTTTATACACTAAGAAGGACATAGACATACTAACAACCGCACAAGGGAAACCTTACACAGGCCACCAGAAATTAACATGTCTCCTGTCAGTCTGCTGGTGTTTGTAGGCCGAGGCCAGCTCAAAACCCACAGGGCTCAAAGGAAGTAGAAGTATTTTAAACAGGTTTTTTTTTACTGAGAGAGAATATAAACAAGTCTGGTTACAGTGCCTAAATGAATTTATTTGATTTAATTCATAAAGTATTTAACATGTGTACACACTGAGAGCACCAACATTAGAACCGGTGACAAGTGAAATAAATAACACTGATCATTGTGTTCCAATGCCATGTTCGGCTGTGAAACCATGAGTCCTAGCATTCATGTGGACGTCTCTTTGACAAACAGCAGTCACCCAAACACAGCTGCAGACCGAGTACACCCCCTCATGGCAGCAGCACTCCTTGATGGCAGTGCCCCCCCAGCAGGACAATGCGCCTGCAACGCTGCAAAAACTGTCACTGAATGACCCGAGGAGCGTGGGAAAGAGCTCAAGGTGTCAACCTGGCCTCCAGATTCCCCAGATCTCAATCCAGCTGGGCTTCCACTGGATGCAGTCTGAGCCAAGAACGATCCATGGGGGCCCCACATGGATGGGATTTGGTTCTGACGCATCCAACAGATGTTCAACTGGATTGGGATCTGGAGAATACGGAGGCCAGTTTGACACCTTGGGTTCTTTGCCATGAGGGGGTGTCGTTGCTCTGCAACGGTGTTTGGGTGGGTGGTGTTTGTCAAAGAGGCTCCACAGAAATGACAGAACTCAAAGTTTCCCAGCAGAACATTTGATTGTAACAAGATAATCAATGCTCATTTCACTAGTCAGTTGTTTTAATGTTGTGGCTAAACAGTGAAGATATACATGTTGAATAAAATATGATTATATCATTTATATTATATGTAAATTAGATCAAATAAATGCAGGCGTTTAAGACATACTGTTTATATTTCCTCTCAGTAAATAAAACCCATTTAACATGCTGAACTGAAACAAGGCCAGTTGCCAAAAATATAGCACTTAGTAAAATCCATTTAAAATACTACTTTAACTTGTACATCACTTGTTTGCAAATTTGTTTGCCTTTTTAAAAGACAAACGGAAAAATAGGGAGAGCGACTAGTGTCCCAACAGTGACACTGTTGTGGCTTCTGCCAACCCAAACTGTTGGTATTCAACGACCTGTGAATGAGACTCGACGATCCTCTAAAATCATTTACTGATCTTAGAGTATTATTGAATCACAACTGACAAATCTCACACTTTCTGCCTTTAATTTTTGCACCTGTTTTAGCACTGACCTTGGTGGATCAGGTGTCTCTCCTCTCCGGATCTGATCACCATACAGGACAGAGCTGTTCCACCTGAAGCTGAAAACAAGTCCCACTGTTCACCTGGAGAGAGGAGGAAGAACTTTAATATAACATGGTGACTACAGGCATATGTGTGTCTCTGTGTGTATGTATGTGTATATACATATAAACATACACACACACACACACATACATATATATATATATATATATATATATATATATATACACACACACATATATATATATATATATATATATATATATATATATATATATATATACACACACACACACACATATATATAAAATCTGGAAAAAGAAGATGTAATTAGATTACAGACACATCAAGTAAAAAGGGGATTTCTTATACGATTATAATTTCATAATAAAGAATCATATAGCAGCCTGTAACCATGTGCATGACATCACTCCAGAAATCTCACATCACTCTGCACTGTAAAATCTACTATAATCTGATTCAATAAATATGTTTCTTAAAGTTAAACCAAATGTATTAAATCCTGAGAACATTTAGTGCTTTACACACAAGTAATATAATTTAAAAGTCTATCTTTTGACACACATGGAGTCAGTGCAGTGATCTAAATAACATATTAAACCAGAACTGAGACAAACACACTGAATACATTCTGTGCAGCTACACTGAGGCTGCATATTGTGTGTTAAACTACTTTAGCTGCTCAGAATGACCTTCTAGATGCTGACATACTAACATACTGAGACATTACTAACACAACATGGAGCCTGTTAGCTAACTGTGCTGTACTCAGATATTCAGCTGTAACGATGCTAGTATTAACAAGCTAACATTACACAGCACGTGGCGTCATGCTAACACTCTCCCACGACACACACGTTAGCTAACATGCAAACCTGTCTGTACAAACACGACGATTAAATGACCCAGTCGTCTTTATAAGCTCGTTATACTGTCAGTACCCAGTTAATGCGTCCTGACCCGTTAATAAAGGCAGCTGAGCCGCTGCTAACGTGTTTCCAAACCATGCAGTGCATCTGCAACAACTTTAAAGTCAGCTAGCTAACATAGCATAACATAACCACTCACTGAAGCTGACCTGCAAACGTTAGCTAACCAGCTTTCTAAAGACTACATACATTTCAAAAAAGTTTCATGCCGACTTTACCCAGACTCACAACTTGTTTTGAGAGAGTGACCGCCGTTTAATTAACTGTGCATTGTTCATGTAATAAACAGGCAGAGATAAAACGAACAAAATCACAATGGAGTTTGGTGCACCGAACAAAACACAACATCCGTCGCGGATTTAATTGGATGTAATTAAAGGATTATGTTCCAGCAGAATTTACCTCAACACTTAACAATTAAATGAGACCTCTTCAGCTTCTGTTCAGAGTTATTTCAGAAACATTTGAGGCAAACAGAAATCTCACCGACATGAGAGGGAGGCTGGCTCCATTTTAACCCGCAGACAACATGAAGCTGGTTTCTATGTGGAGCTCTGATATATTAAGGAACATCACCTGGGCTGATTACCTGAGATCTGGAGGTAATTACTGATCTGTACAGCTCCCACACAGACATGAATACACCTGTACTGAGCAGGTAACTGGGCACATAAAGCAGAATCATACAGAACAGTTTACTCACCGTGTTCGTGTCCTCAGAGAAGAGCCGCAAAGACCAGAGTGACGCTCTGTCAGCAAGTTAAATACACTTATTAAGTTTTGGAGGGAAATGCAGTAACTTCGCGCGGGAAACCGCCCCTTTTGGCGCGCACCACCTGGATTCGCCAGAAAATCTGTGGGCGGGACTTATTTGACCTAGTTTATGCTGATGAATCCAGAGAGACCAACAGCTCAGTTGGTCCAGCAGGTATCCCAAATATAGAGATTTTGCCTCAGAACGGTTAAACTCCTGGCTCAGCGTGTTTTACTGCATCCTGTTTCCTGTGATTTCTCAAGCTGTTTTGTCAAAAGAGGCTAAACTCAAAATAAAACAAATATCATTAGAACCAACACAGACAAACAATTGTTAATAGGAATAAAAATTGTCACTTTTTTATTGATATTTCATTTCTCTGGTCTTTGTTATAATTCCAATACTAACAGAATGTAATCAAGTTACCTTGAAATTGTAATTGGGTGGAGAGTGTATATCTAGATCTCTTCATGTTTTTCACTCAAAATAAAATATGTTGTTTGGTTTCATTGACCACTGAAGAAATTAAAAAAAAAGCTAACTTGATTGATTATATAATCAAAACTGTCAGACTCAAATGTACTAAAACAAGGATATCAAGCTGTATTATTTTTCTAGTTTATTTTTTTTATCTGCATTATCATTGTATTTACTTTTTAAATATTATATCCCATTTTCATTTGTATTAATCGAATATAAAAAATAAATATAAATATATTGACATAAAATAAAATATTATTAAGAAAAAAAAATCGGATTAGGGTATTTTTTCAAAATTCATAAAGTTTAAATATCCATTTAAAAAAATATTTTAAAGCAGCGGTGCAGTGACGCTCTGCGGCCACCAGAGGGCGATGAACACTCAGGATTATTTACTGACGATTACCGTCAAGTCAAACATAATAGCATGCATTCACTTCCGCTAGTGGCATTCAAAATAAAAGGGATTGTACAAGCGGCCTAAACGAAAAACAATTTTAAATGGGTATAAAACATGGATTCATCATTTGACAACAAGAATAGGGGTAATACACGGGTATTAGATGTAACGAGGTTAAACTGTGGTGCTGTTACGTGATTTTTAGCGCGATGAATCGAGCGAGCAACACTTTTCTCCTTGACGCTTTTGTTTTGAAAGTACCGCGTCTCCATGAGTCCAGAAGCTAGCAGCGGCGCACAGAAGCGTCATCATGGCAGCGGAGAGCGAGTGAGTTTGTTGACAGCTTTTCTAAATGTTCCTCCGAAAAACCTCAAACGTTTCATGACAGCCAGATTATCTGGTGACCCTTTTATTCATGTAGAGACCGTCTCGGTGTTCGGGGTCCAATCTGATGAAATGTAGCAGCTAACGTTGATTAGCCACACTGGCAGTGAGCTAACACGCTAACGTTAGCCTGGTTTGTGTGGCTGGTTAGATAATAACACATTAAAGCAGATGTTTGTGTTATAAAATGTGCTTCTGTCCGCAGTGTGCTGTCTGAAATCGAGGTGCTGCAGTCGATCTATCTGGATGAGCTGCTGGTGAGCAGGACGGAGGACGGGTGAGACCACAGTTAGCTTAGTTATCACTCTGCTTCATTAGCTTTGATCAGAGTTCTGATTATTCAGTGTTGGATCGATGTGAGGACTCACAGCTGGCGGAGGTCTCTGATAAAAACATTACACAGTGTTTGGAGCTTTAAAGATGCCTCAGGTTTGAGGGATTTTTGTCAGATTATCTAATCCTGACAGCTTCATGACACCCTCAAACAAAACCACATCAGTGTGGTCAAGTTTTATACTTAAATACAATTATGAAATATTTGCACTTTATATTTTCTGGTAATCTATGATATTCTACTGCAGTTAAGAGGTTAATATTGCACCTTACAATCCACTGCATTCAGTTCATGTGCAGATTCAGATTAACACTACAAAATAGAATCAATGCATAAATTAGGCCTGTTATTGTTGCTTAAGATTGAGACTTTATTGATCACAAGTGATCCTACAGATGGAGCACACTACTCAAAACGAGTTGGAGACATTTGGAGATGCAATAAAAAGTCAAATGAAATGTGTTCCATTGTTTTTGGTGACCAGAAATATTCACAAAACACAAACTGAGAATTCACATATGTAAGATAGGTGAATGTAGCTCTGCTGTTATCTGCTACAATATGAAAGTGATGAACACACAAATGAATCAGTGATTAAATTAAACAAATAAGAAAATCAGCACAATTTTTCTGAATCCAACGTGACGTCATTCAGTTTGATTCAGTCTGAAAGCCCCAAAACTCTTCATTTCCAAGAAAAGCAGGAAATCTTCACCTTTAAGAAGCTGAACTCAGACAGTGTTTCACCTTCTCACCTTGAAAAATGGCTGAAATGATAAAACTGAAAATCTGAATGAGGTCACAGGATTTGGTGTGAGTCCATCTCAGGAGCTTCTGCAGCTCTGCTCTGCGTCTCCATCTGAACTACCAGCTGTCACATGCAACATAATAATCCATGAAACCAGAACAGACACACAGTTTCTATCTGCGGTGAAAAGTAACCAACGGCTTCGTGACCTCATCATACAGATCTTTATTACATCCTCTCACTGTGGACGTCATCTGATCCGTAAACAGAGTTTGTTTGCTTTTCGAGGGATCAGGAAGAGACTTTAGACGATTCATCATAAATTAGTATTAATGTCATTTCATTGTGAAATAATGTGATCGTTATGTTTCATTCAGATCATTTGGACAAAATCTGGATTTGGACTAATGACATTTTTGAAAATCTTTTCTATGCTTTTCAATATAGATGTTAAATCAACATATTTTTAAATGGAGTTTGGCACAGAGTGTGTGCGCGGAGCAGCTGTCAGGCTTTGTCGTGCTGTTTTCTTGATATCTGATGACGCGGGACTTTACATGTTGTGTCCTCAGGGGCTGGGAGGTGAGCCTGGTCTTGTACCCGTCCACAGCCGAGGACTCCGTCTCCCAGTTCGTCCGACTCACTCTGACTTTGACCCTCGATCAGCAGGTAATGTTCCCGCTGTCGCCTCCTGCAGAATCTCTGTGTGGCTGCAGGCTGAGACACGTTCACTGTTTAGTTTTGGTCTTTTTCGTGGATTTATTCACAATGATAACACAAATGTCCGTCCCCAGACTTGAACCTGAGTCATGTTTCACTCTCTGCTGTTTTGTCTGCTCAGTATCCATCGTCTTCTCCAGACATCTCCATTCATAACCCACGAGGTCTCTCTGATGACAAGCTCAGCAGGTAACCAACTGAAGCTGCAGGCTGATGGGACTCACTTACTGTCACTGCTTTCATTTGTATGTTTGTATACAAAGTGTATAATCTTCTAATCTTGTGTTTCTCTCAGTGTCCTAAAGTGTCTTCAGCTGGAGGCTCAGTCCTGTCTGGGTTCACCTGTGTTGTACCAGCTCATCGAGGTCACTACATGCAGTGTTTTCTTTCAGTATGATATTGAAGAGTCGGTGATCTCTGTGATATCCATCATCTATTGAAATAATACGTTTAGGTCAAAGATTTCTAACTGTTCTTCTGTCTTTCCTCCTCCAGAAAGCTAAAGAAATCCTGACTGAGAGCAATATTCCCCACGGAAACTGTGTCATCTGCCTCTACGGCTTCAAGGTTTGTAGTTCAACATCAGTCCTCCAAGTTATTTTACTCCTCACACCGTCGGCTGATGTCAGACTCTCTGAAAGCTTAAGATTATTTGTATTTCTTTTATTCTGTTAATGGACTTTGGTTTGGAGGGTGACGGACAAAACATCCATCTCTAGGATGTTGCTGTATCGGCGATGTGTTCACAGCTTGTTCTGCTGCTTCTGTGTCTCCTGTTTGTCGTCAGGAGGGAGAGACGTTCACTAAGACCAGCTGCTATCACTACTTCCACTGCCACTGCCTCGGCCGCTACGCCAGCCACTCTGAGAACGAGCTCCGTCAGAGGGAGAAGGAGCTGGAGGAGGACAAGACCAGAGACCGGACCGACTACCAGGTCAGACGAGTTCTGCTCGGAGAAATGGTTTGACGTCTTTCTTTATCAGCTGTTTAATCCCTGAATCATCTCACAGGAGCTGACTGTGGTGTGTCCGGTGTGCAGAGAGCCTCTAACGTACGATGTTGATCAGCTTCTGTCCTCTCCTGCTCCTCAGCTGCCCGAGGTAACTCCATCACTTCACCTCACAAAACACTTCAACTGAAGCTGTTTTCCAACATCAAAAACAAAAGTGTCGATCTCTCTTTCATGGGAAAAATCCTGAAAGTAAAAGGTTTGTGTTTGTCACTCAGCTGGACGAAGCAGCGATCGGTTCCAGTTTTCAGCAGAAGTGGTGTGAACTCCAGAAGCTTTTAGAAAGGCAGCGCTCTAAAGGTGGAATCATCGACCCGGAGGAAGAATCAAATCGATTTCTCATCCACATCAACGAGGTGAGAACGGATCAGAACCGCGCTGACGTCTGTGTGAAGACGTCACGGAGAATCTGTCCAGCTGGAGTTTAAGTTATTTATGTTTCTGTCTTGTAACCCGACACAGATTCAGTCTGGAGTGTTCACATGCAGCACACATGACTCCGCGTATTAGTTTCTTATTGTTCCACCATTTTAGCACAAGCTTGTTTTAGCATTTTGGCAAAATAATTGTCTAACTTTCTGTCATACTTACAAATCACTGAGTTCAGTAGCTATCTGACGGAATCTGGGACATTTTAGTTACTCCGGCATTTCTAAGATTTGTTACAGAAAGAAATGGGAGGATACATGACACTCACAGCCAGAAGATATAAGAGACCAAAGTTCTGAGCAGTAATATCGCTGCAAATAAGCTGAAGTGACTGCAGAGTCCCTCTTTTATTCTGTTAAATGAATTAAGCGCGGCCGTTTGTAAGTTGAATATCAGCAGAGTAAATGGAAAGAAATGTTCTGTGTTTGTTCACAGAATATACTTTTGATTTGCTTTGCTGAGCTGCAGTTTAACCATAAAGACTTCAAGCTACTTGACATGAAGACACACTCGGTTATTTTGGGAAATCTGTTCTTTGCTGTCAAACTCTGAATCAGATGAGAAGAAGGATTTCCAGCACAGAGAGTCCCGAGACATTGTTAGTTTCTACATCATGTTGAACATTGACAGTGATGCTTCTCACCTCCCACAGACTCCATCTGTTGCTGAAAATGGAAACCTGGATGTGGATGACTCCCCTGGTCCCCCGCTGCCCTCAGTCTCCAGCGTCTCCTCCGGTGAACCTGGTGTCAGAGCCGAGCGCTTCGCTCCTGGACTGACTCACTGCAGAGGCGGGCAGGGCCAGAGGCGTCAGAACCAGGTGAGGGGGCAGAGGAGAGGAGGCCGGTCCAGACCACAACACAGGAGAGCCGCCCCCATCACGGAGCACCTGGACAAACTGTCTCTGTCCTCAGGCTGCACCGAGGGACCAATCAAAGCTCAGGGTAACCATGGCCATCAGACGCAAGTTAATGCAGAAGTATGTGAGTCTAAGACGGGCAGCGACGTCTGCGCAGAGCAACAAGACGCCGCGGCGTCTCCAGACGATCAGCCGGTGTGCCAGGCAGCCTCAGACACTGAATGCCCAGAAGGTGCTCCAGACTCTGCAGGCGGCCGTGTCCACCGCGGACGAAGAAGGGGTCCTCACCGACCCGTCCACCACACCGGGGCCCCTGGTCCTGCACACTACCACTGGGACGGCCGAGGTTCCAGAAGCAGGGGAGGGCCCAATAACCTGTGCAGCAGAGGAGGGGGGCCCCGAAGGGGACATGGCAGGGGCTTCCAGCACAAGGTGGCAGAGAGGGAGAGGGGAAGAGAGGAGGTGCTATGACAAAGGGCGACAGGAGGGCCAATGGACAAATGTGTGTGTGCCTCCATCATCGAATTGCATAGATTAAAGCCCTGCACCAGGAACGACCTTCACTGTAGTTTCCTTCACTCCTCCACATCGCCGTGCTCCTGGTCTCTGGTTTGCACTTTCATGCACACTAAAATCAGATACAGATGGATGTTGCTTTGTGTTGTGGTGCAATATGACTTGAAAGAACCACAAATTAAAACTTCTTTGGATGTCAGTGTGTCTGTATTTCCTGTTAGTTTATAACAAGGTTCTGTTCAGTTTCACTGACCGATGCAGCTTTAATATTTCTCCTTTGAATTATGTGTTGAAGTTTGGAAATATGTTGACAATGATGCAGAAATTTTAGTTTATGAGACAGAAAACTGAGGCGAGAGCGGCCTGTGGGACGAATCCACTCGCTTAAACATGAAATGTTCTTTTCACTACAATACATTTACCCGACCTCTTTAATGACTTGTGATTTTGCAGATTAAAATGTAATAAAAACCTTTTTTAAACCACCCAGCAGTAACTAAAATGGCTAAATCAGCTCCATTAATGTCACACTGTGTTAACTAATAATAATCAGGTTGTGCAATACAGCGACAAAAGAGGCTTAATTTACCAAACCTCACATCCTGAGAGTTTGGTTCTGGTTCTGATATTGTTTCTAACTTTTTGGGCCCGAGACACCCGGGCGGTCCTGAAGACTCCACATTTATGATCTGTGTGTGTGTAATTTGATGAATTACATGTTGTTTAATCCTGAATGTTCCATCTGAATCACAATATAAACAGTGTTGAAGAGGGATGTTGAATTAAAATCATAAACTGTGTAAATGCAGATGCAAATAGTTTTCATTCTATAATAATTCTGTTAATATTGTGCCTATGTGAGCTCATATTCCAAAATTTGTCGAGAACTAAAACTAATACTAATTCATTTCTAACCAACACAACGTGCAGAAAGAAGCCACAGCTACTTTTACTCATCTTAAACCCTGAAAGATGAAGCCAATATGAAAAGGAAGCATGATCGAGCACGTTTATGTTGGAATCTAACCAAAATAGTGCAAAGACTCATGGGAGTTGTAGTTTTTGAACGTTGCATCCTAGGAGGAAAGAGGCGGGGCCAAAGTGGGCGGAGCCTACGTTCCACCGGCGCCATCTTGGCAGTTTTTTGTTGGGACTCTAACGTCGCTCCTGTGAATTATCTGCGCAGGGTCGCAGAGGCGTGTTGTTGTTTTCAAACGGCCGAGGATATGACTGGCGGGAGCGATTTTCACAAAAGCTACAACAACAACAAGGACTCTGAGCCCAGGATGGACGTAGACATGGATTCCAGTCATATGGAAAGTGAGCGCGGTGATTTGGACAGTAGTATCCCGGCTGCGTGCTCCTCTAACGGCAGCGGCGGGGAGGAGGACGAGGCGGAGGCCGTTGGCCGTTTGAGAGAAGCCGGGGGCTCAAGTAGTCACCACACGCCGGACGGAGGTGGAGTGTATTGCGGCGGCAGGGAACAGGAGGTGTCGGTGGAAATTGGAGAGACGTATTTATGTCAGCGAGCCGACAAGTCATGGCGTGAGTGTTGATTCTGTTCTGCTTTTTCACCGCAACTTCAGTTAATGCTAGCAGGTGAATGTTAGTTGGTCGAGCGAAATTCAAACCAAACTCCATCAAATATTATTAATGTTTTGTGATATTGAGTGTTTTGAATCATGGCGGTAAGGTTTTTGAATTACAAATGCACATTGGGTCTTTCTAGAAAATTCGGCATAGGTGGTAAAACGATAACAGTGCCAACAACAGGAGAACCAATTCTAAGATAAATATATCACCTGGTGAAATACACAGTAAGTTGCATTATGTTACTGCCGAATAGTATGATGGCTCAGTATGCAAAACAACACGTTTTCTCAGGTGGAATAACATTAAGTGTGTTTGCTGGAAAGACAAAGATGTATCCGAGTTGTAGAAGTCTGAATGGAGTTTGGCGAGACGTCCCATTAAGATATAGCCTGCAGGTGTATGACAATGATACCTGTGTATCACCTCTTTGTTGGACCAAGCTCTCACTAACTGATGGACTTGCTCTGTTTTCAGACACAGCAGAGGTTATTCAGTCCCGGCTGAATGAACAGGAGGGCAGAGAGGAGTTCTACGTTCACTATGTAGGATGTGAGTATATCACGAAATATTGACATGCTCATCAATGCAATGCACATAATCAAACCTTTACATTTGCATAATTGAAGTTGTCTACTTTCTTCTAAATTATCCCTGCTCCACTGTCATTTTGCTTCCTTTTCATCTGCTCCTAATTTGGCCGCCTGCTCTCCATCATGTCGACTGCTTTACTACATGATGTTCATCTGGATTTCTTTGGCTTGCAGTCAACAGACGCCTTGACGAGTGGGTAGGAAAGGCCCGCCTGGCACTCACCAAGACGGTGAAGGACGCAGTGAGGAAGAGCACGGAGATCGGAGGTGTTGGTGATTTGGGTGAACAGCCTGAAAGGAAGATCACTCGCAACCAGAAACGCAAGCATGATGAGATCAACCACGTACAGAAGGTGGAGGCCGTTTATGTGACATACTGATTTCGTGCTGTTTCTGGTGACACTCTTTATTAGGTGGTCGATATTTATCTAATGGAGTTTTCCTTTGCAGACATATGCAGAGATGGACCCAACGACAGCTGCCCTGGAGAAAGAGCACGAGGCGGTAAGGTGGCTGAATCATGTGGTTGAACTGCTTTTGGTGCGAACAGTTTGCGTTTTCTAATGTTTTGAAATCGCTGTGAAGTTAAAATGATTTCCCTCATTCTGCTGCCTCCCTCAGATAACCAAAGTGAAATATGTGGATAAGATTCAGATAGGAAACTTTGAGATCGATGCCTGGTATTTCTCACCGTTTCCTGAGGACTACGGCAAGCAACCCAAGCTGTGGATCTGCGAGTACTGCCTTAAATACATGAAGTACGAGAAGACCTTCAGACATCACCTGGTCAGTGCAGTTTAACTTTGGTTTAGGATGTGGGGAGATTTGTGCCTCTTGTAGAATCATCTTCTTTACATTTGAAACATTGAGTTTTCTGCAAACAAAGATTATTTTGTCATCTGTTTGAATCTGAGAATGGAAACACAAGTTTTCTTTTCTAGTTGCTGAGTTTTGTTTAATATCTGGCAGAACATCTCACATGTTTTCTTGTACATTTCTGAAGAAAACTGTCTTTTCTCTCTGACTAACATGCAACAGCGATGCATTTTTTCGCCTGTGAAACTCGAGTCTTATAAAGTTTGGTACCAAGATGAACAACTGACAGTGATTAATGTTCATTTGACTTTTTGACTTTTGTCTCCTCAGTCTCACTGTCAGTGGAAGCAGCCGCCAGGCAAAGAAATCTACAGACGAAGCAACATATCCGTGTATGAAGTGGATGGGCGGGACCACAAGGTGAGCACACCTGAGAATGTTAAAAACTGTATATTCATCTGTGTCTGACATTGGTCTCCTGAGACAGAAAGCCAATCAGTTGTCTCTGAAGGAGAGACTTTTTGTGATGATGTTCACTGTTGTCATTCATTGTTGGTCTCTGTTTGCAGATCTACTGTCAGAATCTTTGTCTACTAGCAAAACTATTCCTCGACCACAAGACACTTTATTTTGATGTGGAGCCTTTTATTTTCTACATCCTCACTGAAGTCAACAAACAAGGAGCGCACATCGTCGGCTACTTCTCCAAAGTAAGGCTCGTTTCTGATGTTTTTAGAGTAAAGTGGACTTCAGTCCTAATAACAGTTTTTAAACCAGCATTGTTTAGACCCGACCATCCATTTTCTGTTTACTTTCGTTTTTGTCTCAGGCGCAGCAATCTTGGTCTACATGTGTTTAGGGCAACTTGAATTCTGTTTGCGTTTTTTTTTTGGCTTTTTTGGCATAAATCATCACACATGCATGACATTTGCCAGCACTTGACAAATTATGCTGTAATATTAAATGCAGACATGCAGAAACTAAAACTGGAACAGATAACAACATTATGTACTAACTTTGGTTTTGTTTTTCAGGAAAAAGAGTCTCCTGATGGGAACAATGTGGCGTGTATTCTCACACTGCCACCGTACCAACGCAGAGGCTACGGAAAGTTCCTCATAGCTTTCAGTAAGTCATGACTGAATCTTCACTTTACAGTGAACTATTTCTTTAGGCAGACACAGGCCGTTATTTATGCACTCACCAAGGTCTCGTTGTTAGATTAAAAAGCTTTTTCACTCAAAACTTTTGGACTGCAGATCCAGCTCACATATTCTCACCTCACAGAGCCGAACTGTAGTCCATAAATCACACAGCGCTCATGTCAAATACAGAACATCAGCTCACTTATAGCACAATTTTTACACAAATATATTTGAAACAAAACACTTATTTAACGGTGTATAAAAATTTTTTTTGCGGCTGTGTGTGCAGGTTACGAGCTGTCCAAGCTGGAGAGTGCCGTCGGCTCTCCAGAGAAGCCTCTGTCTGACCTGGGGAAGCTCAGCTACAGAAGTTACTGGTCCTGGGTTCTTCTGGAGATCCTGAGGGACTTCAGGGGAACGCTGTCCATCAAAGATCTCAGGTAGACACACAAACACTATCTGATAACAAGTGACATCATCAGACACCCAGCCATCATGCTCACACATCGACCCTCCTCCCTCTTTTCACCTCCAGCCAGATGACCAGCATCACGCAGAGTGACATCATCAGCACGCTGCAGTCGCTCAACATGGTGAAATACTGGAAAGGTCAGCATGTTATATGTGTGACACCCAAACTGGTGGAGGAGCACCTGAAGAGCGCCCAGTACAAGAAACCACCAATCACAGGTAAGTGTAGACATTTTGGATTCTACACAAACCGCCATTAATTACATTCATTTGTTTGTTTACAAAGAAGAATATTTCTTTTTTGAGGAGGTTAAATCAGGAAGAATTTACTTATAGTGTGAATAATTGTTGTTGAGTCAATTATTGCTGAGATTGGGTTAGTGGCCTTTAAAAACATATTTTCTGACATTCTACAACAACTACTTGATTATTTGGGAAACATAATATGTAGATATGAATTGATAAGCAGAATATTCCTCACTTGAAGCCCTAATCATAATGTTTTCACAGATTTATGACACCCACACTCACTTCCACACAGGAGCTTTTCAGGTCACTATTGTTAGAACAGGATGGATGTTTTTGTAGCACAATGCTGCATCCACAGTATCAGCAGAATGAGAAGAACAGAAACCCTCCCATTATTCAAACCTTTCAGCGTACGCAATTTATTCCAAAATGTTATCACCCTCTCCACTGCAAGCTTTGTTGTCACACCATTTAATTGGCCTATTTTAGCTCCTTTTACTCTGTTATTGTGATGTTTGTAGCAGTTTGTTTGTTTGTTTCAATGGCTACTTTGCTGCTGTTTTATTAACAATGATGAAGTTCTACGAAAGAAGAGCGATGTCATCACTGGTTGAAATTACAATATCTTGGAATCTAAATTCGGACTAGGAGGCTCCGAGAACAATTTTCCATCAGTTGTTTGTTGAATACAGTCTGAATAATTTGCTGTGAACGCATCAAAAGCGGCACTATTGTCGCAAAACACATGGCATGAAATCAGGGTTCACTCTTCTTTTAAACGGTTTCAATCTCAGCCTTGTCAAAATGTTCCTGTAGCTCGAGAGCTGGAATCACCAATTATTGTTTTACAATATCAGAAGATGGTAAAAAAAGTCAATCAGTGTTTCCAAAAGCCAGAGATGACTTCCTTAAATGTCTTGTTTTGTCCACAACCCAAAGATAAACATGTTACTGCCATAGAGGAGGAAAGAAACAAGAACATATTCCTGTTTAACAAGCTGGAAGCTGTGTGTTGATTCGTCTCCTAGCAACAAGGCAACATGATGGAGTCCTGAAACACTCCTCCGTTTGTTTTGTGTCACTCACGGTGTGTCTCGTCTCTCTCACAGTGGACACGATGTGTTTGAAGTGGGCGCCACCGAAAAACAAACAAGCAAAGTTATCCAAGAAGTGAGAGGACGAGGTGACGTCCCGTCAGTCCGTCTGTCACCTTTTCTCCCGCTCCCATGAAAACTCCATGTATATAGCTGTTCGTAGCATCTGTCAGTATTTTCTTAAAATAAATATTTAAAAAAATCTACACTTGTCTCCTGTTTGCTTCTTGGTTAACTTCTATCAGCTATTTATTAAAAGCTGCCAAAGTTTTTCTTTTTAATGTTTTTTAGGCTCCATATTTTTTGTTTTGTTTTTTTTCAGTACAGTTTTGTTTAGTACATAACTAACATTTGGTCACACATTTGTTTACATGTACATATGTATATACTGCATATTATGGATTAACTGATTATCAGTTTTTAAAAAAAATATTTTTCAGATTGTTGGAAACTTAATTTTGAGGAGTTTGCTGATGATATGGATTGATTAGTTTGTTATCTTGTTATTTGGCACTTTCTTATTTACATTTTTATTGTTATTTTTCTGTTCCTGTAGTAGACGGTGGGGTCCGTCATATAAAGCCTGACACATCTGTTACTTTTTAATTAAACTGAATTTATGTCGTGTGTGGAAATTAAACAAAAATACTCACAAAGTGATAACTGATTTTAAAATGTTTGGCTCTGTTGCAACATGAGATCACGAGTTACTTTGCAAGTTCAAGGACCTCAGAATTGTATCCAAGTGAGCTGAACATAGAAAAACTACAAACATGTCCCCCAGGTCGCACTACTGAAGGCTGCATTCCATTCAGTTGTGACTGTTCCAGGGCTAAATGGGACGGGGCCATGTTGAAAACACCTGATTCTTCTCCTGTAATCACAGTGAACATGTTGCTGTGAGGAGAGTGAACAGAGTTCTGGAGTTTTCAGAGAAATGTTTCCTGATAGAGAAGGAAACAGTTTTAATCTCAGCTGGTGAACAAAACATGATGCAGGAGAACAGACAGACATGTTGGAGTTCAGCAGAGTTCAGGTAAAGAACATTTTATTTAAAATCAAGCGGTAGTGAAACTCATGTTAGAGTGGGTGCATGGAGTCCATGTTGTGATGTAACTCTGATCATGAACACGAGGGGGCAGCAGAGCGCTGACACCAGCAGAAACTCAGTGATACTGTGAGAACTTCAGATTTCTCTTTAATGAACTCTAAATAAGCTGCATCAGTTTGATAACACATCTACACTTTATCCCTAAATAGAGAAGAATAAATACCTGTCTTTCACAGTGGAGGTCGTGGACAGTGGAGTGATTTTGAGTTTGGAGATTTATCTGAGAGTAAAAAACATCCAGAAATGACATCAGCTGTTTATCAGGTTTGTTTTTTTAGTCATTTTTTGGCAGTGATCCATCAAACTTGCTGTAATGAGATGAACTGAGGCGGCTTATTTTAGTGTTGCATTAAGTTACTTTGTTTTTGTGTTTTTACTTGGCATTTGTTGTAATATTTATTGGTATTTTTATTGTTTGTCTCTGATGCAACATGTAATCTGCAGAGAAACAAGTAACTAACTGGAGTAAAAAGAACAATATTTGCCTCCAAAATGTAGTGGAGTCGCAGGAAACAGCAACAAAGAGATAAACTGATATTTCACACATATTTGTTGCATTAAGTACTTAAAAGTCAAACTTTAGTAAAAGATTTGTTGTTAGTATATTACTAAAGAAAAAAAGAAAAGTCTCACATGAATAGTATTTGAATAAAAAGTCTATAACGATTTGGTATTAAATGTAATCAGAAGTAAATTGACGGCAATCAATGTACTTAATTATCAAGAAGTACAAGTAATAGAAATACTCAAAGGATTGTTGGCCTGACTGATGATCTGATCGGATATTCTGCATTTTTCTGATTATTGACATCTGTGTTTTATTTGATTATCAGAAAAATGATTTCTGCAAATAGGAAGAAAAACAAGATGAATACACGCACATGCTGCACATGAACGTAACGTAGAGAACATGTCAGCAAGTCTAATGTGTCATTGACAGTGTGGATATCTAATTCTAAGACTGGACTGTGAAGTGCTTTAAAGATTAACTGATCAGGTGAATCTCAACATTTTTTCAGAGTTGGTTGTCGGAGCAGCTGGACGGAGACTGAAGAGCCTCGACACCAAATCCTGACTGAAAACATGAGCAGGTTCGTTCCTCTAATCGTTCAGATACAGAAGGATTTTGCTGATAAATTGATAAATTTCACCATAAAAATCCATCACGATCTGCAGTGCAGTCAAAGAAAAAATAAAGTTGAGGTATTCCAAACATTTATGGAGGCCACTTTCTGATTAATATGAATAATTAAGTTTTTGGCGCACTCTGTCAGAGCTTGGAGAATGCTGATATTAGGATGTAAAAACATTCAAATATTGATACAGTTTGTGAAATGATCACTGGAATGTGGTTATCAAACTCTTGTAACAAAGATGTGTAATGAAATAAGGATATTTCACAATAAAACCTTGCATTGCATTGAAACATTGAATTTTATAATTAAGAAACTTTTGCAAACATCTTTTTCCTTTTCTGTGTGTACAAATAATACAAAATAAAGAAGGAATATTGATTTAAAAATGTGCAACTTTGTACTGTAATCTGCAAAGTCACTAGTAACTAAGTGGAGTAAAAAGTACAATATTTGCCCCCAAAATGTATAAAGTAGGAGAAAATTGAAATATCAATAACTGAAGGCGTTCCAGCACAAATTTACTTTTTCTGCAAACACTGATGTATATTTGATCAGCCAGTATCGTTCACTGGAACACTGGTTGCAGTGCTGCACCAGCACATATTTTAGGTACACCTTATAAAACATTTTGACTCAATTTCTTAACACGAAGACATGATGAAAATGATTAACAGGAAAAAAGGTAGACATGCTGGTTTTCTTAATCTAAATCACAAGCAACAAAACAGTTGTGAAAAAACAAACCCTGAATCTGAGCTGCGGCGGTGCGACAGAGTAAAAGTCAGGGTTAAAAAG
The DNA here is from genome assembly GCA_963678695.2 of Diplodus puntazzo. Lineage (NCBI taxonomy): Eukaryota > Metazoa > Chordata > Actinopteri > Spariformes > Sparidae > Diplodus > Diplodus puntazzo. The sequence continues at coordinate 2,018,357 of OZ023174.1, forward strand.
TCGCACTTGACAGGTTTTTGGGTGTGAGACCAGAATAGTTGCACCCTGGAGCTCTGACATAATTAAGTAATTGGTTAATTAAAAGAACAGTTTGAAAATTGAATTATCAGAGACTTATTTTTGTGTGTGGTGCTGGTTTCCTGGCCATGACTCTGGATCCATCAGGATGTCTGTTTTAAACCTTACTGCCCCTAAAATGATTTTAATGAGATAGTTGTTTATTAATTATTAGTCTGACTGCTCATACTACAAATTTGCGCTACATTTCCCTTTCAAACCCCCTTTTTACCCGATGATGTATCATCAGCTATAGCAGTTACATTTCTGATTGCATTCCTGACAGAGTAAGTTGCCGGATGTGTTTATCTTTGTACAAATGCAAAAAAAAACCCTGATCAATCCCTCACTGAGTGACCGACGTGATAACTTGATATTTGAGGTCGCTGTCGCACGCTGGCTGACAGCAGCTAACTCTGCTGCCACACAAATAATAATTAGCTCTGTCCTTTTAGCCGCGCGCCATCGATCAGCTGTATTGATGATTCCATCACCGCTGGCTGTGGCTGCTCTTCACTGCAGATATGAAGCGTTTGTGAAAGTTCAATAAATTAGATTTTTGGATCTTTGCAGTTCTAACAAGGCAGGAAAGACCTGAGTCGAGATTTAACAAAGCCAGAACTCTTAAAGGCTGCTGGTGAGCGATGTTATTGTTACAAATTACCAGAAAAGATAAAAACCAACAATCTATTTGTGCGTCTGTCAATACTGTCTGACTTCCTGAGAACATTGAAGAAGTGCATTTGTTGGGATTATTTTCAGGGGCGGATTAATCCACAATTGGTGCATTAGTTAGTTTTTGTGGGTTCTATAAGTTTATAGTAAGTATAGTAATAAGATTGTTTACTTAAGTGACAAAACCACTGTGTTAAAGTGCACAAATACACGAGGATGGAATAAATCACACAGGCACAAATTAAAGGGAAATTCTGTTTTTATTTTCAAAAGTTGTACTTCAAAACCACTAAGGTCATTTATAAGGCATTCACAACAATTCTCTCTTTTTTGGTTTCTGGACATTTGAGACAGTTTTTGATGCTTTCAGAGAGGATTTCCTACAACAGGAGTACAGCTAAGGCACAGCACTACTCCCAGAGAGAGAGAGAACAAACAAAACAAGCAAACAGCCAGAAAGACAGAAATGGCACTGGGAAAAACAAACAGAACAAAAAATAGGTTGGACATAAAAGAAACCGAGCAGGCAAAAATAAAGAAAAGTATGCAAAGAACAAACCTGTGGGATTTTCCTCCAGAATCTGAAGACGATCATCAACATCTACACATTTTCACACCATCAAGTTCCTTTAAAAATGATCACATCACAGCGTCCAAACAATCGGACCTTTCTATGTCATTAACTTAAAAACTGTACATCATCTGAGTATTTTACAAAATACTGATTTACATCGACTCATGGTCATATGAAAAATACTTATCGGACGTTAAGTGGCTCGATATTTTCAAATCAACACTGAGCACGAACAGAATAACAACAAAAAACTGGATTTCTCATCTTTTTAAAAAATATTTTTTTAATGTTCAGGACTTCCTTTGAAGAGTCTGAAAGACCTCAGACATAAAATAAAACAATTAGTTTAATCTTGGATCAAATTATGACAACATTGGGCAGCCGCACCCGTAACGATCAATGTTTAAACTTTATGACGAGTGTTTCTGACTGACTGGCATCTGGGGTAAAAAAAATAAAATATTAGACTTTATCCCATAATTTCAACATTTACTCGCATCAATTCATAATTTCAAGAAAGCATCTCCTCACAATGCTCTAGTGGCCATAATATTTATTACAGCAGCAAAGGAGGAAGTCAGGTGAAGTTGCATAAAGTGAAACGCCAGCACAGGAATAATCCTCCATGTAAACGCAGTTATGTTAATGCTGTCTGAATGTTTTGGTCCTGTGCACTGAGACCATAAGTTGTAAACTGTGCTGATCCACAACCCAAACATCTGGAAACATCTGCCCCATGCCTAACAATAAATTATATAATAGTTACAATCCTTTCTTGAATAAATATGATGTGCAGTTCATGTTTTTACTTTAAGTGCCGACTGTTCATTCTGAGTTTCACCCTCATGGTTAAAAAAAGTTTGTTAAAAAACTAATTTTCAACAAACTATGAAGAGAAGAGTTTCGATGTGGAGTTAAAGTCATGCTGCAGAGATATTTACTTTAGCTAGCATGCTAACCAGCTAGCCTCAACCTATTTTTCCTTATGAGTTCCAGTCAGGCCCACTAGCTGCACAGCTAACAGGCAACGGCAGATAAAGCTAGCAGCAGTTAGCCGTTACTCCGGGATATGCTGCCCCCGATCTGCTGGAAGTCTAATATCAAGAGGCAGCCAAGTCGTTTTAGATTCTGTTACCTTCTGACAGTCAGGCTCGCCTTTTCCCACAGTTTCAAGTCTCCATGCTAAGCTAACGAGCTGCATGAGTGGAATAAATCCGTCTCCAGCTTCTTCAGTTGTTCATGATAATGTTGCAACGCTGTTCTGCTGTAAAGCTCCAGAAATGTTCTGTGGACTATGAAACTTCACCTGACTGTCCATCAGCGTGGAGGGAAGAGATATGACTGGATTTGTTGGTTTTGATTTGAACTGTTCATTAAACATCAGTTTAAAATAAGTAACTGTACTTTGAGCTCTGTGGTCAGATCAAACTCATCGCTGTGAAGTAGTTGAAAAAGGGCGAGGATGCTGCTCAGATCCCCTCAAACATTTACCGTCAGTCCTGACAAACACTTGAAGGCCTTTTAGAAACAAAGGCAGACGATTTTGTCCAAAAAACAAAAGTCACCCACTGCACCAAATATCAGCATATCAAATAGTAGTCATTGACTAAAAAAATGTTTCTATAAACTTCTGAATAAATAACTTGCGTACGTCGCAGTTGTACGCTTTGACACAGTCACATCAGATTAAAAAAAAATGTGTGTAAAGTAAAAATAAAATAAAAACAGAGGAGGTGAATCTCTTCTGAGTTCCAGCACAGCGGACGTCTCACACTTCAAGTCTCAGGCGGTCTGAAGGATTCAGACATGGCACGGAAAGAAAACAAAGAATCAGAATACAGAGCTGTCGGTGTCAGGAGGGAGATCAATAATTATCTATTTATCAGTCATTTATAATAAAACTAATGATGGCGGCTGAAAGTAACTGAGTACTTTTACTAAAGTACAAATCTAAAAGTACTTGTTTTTACTTCTGACAGCTAAAGTTAGTAGTTAGTTTGTAGGTTTGGAATTCACATAAAACAGTAGCACTTTAATATAAGATGGATTTTTACAGACAACAATCTGCCAGTAAGTAATGTCCTACAAAATTAGTACTTTTGCTTCGTAATACTTCTGTTACATTTGTGTTTTTCTTTTGGTGGTATTTATTTATGGCTGCGGATAACTGTTTTGATTTTATTTGATCTTTCAAGGTCAGAAAATTGTGAAAAATGTTGATTAGTGTTCTCAAAGCCTGTGATTCTGTCCTCAAGTGTTTGGTTTTGTCAACAACCCAAAGATATTCAGTTTACTGTCAGAGGAAAGAAACCAGAAAATATTCACATTTAACAAGCGGACATCACAGAATTTAGACTTAAAATGACTTGAAACAATAAACTGACCATCAAAATAGTTAGAAGATGGTTGAATATTTAAACAGTTCACGAGTGATCAAATAATCTTTGCAGCACTCCGTATTCCACCGTTTCAGTGTTTTTCTGATCTAGTTACAGTTGAACATCCAACAGACTGAACCAAAACTCCGACCGAACGTGATTTATACTAACTTAATCTGAGGATGTAAATTAAAGAAATTAAATAAATATATTTTGTAAGAATTGATCAGAATTTCCCCCCTGACACGCAGCTGGCTGTCTGAGAACGTCGATGGTTGCTCATGAGTTTTTTGAGGCTCATTATCTCAAAACAGTGAGTGCTTTTTGTGTAGTTTGAGGCCTGAGATTTAATTACTGTATACTCTCAGGAAATCAAACATTGTAATGGGTGTTTTGTTCTCTTGATATCAATTCATTGTTGTTAATTTTGATCTGAATTTTAAGTTGTTTACTGATTTTAAATAAAATCTTTGATCACAAAGTTTTTTGCTACAATGATCCTACAATTGAGCAACCACGTCCGTTTTCATCATCTAAACATGTTGAAGAACACTTGTATACTTAAACTCAGGGAAACACTCACAACAAGAGGTATAGATTTCTTCTCTCACACACACTCATGGACGGACACACACACACCTCTGTAGTCCGATAAGCAGGGAGAGCAGCCGACTGAATGAGGACTGAGCGTTACAGTCAGTTTCTCGTCTTCCTGTCGCTGCCTTTAAAGTTCGATCCATCCGTTTCCTTTCACTCCGACGTCGCACAAATTAAAATAAATAAATACCAGAGACAAACGGGATGTCAGCCCGTGTCTTCCTTCATTTGCTCCTCTCCTTTATCTCCGCCCGGCCGTCTGCTACCTGATCCGTCCGTCTTCTCTGGGCGGGGTCAGTTCAGACTTCGGGTCGGGGCTGGCCGAGCTCCACACGGTGAGACCGCAGCGCTGCATGACGGGACAGGCGCTGGGTCCCACCGAGCAGACGTCTGCGGCTGACCAGCGGCCTTCCAGCAGCCGGTCCAGCCAGCGACGCAGCGGCGCCCCCGTCAGGCCGGCGTTGGCCTCCGCCTCCTCCACCGCGCCCAGGCTCACCGGGAGTCGCAGCACCGGGTTCAGGCCGTGGAAACTCTGCTCCATGTAAGAGTTTCTGGGCGGGCCGCCGTGCAGCCGCAGGGCGTCCTCTGGAAGACGGGTGAGAGAGAAGAACGGAGAATTTAAGATCAAATTTAAAAGCCGAAGAGGATCTTTAGAAAACAGTCATCAATAAAAGAAATGGATGTTAAGTATCCAGTTATTGATCCTCATTTGTGAACTCGGCACTCGATACGATACAGAAAACACAAACCTGAAGGAGAAATAAGAATGTTATTGAATATTAAATCTGTGGCTAAATCAGTTAAACCCTCAAGCTGCTGATACTTAATATTAATATTTATTTACTCTCAGTGTGTTCAGTACATTTCAGTGCACTGGTGTCATTTTGGACTATACATTTATTATTGAACTCAAACTTAAATTTGCTGCCCGTTTTACACATCTGTCACTAACCAATTATGAGGGCTCATTATGAAAAATGCCGTTATCGGAATATATTATTTCCCAATATTCGTCTCGCCAAAAACAGTATTGTTTGGGCTCCAATTTAAAAAATATTCTATTTTTGACCATATATTCATAAAAGAAAACATTTTGAAGAAAAAAAATCCTCCAAATATCAGCAGTGATTTTGTTAAACGACCTTCTGGGTTTTCAAAGAGGTGAACGAGTTGTGTTTTAACACACACACCCCGGTCAGAGGCATGGAGACAAGAGCAGATAAAAACAACAAACACACTCCGATCACATCACGTCACATGCCGTCTTCACTTTATGAGTCTGGTCCAATAAAACCTCCCCGTCTATTAATGAACCAGGCTTTACTTAGAGGTCTGCAGTGATCCTCTGTACGTACATGCACACACACACACACAGAGGCCTGTAGAGGTCAAACAAATCAAACAGTAACCCAGAGAAGGCTAATTCAGAAAGAGGTGACCCTGTATGTGTGTGTGTGTGTGTGTGACTGGATACTGACACTATAAATATGTGTGCATGGCGCTGACAGCTGTGGCAGGAGGCCTCTGTGTTTGTAATTTAAGTATTGGATCTGCTATTGACACACACACACACACACACACACACACACACACACACGACAGTAACTAAAGCTCTGAATATCATTTCAACAGGTGCTTTCACAACGCTCTAATGTAAGTAACACTCAACTATGTGAGTCTTTGCCCATAATTGCAGTAATGTGGAAGCAGTACTTTACACATGTCACTAAATAAATAATGTTTTGAGTAAATCGGACCGAGTCAAGTACAGAGAGGGAGAGAGAGACAGGTAGGTAAAGAGACAGGGAGGGAGAGAGAGACAGGGAGGTAAAGAGACAGGTAGGGAGAGGGGGAGGGAGGGAGAAGTGGGTGAACATTCTTGCGATAATGACTTTTCCTGTGTTTGCATCGCTCACCCTGCTGCAGAGGCTGTTGTCGGTGGAAGTCCAGCGGAGCCACGATGAAGCTGGTCTGACCCAGCGGGTTCCAGTGGTGCAGCACCTTCAGCGTCCACACGCCGGGCCGCAGCGGCAGGGTGAGCGGCGGGCGGTAGTGGGTGACCTCAGCGGAAGCGTCCACCAGGATGTCGTAAGTGGCGGCGATGACGTTGGTGGGGTCGACCCACACCACAGTGGCCGTCAAGTTGCTCTGGCCTCGGCTCCAGCGCTGCACGGCCACCGGCTCGTCCTCGGGCCCCACGAGAGCCCCCCAGTTCCTGAAGAGACGCTCCTTTGGATCCCAGTCTGTCCCGACCTGAGAGGACAGGAATGGAGGATGAGTTTAAGGTTTAACTAACAGACTAGTCTGGCTCCAGTACACATTTGTACCTTTCACCTTTAGATCCTGCAAACAAAACTAACAATCCTGGTCAGACATTAAACTCACTAAGACTTCATTTGAATCCCTTCTAAAATCTTTAATCTCTACGTTCAGTGTGCAGTCTTCAGTCTTTCTGTGCCGCGACACTTCTCTGTATGATCATTGTCATTTCTGTCATTTTGTCACTTTGGTCTTGTGTCTTTTTTTAAATGGGTTTTTGTTCGATTTTCTGTGAAGGATGTCGCAACTTACTGTAGAGCTGTACAAATAAAGCTCATTATCACAATAACTGACTCAAACCTTGCACTAATTTAATATACAGACAATTATCAGTTTAGCAGCAATTTATTTTACCAATTTGGGGAAATTTCACCTTTTTAAATGCTGATGATTATGTACAATGTTTAGGCCTCATGCAACAGTTAATAGCTGACCTGGATGTGCTGCAGCCTGTTGGTGGGCTGGGGAGGGCTGACCAGGGTGAAGTGGTCTTTGGGCGTCACCCACGTCTCCAGGCTCTCCAGCTGGGTGGAGGCTCGGTTCGTGGCTGCATGACGCACCAGGTAGCCTTGGAACTGGTCTGACAAGAAGTAGAGGTGGACGGACACTGGGTGGCCCATTGCCATGTACCTGAGAGAGACAGACAGTGGTTTAATAGAAGGTTTGAGTGTAGAAGTCCAGCAGTTCCTCTGAGCCTGCGTTAGCAATGAGCTAACACTCGATCAACACTCTTTTTTAATTTTAAAATGAGAGGACAAACAACCAAAATATCACCAGACTCCTTTGACTAATCGCGTAACTTTAAGATTTTCTTCTGTGGGGAGAAACTGAACAAACGCGAAACTCTGATTCTGAATCATCTTTTACTTGTAAATTCAGCACAGCATGTTCCACATTAACTCCTTCCTTTGCATAAAAAAACATGGTGTCCCAGTTATGTACACCGTATTTTTTTTATATTGAGCAGCTTACAGCTGTCCACTTGATCAGATCATTCAGGACGGATGTTAATGTCAGGTCTCAATTTCCTCCTCTAATAAACACTAACAGAGAAAAAAATAGGAACAGCCGCTGTTTGTTAGAGTGCCGACTCCACACAAACACACTGCTGACAAGTTTGTTACAATAATGCCCAATTTTGTGTCTCCAAAGTAAAAGAGGAAGAAGACAGTTCATCGTTTTCTTCACTGACATGCAGCCGGTGTTTTCAAACGTTAGCAGATTAGCGTGGACGTGGTCTGAGATGTTACTTAACTGAAATCACAGGTTGAAGGGAACAGACTAGTCCTGTTTTAACTCCCCCTTCAGCCCCCCTTCTCACACACACACACACACACTTCCCATAAAGCTGCCCGCACCCATTCAAGCCACCAATCCCCACCCGAACTCCAACAAGTACCTCCTTGTACCTACCGTGGGTCTCCACCCCATACACACTCTCTGCTGGAAAAACCCAGTCTGTGCAGACACTGTAGCCCGATTGTACCCCAGGACAAGCTAACGTTATCTTCATATGCAATTCAGACTCACAAACACACACTGGTGGTGAGTTTAGTGGAAAGACACATTTCGTCTGCCAGTCTTCCTCACCGCTCTAACACAGTTTCTCTCAGCAAAGAGCACAAGGCCCAGATTTACTGACCCAAATATAAATCACCTAAACACACTGGGGACGAGTGAGAACTGATACCTGTGTATATTCGCCTTCGACAGCCAGAACCAAATGTAGCTCAGACTTTTGTCCTCACACCTGTGGTTAATTTAGTTTGGTCTGCATCGTTTCCTGTTCACACCAACGAAACCAGAAGCTGTAAACATGAAGTCATGACTATCGGGTAACTCGCTGATTGTTTTGGTGACTGTCGCCATCAACACTACATGCACCCACATGGTTGTTCCTTTTTTTTTTAACTGTCAGAAAGTGAAGCTGTACTTCACTGAATCTTATTGGATTATGCTGATGTTGCTGTTTAGTAAATAGGGCACAAGCTAACACTGCAATTCTAACACTCATTGTCTGATTTGTCTTTTGAAAGCAAAAGATTTGGTCATTGAAAGAATCACTGGAACCAGACCAACAACCCACTTTTCTGAAGAGTCGGTTTAGTCGTTTGGCTCACACCAGTGTTCGACTGGAAGCCTCTAAACCAAACTAAACAACCCAAACTAAACAGAAAAACACACCAGTCTCTGTTTGAGATGAACCAAACAGATTCTGCAATGAAGAATAACATCTCAGACCACCGGGGGCCACATGGGAAGATATATGAACCAATGAGGTCTTCTTCACTCTACAGGCTCATTAATGCTCCCTTTGCATACGAACATTGATTTGCATATTTTAAACAATATAACCATCACCGCCCGCATACTTCCATGTCCTTCAAGCAATACAACCACTGGAGGGCATCAGACTGATGTTGACCTACACGCCATCCAACTCCATATAATTCCTGTAACAATCACCTTCAGGACGTCATGTAGTAATGGTTTGTCTGTGTCCAGGTAAAGGAACATACTGATTTTTATAACTTGTCACCAGCTTGTATAACCTCGCCTCAGTAAAAGTTGGATGGAACTATTGGCTACACTGCCCCTCACGACTACCGGAGGCAATAAACACAGAGTCCGGACAGGAGGCCAAGTCTGTATCCAGTTCTATGGTTGAGCATAAATCAGCCTTAACTGGGAGAGAACTTCTGCACCCGTAAACCCCGATCACAAACTGCTGGAACCAGGGCAACTGATAATCTAGTGCATGCCCAGGACAAAATGATCTCCAAAGACCCTCTCAGTACATCATTTTAAGTGTTAGTGAGCCTTTTTGATCCTGCAGAAACTGAGAACCCCTGGAATGCCCCCAAGCATTCCTCTATAACATTTAAGAACCTCTTAGATCATCATCAAGAACCGTCACAGCCTGTGTATAAACTCCTGGTGCCCTTTAAAAAAAACACAAGAGCTCCTTAACAAACCCCTGGAACCACATTTAAGCACCGTCCACACCAAGAACCATGACGATGTCCATAATGATGTGAGCGTCCACACTGAGGAACATCGACTGTTCTGTTAACACCAAGCACACACTACATGCTCCATCTGCATCTACAGCTTAGCACAATGGATACTGATGACCTGCTGCTGCTGTACATCACACAGAAACACAAAAGACATATCCAGCTGTCAATAAATCCACATCATACCTGCAGCTGTTGTCGTTGGGGTGTCCCTGCAGCGAGCTGGCAGCGCGGGACAGTCCCATACGAGTGAAGGCGTGGTAGTGGGTGAGCGCAGAGTCTGATAGGCTGGCGGGGCCGTCTGTCTCCTGCTCGTAAATGTTTTCCCAGTAGGCCTGGAGGCCCGGGGTGCCTGAGGCATAAGTTCCATACAGGTAGGAGTCCAGCTGGTTGATGATCTCCTGACTGACGCTGGCCTCAAACTTCCTGGCAAAGAAGGTGGGCCTGGATGCTTGCTGTGGTCAGAGAAGACAGAGGGAGATGAGGAGGGTTCGTTACAGTGAGACCAACTTTGACCTTCAATAAAAAGTTTAAAAAGTTAAGAGACAAGACAACAAAACATGAAACTAATCAACAATCGAGTAGCCTATAATGGAAAAGTTATAAAACCAAGAAAAACTATAATAGAAAATATAATTAACTGGTTCAGAATACAAGCAAGAAGTTCTATGAGTGGGAGATCAACTCCTGCAACACATGAGTAGGAACACTGGTAGCATTGATTCAGACTGTAGTGGAAGATGTGAAACCACAGAGTCACAGAGTTCATGCAAGGTCAAATTTATCTCCAGAATCCAGCGAGGACACTTTGAAATATACGAGTCAAGCCAGATTTTAAAAAACAAAAAAACAAAACATTTTTATTTATTTATTTGCATGTCAATATATTTTTTGGAACTGTTGTTTTTGTGATGAGTGCTTTCACACAGCAAACATTAAGAGGAACAAAGTCGATTTTTCTGAGCATTCCCGTCATGAATGAAGGCATCAAACCAACCACAACTCATCAGAATGGCAGACCTGTTAATTGTTTGTGTGTCTGCCTCACTCTGTCTTTATTATTTTGTGTCCTCTGTGATATAATATGTGACAAAGATGACTTGGGATGAGCGACCTCAGCTGCTCCATGTACAGACAGATCGGTAACAACAAGGAGGGGAAACTTATCTGTGCTCAAATCATTAATTTTACCTCGCAGAAGGTGGAAGTTACTGTTCTACAGCTGTTTTAGGCCGTTAGTCTGTTTGTAACTTTGGTGTTTTAATGTATTAATACATCTTGATGAACTGGACTGTAGGCCCTGACAGGCAGCTGAGATGAACCCGGTGAATGTGACTCGTCTCTACCAGTCAGTGAGACTGCAGAGGAAACGGCGCCAGCTCTGCAAATTATCCTTCAGTCCCTTCTGATTGGTCTGCGGTAATTATAATTCTAAAGTGATGAAATAACCATGTTGCAAATTCACACATTAGAGCAACAAATTTATGTTGCTCCCAGTGTGAATAGTTTTAATAAAAAAATATTCACAGGCAAGAATTTTGTATTTTCTTGTCGTACATTTGTCACGTCGGCGTGTAAAAGCCCTAAAAGCGAAGACTGTGGTGACTTAATGTTCTGGTGAAGAATGATGAGGTCATGCTATTATTTTAATATCTAATAATATTATTACTACATGAAAAAACAAAACTGAAAGACACTTTACATATGAAAAAGAACATCTGAGAGCCGTCTGTCCTACATCTTCTGGAACACCACAGTAAGGATTAGTCAAATTACACACACACACACACACACACACACACACACACACACACACACACACACACACACACACACACACACACACACACACACACACACACACACACACACACACACACACAGTCTGAAGGAAAGGAAGGGCGGGGTTTATGATGTCACAGGGAGGGTGTGACCTCACTAAACCAGCTCTTGGTGGCTCTCTTTGGCAGCATCAGTGAGCCAGGAAACCTCCAACATAATGAAAACCACGAGGACTGCCCAGGCTGCAGCGGAGCTCTTTACTCAGCAGGACGATTTTATCTGCAGGGTTATTCCGAGTCTGTACACGACTAAAGACAACAGCAGAAACCACTAGTTACAGGGTCAGGAACCATTTTTGTTTCCTTCATCATCAGATCACAAGGAAATTATATAAAAGAGCCTTTACTGTATGTTCTTTATGTCTCTCTGCTCTTTCTAAAGGAGGTCAGCTATACATGATTACAGCTGCTGCTCTCTTGTTGGAGCCGTTTAAGTTTAATTTAGTACATGCTGCTTTTTTTTACTCGTCTCTTTTGGGTCGTTTAAGTTTACCATAATCTTACAGTAAAGCTTTAACCCATTTTCATTACTGAGATTTTATGTTTGGGCGATAAAATGTCTGGAGATTGCACAAAACGCTGCTCACAACTTCCCAGATTGGAGGGTGACATCTTTATTCAACTTGTCTGATCCTAACCCGAGGATGTCACTGGCGTGTCTCTGAGTGAAAACAGGGCTTTTAAAAAACATATTACACTTATAATGGAAGTTACGTTCATTATTGATTTATCTGCTGATTGTTTTCTCACTTAATCGATTGTTTGGTCAGTGAAATGTAAACAAACAGGTGCTAAAGCCCAAGCTGACATATTCAAACTACTTGCTTTGTACAAAAGCAGTTATACAAAATATACAACTTCACTGTTATAGAAGGCTAAGAAAAGCAGTAAATATCTATATTTGAGGAGCAGAAACCCATAAACCATTTGCAGTGAATATTATCCAAATCAATAAATCGATCAAAGGGGCACTGTGGAACTTCTGTGTTGTGCTCAGACTCCATTTCCTCTGCCGCTGCTATGTCGTCTGATATTGTTCAAGTGGAAATCTCCAACTCCTCGCTTCCACACGCTATAGATAAGAGAAGTACTTAATTCTGCCAAACTGGAAGGAATTAGGAGCATAATTAAGGACTCGCTCTGAAAACTTTGTAAAATGTGGGGCCCGTTCTTCAAGCACTGTTCAGGAGAATCGAATTACTGATCAGGTTGTTCTGTTGTTGACTCAGAGCGGAGCGACTGTTTATTACTCTAAGCTTTGATTCCCAAGCTGTCACCCTTACTTTCTTTTGGAAAATATCTACAAACAGATTTTGTGGGGTAAAAAACCCATAAATCATACAATCAGGTCTCCAATTTTTGAAAAGATACCTACGAGTTTCGAACAATTCACTAGCAGAATAAAGCGAGCGCTGTACATGTGTGTTCCTGACCCTTACATTCAGGAGCCTCTTTCTCTCTGGCAAACCCTGGCATTATGATAATGACAACCTTAAAAAGCTCAGCGGCAACCAGCTACAAAGCTCTAAAAATACCGACTGCCTCAACTGTACAGCTGCTTCCAGGATCAGCTCTTCTTATAGAAACCATCAGTAGCTTGACCACAGACGCTGTCCTCAGGTCTTTCGTTACAGGGAGCCAAGCGCCGCCCGCTCCAAGTTAAAGCAGCACCGCTAATTTGTGAATACGGAGCTATTCTGGTCGACGGCCGCCGAGGCTCTGAGCGGGAAAGGGTGGACGGAACGGAGCGGATGGAAGTTCACAATTTCAAACGTGATGACTGTCATCTTAAGGCTGAAGCTGTGCTCTGCTGCACCAGCAATTACAAAGATGATCACCTGCAGAAAGCGTTCTGACTACTGAGAAGTTGAAATGAGAACAAATAATACTTTGTTAAAGAAATAATTATATACATGATCTAATGATGAAACCAGGGTCTGACTGCAAGAAGAAGAAGAAGAAGAAGAAGAAGAAGAAGAAACAGAATGCTGCAATGCCGTTTTGCTGTTAAGCTCCAGAAATACTTTGTCGACTATGAAACTTCCTATGACTTTCCATCAGCAGATAATGACTGGATTTACATTTATGGGAGAACGTAACAGTCTTAGAAAAGACCGTACAAAAACCACAGCTTTCTATCTGGGCCGGTAGGGCGAGTGGTAGAATTTCCAACAACTTGATGCAATTTTAAAGCTGGTAAACCAAGTGATTTATTCATGCAAGCGGAAGTATATCAGAAACATGACGTTGCTCGTCACAGAGGAAAGTGTTTCTCACCTGGAAGCGTGGCAGATCAGACGGCTTGAAGTCGTTGGGTGAGCAGCCGCACCAGTCCACGATGTGCTTGTACTGGCATTTGCATCCCAGTTTGCGGTTCCAGTTGGTGAGCCTCAGGTTGTTGTCCACCATGGACTCACAGTGGGCGCTGTTCTCCAGCACGGTGTGGAAAAATGACTGAAAGACAGAAGATTACTCACATTTATCTTCTGATCTCAACATCAAGTTTTAAAGAAATGTTAAAGCTACAAGTGCAATTTCAAAGCAAGTCTAATAATCATTTCTTTGACTGATGAAGGACCTTGATATGTTATCTGTGTCATGTAATTTCTAGAATCACATTTAATGTCATGGACTTAGAAAAATAAAAACATGTTAAAACATCTATTAAATTAATTGTAAACTCCTATAGCTGTAATCCAAATACTTTCTCAGTTTAATCTGGAGTTTTTAAAATGTGTCCCTCTGAGCTGAATGTCATAATTCTAGTGACTCTCTGTATGTGTACTGTCCAAGTCACAAACTACTGATTTTTCACTGGACGGAATTAAAATTTGTCCTGAACATCCAAGAATCTATAACATGAATTATATAATAACTGTGTATGTGTTTTATTCAAAAGGTAGATGTAAACAAAAATGTCAGGAACATTTTTCAGCCGTCGCCAAGACACATTTTGCAGCTATATTTTCTACACATCATAAGCGAGGCACTGTCTTTATGTTTCCATAAACCGTGTCATATCGAGTTCACAGGAAATATCCATTAACATACTTTTCAAGATTTGAAAACATTTGTAAACTTGTCAACAAACATGGCGGCTTTTCAGGAGACCGAGCTACGTCAACGGAAGTGTTTGTCGCGCCCAAAACAGGCCGCCATTTTAAATCAGAACACTGTTTTTCTAAGCACAAACCAATGAGTTTCTGTGCTTAAACCTAAAACTTTGTGACAAGACAGAAAAAACCTCTTTTGATTGAATCTGAAGCTACTTACGACGGTCAGCCGGCACCACAGACATCCGGAACCTCGACAAACACTCTGACTGAACGCTAACGTGTGTAGGCTACCGGTTGATTGGCAGTGGACCAAACCACTGTGAGGCACATGGAGGGGGGAACCAATCTTTGAAAAACTTTAAAAACACTTTGTTTCGTGTCTTTAATTAGCACGGGTGTTTTTAACGCATGCTATTGTGTCATTTCAAATTGTACATTTCACTGATATAGATTACTGAGGGGGACAAATCGCTGTTTTTCCCAAGAAAAGGGGGTTCGAACCCCATATACCCCAGGGATCAGTGGCACCTTCCCTCACCGGAGCATATTAGTATGGTAGTGAATGAAGAGAGACTAATAATTTATTGATCCCGGTTGAATTGTGTCATGAATCATACATATAGTCAATATAATCGCAGTTTGTCATAAAACTAATGAAACGTAACAATGAAAAAATACGTTATTATAATCATTACACAGCCACCGGAAGGGGAGTGACTTCAGCGCTCGGCAGCGCCTTGAATTTATTTCAGAAGAAATTCAATTGTGTCTTGAATCACACATGTGAAGTTTGTCAATTTAAAGGACAATTTCCAAGTCAATCAATTCTCAGTTTGTTATAAATAAAGTAAAATATAATGAAGTTAGAACGATCTTTTAATTCAATAACCATCATACGTGTAATTCATGGCACAATTCTTGACTGTTGTACACATTTCTTATGAAATAAGTGTCATATGAGGTCAACCGGCAGGGACGTGACCTCAGCTCTCAATTTGGTCCTGAATAAAAACTTGAGCGCCACAGATCTTACTTGAAATATCACCAGAGCTGAAAAACCTCTTTTAACATATGCTGACTGTTGTTTTTTCTAGAAAATCAATGATATAAACTCGAAAAAGCTCATTTGTGGCTGAGGTGGCATGAAACGACCCAGATGCTTAAAGTAGATTTATGAAAATAAACTGCTCAAATGCACAAGTTATTTGGCTTCATATGCATCACCGCCGTCCTCTACTGTAATATGCAGTCTAAAGGGTTACTGGTGTGTGTGTGTGTGTGTGTGTGTGTGTGTGTGTGTTACCTCAGCAGGCAGCAGTGTGTAGGCGTAGAAGCGCTTCATGTTGGTGACCAGCTCGTCTTTGGAATTGACCACATAGTCAACAAAGGGCCGGTTGACCAGGAACCAATCAGAGCCTCCGTCCACCGCAATGCCCTCTGGGATCTTGCGGTCCCCGAGACGCCACATGTGGGTGTCACATTCGTAGAAGAGTCGATCCAGACCCTGCTTACGGATGAAACTGAGAGGACACATGGCACACGAATCAGTGATGACACAAAATGTCCACCTGGAGACAAATTTACTGAGACAGACAGGTGGACTGTATTTCTATAAGATCACTTTCCAGCCACTGTTCAGTTCCTGAACTGGTCTAATCCTGTAGACTTCACTACTGCAATAACGGCAAACTACTACTAAAATTATGGGAGTGGAAAAATGATCACATGAAAGGAAGAAAGCGACGGTGATAAAGAGACTCTCTCACCGTGCGTTGTCTCTGCCGTGAGATTTGATGAAGTTATTGTTGCGGTACTTGGACAGGAAAGCCACCAGCTGTTCATTGGTCCTGAAGGGAGAGAAAGCAGCTGTCAATCATCAACTCATCAACCAGCTGCAGATCTGACATCACAGAAACTCACCTCACATCACGCTGTAAACTCAGATTACACTCATATGTCACTTTAGAGTGACGACAGGACTCCCAGCACGCTTTGGTTTTTGCACAGATTAAACAAATGAGATAAAATATCTTAATTGGAGGTGTTGGCAGGTGCATTTTTGACTTTAGATGGAGCTGGACCAGCTGTTTATGTCTTCATATAGTGTCAGTCTTCTTATCTAACTCTTTGCAAAACCCCCCCAAACAAACAAAAACAGGAAAAGCTGATTTTTCAAACTGTCAAACTATTCGTTTAAGTATCTGAAGTTTAAATGCACCAAGGCACTTTGAAAGATCCTAACTTGCAAAAAGAAATCCCGGATGAGAAACATCTTGTGAGACATATGACCAGCTGTTAAAAGCACAACAGCCTCAGTCAGATTTAAACATGTGTGAGTTACTGAACACAAACATGCCCACAAACACACACATGCACGTCTGCGGCTCGTCCTAACAACTGTAATCAAATGTAATCAAAGCGATCTGTCTGCCTTCTGTCCCGTCTACTCATTAGGACGACACCGGGCTCGGGCCGTGTGCTCGCAGTGTGTGCAGGGCGCGGCTGCGTGAACGCGCTGCGCTCCGCTTCAGGCCACACTGGAGCTGATCCGTTCGCTCTCAGCTGGAAGAGGAAGACAAATAAACCGGCCCAGCTGTCCCAAACAGAGCGACATGGAGTCACTTTAGTTACCCTAAATGGAGAAATGTTTTGCATTGTATAAAAGAAGTGGACGCATCATTCAAATGTCAGATTGCATCCTGTTTCAACATGGATCCATTAAAGGAATGAAATCCCTCTTAAACCGGTTGAAAAACAAAACAAAAACAACTACGTGGAATGTGAATCGCGTGAGTCTGTTTTATGTGTTTTTCTTCCTCTTTCGGACAAACACAGATGACGACACGTTTAGATATTTCCACAGTTTGAAAACATAAAAAGTTAAACATGAACAAAATAGTGGACGTCTTAAGGCTCCAGTGTGAAGGATTAAGGAGGATTTACTGGCAGGAATAGAACACAACACACATGATTCTATTTTCATTATTATCACCTGAAACTAAGATTTGTTGTGTTTTTGCTACTTCAGAATGAGAATGAATGCGTGTAGTCGAGTCAGAGTAAATCAATGTAGATGATTGATCCTCTGAACCTGAGCTGATGTTCCGTTTCATATTCTAAAAGTTAGTGTGACCTTCCTTTAACAGTTTAGAGAAACATGTTCTGATGCCACACACACACACACACGCACACACTCTGTTCCATTGACTCACAGTCCATGTGCCTCGATGACGTTGCAGCAGCTATTGATGGCTGTGCTAATGTTGTGGCTGTGCTATGGATTTTAGCTGGAAGGGTGTTCAGACAGTCGCTTCGATGGGAGGACAGAAGAGACTGGATCCGTGTGTGTGTGTGTGTATGCTCATGTATGTATTTATATCTACGCCTCTTAATGTTAGCACTTCTATGATTTGTGTTTTGTTTACTTTGGGGAAATTGGTCACTTTAGGATCTGGCTTTCAGGTGTTTGTGGTTAAGGATGGAATCAAGTAAACCGTGGTAACATTTTAGCATTCAACTTTATTTTAACTTCATTCAAGCAAGACTTTTCCTCAAATTTTCATCCAAGTTAACAAAACACACCTGAGCTCAACACTAGTGGAAATCCAGAAGTACTGGTTTCCAGAGTCATCAATGACGCAACGGAATTGGCACAAGTCGGCTTCAAATCCGTTCTACTATCCAAAAACAAAAGAAAACTTTAATTAACATGTTTTACCTCCATGCTAAACGACTCTTAGCTGCATATTGGAATAAGAGAGTGAGAGTGAGTCTTGGCTAGTGGCTCAGGGAGATGTCTTTCTGCCTCTTGATGCAGAAAATAACATAAATAGGCTGAGGAAGCAGGCACTGTTTTAAATGGACCAGATACAGGCACTGCATACTGAGGCTGATTCTTAGCAAAAATACACATATCAGGCTGCTGAGCACCAGCAACAAAGCTCACATGTGATCCTCTGTTCCCAGAGCCCAGCAGAGTTCACCAACACTCGCTTTCAGGAAAAGACACAACCATCTCGACCATCTCTGCACCAGTTGAGCCAATAACGAGTCACTATACTGTCCATAAATCTCTTCATGCTACGTCTTTTCTTCACTGCTGCTGCCACAGCGACTAAATCACCACACAATATCTCCAGCGATCACAGCCAAGCTCTTTCTTTAACAACACAGATCCCCTCAAATCCCCGAGCAGCAGGACAGCCGTTAACGGCCTTCAAAGCTACAGACTCCCGTTCCATTCAGAGTCGATGTTATTCAGGTCTACTGGCTGCGTAACCTGATCCATAAGACCTTAAACAAATCAAACACGGCCTGCAGGTCTGCGCGGCCGCTGGTTAGTGGTCGTTAGCTGACACGGTGCTTTAACAGATCAATGTGCTGTGTGTTTGGCAGCAGCTTGACATGACGGGAAAATCTCTTACTGTTTTCTGCAGTGAGACAAAACAGTGGACAATGGAGGCATTTCAAAGCAAACCAGAGTCTGTTTCACTGAGATCGTTTCTATCTAATCTTTGGGCCTTGTTAGCTTTAAATAAAGTGAAAACTCGTCCTCAGATTGTCCTGACATAAGAAATTGTTCATGTCAAGTATGCTGCAAAACCGGCAGCTTAAAAAACATAAAAATTAACGAGGTGACAGCTCTGCTTCCTGCGACTGACCCAGTTTCTCACCTGATGGGAAAGTCTGCAGCACTGAGGTTAATGAAGAAGTCCCAGGACCAGTCGGCCATTTTGAGAAGGTCCTCCATGCTGCGCAGGTACATAGTCAGCAGGCTGGCTCCGCCCCAGATGGTGGACATCCGCCAGGGGGTCACCCGGATGTTCGGATAACGGCCAGCCAGAGACAGAACCTCTCTGTGGAGGTAGTTGGACCTCTGAGGAGGGAAGACAACAAGAAGGAAGGTTCAGTCGACCCGGGAGCTCTTAGCCGAAGCAGAAGCTTTAAGTAACCTGCCCAGCTGTGTCGTTTACACTTGTTGCCATTTTCTGTCCCTATTTTTCTGTCTCTGGAAGATGATGTGTTACTTTGTAATCTCTTCCTTTCTTTCCTCCTCTGTGACAGTAAACTGGATATCTTTGGGTTGTAAACAAAACAAGAAGTGTGAGGACGTCAAGTCCAACAATGAAACACCTAAACGATGAATCCAGATAATAACTGACACAGGATGGCAGTCAGTGGTCTCACCTGGTCTACATGGATGTAGTAGTAGTGTGATGTGTGGTAGATGGCCTTGAACAGACGCTGGAACTGACGCGCGGCTCGGCCGTGGACCACCAAGACGAAGGCGATCCGTACAGGCACGAGCTGGGCAGCTTCTGAGGGGTCCTCTTCCCACTGCACGTTCACATTAGCCTTACCTGCACACATACAGCATTTTAAACATCTTTAAGCTGCTTCTGCTTTCACAACCTTCTGGAAGTACAGTTCTTGTCAGCACTTAGGTGAATATAGTCACAGCACTCATTTGTTTCTGCACAAGGGATGAAACGTTTTACCGATAAGTGGATAAACAGGAAATTAAGCAGCAACCATTTAAAAATCGAATCATTTTCAACAACATTCTCTTGTTTCAGCATCTCAAATGTGAGAACTCGCTGCTTATCTTTATCTTATATGACTGCAAATGTAATATTTTGGTCGTGGTCTGTTTCCTTCACCTCTCAGCTTACCTTTGTGATTTTCCCACCATTCCTATTGTTGACCTGGCACTTATCAGCCTGTTTTTAAATCCTAGTCTACTGTATTTTTGTAAACTGAGTGTTTTAGCACAGTTTCAGAAATAACCTGTATCCATATAACACACCTGAGAACAGAAATCGCATGACCGTTCACACACATGAACATTACACAGATTGATTTCCAAATCACAGAAAACACCATGAACGAGGGAAACGTGTCAGTTCTCCACAGAATATTTTCATTAAAACACTGTCAGCAGACATTTTTGTCTCATTATCACATCAGTGTCGATAATATCGGTTGTTAACATCAGCCAGCTGATCTATCGGTCGGGCTGCAGTGATCTATTAAACATTTTGTCTGAAAAGAGACACAAATTGCTGGATTTATCTTTCTTGGTCTGAGTAGTAGACAACTTCTGTCAGCCTTGTTCTCCAGTCTGGTCTCACTTCTCACTTCTTTCACTTCCATCTTTCCTGGAAAATCTTCTGCATCTGTGGCTGGCTGAGCTAAATCTGCCTCTTGAATATACAAACCGTCTGTCAGCCTAATGCTTCTCCATCATCACGCGCACGCTAAAGATGGCGCGGGTTGAGGCCTGCGTTGCTTAATTAGTGACCTTCCTCAGCTGTTGGGCATGCTGGGATCAGAGTTTGAGGAGAAATGACTGTAATCAGGCAGCTCGGTCGACTGCGGCTGCGCAGACGGAGGCGGGCAGCGGGAGTGATGGCGTGCACGGCGAGGGGTGTGCACTTATGGCTGCGTGAGCACAGAAACACCCTCTTATTCTCCTCAGAAGACCGAGCACACGTCAGTCAAACTCAGACCAGATCATCTGTCAGTGCTGCTCAGCCCGGCTTCAGTCTGTAGATATAATGACTGGTGTATCATCAAAGCAACCTATAATCATATAAATTAAACCTCAAACAGCCCAGGGAGGTTCCGAGAGCACAACTACAAGTAAATCATTAGTCAGCCTTTCCAAAAATAAGACTACAAACTGCTTGTTTAATTGGGGTGTAATTACACTGGGTGACTATCATCCTCGTGGCGAGCAGCCTCGCAGCGTCCATTCATGCTTCATCTCCCTGGAAATAGAGCTGGCATCAACGGGACGTCTCGTCGTGGCTCCGGCACGTGCCGGGTTAAAAATGCTCCTCAGAGGGTAAATGTGGATCTTTTGACGTTTTCAACCTGCCACTTCAAAGCAGCTGCCCGTTTGTCGGATTCCTTCGCTTTCTGTCATTCAGTGTCACCCTTTCATTTGTTAACTGGCTCAATCACCAGCTATGTTCACATAAAGGGAGGAATCAGTCCCTAAACCATAGGTTAATACTTCTAAACTAACTGTGTACAATAATTATACGTGCACATACTCTGCATTACACCCATAACTGCAGGTTGCTTTAACATGGAAATATTCAACGTTAAATTCATCTGGAACATTCTTAAAAACTGTCATATTTTTCTTGTAAGTGGGACTCTGTCTGACCTTTGACGTTTTCAATTTCAATGTTTGAATGTTGCAACATTTTTGGCAAAAAACTGAGTGAATTCTCTGGCTGTAGTTTCTCCAGTGTGAGGAGCTGCTGCATTTCTCTCTGAATCACAGCCAACTGAATATATTTCTAAGTTTTGCTCTTTTGGTCGGACAAAACAAGACACATAACAAATCCATCCATTATCATGAATCCCTCACAAACATGTTATTCATTTTCCTGGTATAGTTTACACTCAGAGAGTGCTGAACTCACCTTCTATGGGGCAGTAGCGAGGCACCTTCTCGGGCATCAGCGCTCTGTCTTTGTGCTTGCAGTAGACCTCCACTATCTGCTGCCGACACTCGCGGCTCTTGGCTCTGGACAGAGCAGAGATGGCTTCTTTCCCGCTGATCTCACACTGCGGCTGCTCCTTCCTCGGCTCCAAACCGGGCGGCAGCCGAGTGGCCGCATTCCTGTCCTGGTAGAACGGTGGATCCTGATTGGACCCCTGGACCGGTGCTGAGACTGTCGGCACCTGGGGGTGAGGTTTACGGATGTGGGTGCGGTTGTGATTGTGGCCCATCAGTCTGGGTTGGACCGGAGGGTACTTGAGGACCTCATTTGCAGACTTTTCCAGCATGCTCTGTGCTTGGGCCTTATCCAGCTTGCGTTTGCCGTTAGCTACTGGCAGTCGCTGGCGCTGAGATCGAGCTCCCAGGTTGCTGTTGCTGTCGATGTTGTCAAAGTCTTTAGGGACAGAGTTCTCATTGTTGTTGCTGTCCAGCCGAAGTTTCTCTTTAGGCCGGTGGGAGTGGTACACGTCCTGAGAGGGAGAGGAAAAAACAAACGACATGACATCCTGTAATCCTCAAAGTGCTTCTTAAACTCTTCACACAGAGAGGATAACAGGGGGGGAATGTCAAGGCACTGCATCGTATAGTATGATTCTTCACTGGAGAAAACTGCTATGACTGGATCTGAAGTTATGAGGGAAGGGAACCAGTGACAGACTCGCTGCAGCTAACTTTGTAGGCTCTGTTATGTTCTTTGCACTGAACTTCTGATTTAATTTTGTCATTTAAAAGTGTTTGTGTTGTGTGTGCACATCAACCTCTCAGTCCTTTCTTTACACACACTATTCATAGAACTAATTAATATGTGTACAGTGATATTTGGCCAGGAAAATATTGTTATATAAAATCATCGTGGTCGCTCAAGCCTAATTGGAAAAGGGAGGAACAGTGAGAGAAGAAGCAGCCACAGGGCGGCTGGATGGAAATAGATTACAGATCAAATGTTGATTTTTCTCAAACCACTTCCAGAGAAACGATTTAGCTCGAGCCTGAAGAAAACTGTAACACACACACACACACACACACACACACACACACACACACACACACACACACACACACACACACACACACACACACACACACACACACACACACACACACACACACACACACACACACACACAGACACAGACACACCCACGGAGTAATCTGAATCTGCAGAGTAACTAAATGTATCAGATAAATGTAGTGGAGAGGAAGTATAAAGTAGCAGAAAATGGAAATACTTGAGTAAATGACCTCAAAGTTACAATGAAATCACACAAGATATATTTTTGATTATCTTAATCATCTTATTTCATTCTGTATATTCATATTAATTTGTGAAATGCACCATTGTAAGACATTCCCACACAGTGTCTGACCTCCTCATGCAGGTGAATTCACTTTCTTTTTTAAGGAAGAAAAGCTCAGAGAGGTGAGGAGACCGAAGGGGTGAAAGGAAATGACTTCCTGAGCTCAGGTGACCTCTGACCCTGAGACGCAGGCAGCTGTAGCCTCGGCCGTGACCTCCCAGAGTCAGGTGGTGATATATAAGAATGTGTGAGTGTGTGTTTGGGTTGCAAAGCCACATGACCTCAATGGGTATTTTAATCCCACAGATCGCCCTATATCTGTCTTTTCCAGGGATAACACACACACACACACAATCAAAGTGCCTGTGGGGAGGCGGTAATATCTGCTCTTGCCACCTGCTCGTCAGACAACCTTTCATTATCTCATCTGTAATATCAGCGCGAAGGAATGTGTGTGTTTACCAGTGAGTGTAGAGACAGAATGATGAATGAAAAACATTTGTCCTGAGAGTGACGTTACAGGAAAGACGTCCAGCTCATTTCCAATTTTCTCTATTAATCAATAAATCATTTGTCTGCAAGATGTAAGTAAACAGTGAGAAATGCTCATCACGTCTGAAACCCAAAACATTCATTTTACTATCATACAACAGCTGATCTTCTTCACGTGTTGCATCAAAACGTGTTCATCAACCAGACGTGTGACTCGCTGTGACTTCGACTAGAGTCAGTTTTGACGACTTAAAGCGCCTCTCCAGTTTATCTTGATAATAATATGATTTTCTTTTCCTCTCCTGATGGTGTTGATTAGCCACAATGTACAGCAAATGTTTTTTTGGCAAATAACTTAATCTGGAATAATGACATGTGACTAGTAGATTCTGGGAGTCACACGTCATCATCTAACAGAGAGCTGAAGTCAAGCATCTTCTGGTGATTCATGACACAATTCAAACAGGATCAATAAACTATTTGTCTCTCTTCGTTCACCACGATACAGAGTTCTTCAATAATAAGGTCCACTGTGACTTCAGCTCTCTATTACATTCTCAGCTCATTCAAGCTCCTCAGATGTGAGGATGTGCTGCTTTTATTTCTGTTGTGTATCTCTGTAAAAGGAATTTCTGTAGGTTTGAAGTGTTTGCTAGACAAAAACAAGAAATCTAAAAAGCTTCAACTCTCTTCAAAGCTCTTGGATTTTTTGCACCGCTCAATGTGCTTTACAACACTTCACCCATTCACACGCACATTCGTACAATCTCTGTTTTACATAAGTGAGTTTACATAAGTTGTTCTCAAAGGAAAATAAGCTCCCAGAACACTGTTTGAAGTAACAGTATGAAACTGTGTTGTCCTTTAAGGTCAGTCATGAAAACAAAGAGTTTGTGTAGGCTGAAAAAAATCAGCTAATGAAAATCTCTTTCTCTTCTCATCAACAATTAATCCAGACAAATATGATGAGTGACAGTGAAAAGGATCGTTAGTTAGCAGCCTCTTATTGACACACAGCTTCTCAGTAATTCACTTCTCCTCCTGAATAAAGCTCCTCAGAATACTACGAGTGTAAAACTGCCCTCGAGCGATCTGCTGCTACACATCCTCCTGCGTTTTTTCCCAGAAGCCCATGCATTCCATGGAGACCGACCACAGCTAAAATACCACCGCTTACCTACAAAGACATCATTCTTTACACACACACACACACACACACACACACACACACACACACACACACACACACACACACACACACACAGCTCTCTTGTTGTTGTGTGAGTCGGCTGCTCTCAGCCTCTCTCCTCCTCAGCAGGTTCTTATTGAAGTCGTGTTCGCTGCCTTCAGACCTCCTGCTGCTTCATGATAAAGGCGACAGAGAAAGAGACAAGAGAGCCCGTTCCCTCAGGCGCTCGGGGCGAGAGACATTAAAATAGATGAGAGAGAGAGAGAGAGAGAGAGAGAGAGAGAGAGAGAGAGAGAGAGAGAGAGAGAGAGAGAGAGAGAGAGAGAGAGAGAGAGAGAGAGAGAGAGAGAGAGAGAGAGAGAGAGAGAGACCTGTTGCTCTGAAATCTGTTGTTCAGAGCTCACGTTCACACTGATGGATTTTGGCAGTTTTACGATGATTTCATTAACTTTAGCCGGCCAGCGTGAAACATGTGGAGTCCAATATGCAATCTTATTATTATACAATCAACACATGTATACAGTGACCTCTGAGAACAGCTTCTTTCTTCAGAGGGGAGTGACAAATTGGTATTTTAGTGAATTAACTACCTGACAAATTAAGTTTTTAGAATCATATATCATATATGATGTAATATATCATAAGTGCATAATAAGTTCATAAAGATGTTAAAAATTTAATAAATAAAGTGTTTTAAAAGGTTGATGAGAAACATGTCTAAAGGTTACTGGAAGATGTTGGTTAAAACATTAACTGCCCTTTATTGAAGGTCTTTACAGCAGAACGTAACACGATGCGAGTCTAGTTGAGGGCATTGTGGGAAATGTGATGTCATGTGGTGAGGTCACGCTGGTGGCATTACGGGTCAGAACAACATGCCTGCGGACGAAGAACATACGACTCCAGAGTAAGAACATTCTACTTGTGGTCCTGAAGGCACGCAGTCATTTTTTTTATAGGTTTCATGTTTATGTCTGATGACGTTAATGTGATGACATGGACAGCGATGATGCATTTCAAGTTAAAGACATTTAAAGGATTGAATTTCTTTGGCATTTCAACCACTAGTAGAAAGTTTAGTTGAGAGATTAATTAGATAATAACAGTAGAAATAACGCTGTTGGGTCGTCAGGCATCTTCTTAACATCTTAAACATTTCATCTTCTGAGTCCGTTTATGGTTAAACTGAAGTCACAGACAGAAAGACAGAGACGACGACACTGAACACATCGTCTTCAGAGAGGTGAGGCAGAGACGACTGGAATGCTGCAGCCTAAAATGTAAATGACAGAGGGATTGTGGGTAATGACAGTAATTCATTTGCACTCTTCCTGTAGACTTAACTGCAGGTTTGTTTCTCTGAAGCCTCGTGATGGTTGACAGTAGATAGAGATTACAGCAGATTATCGGATTTAAAAGGAGCTATTTGTAAAAGAAAAATGATTTCTGAGTCACAGCTTGTCAAAAACAGATACTTTGGGATGCCGGCTGACGCATCCTACAATCCTGAAGCGTCTATTTTGGACGAGCTGGGGGCGGGCGGACCTGGCTTTGCATTACTCCGAGCATGGCAGACATGGTCGGCTCAACGCGACGCAGTCAAACTGCTGATGGAAAAGGAAATCAGCACGGCTCGGTTCAAGTTAATGGTTAATGGAAAAATGCCGCTGGATTCTGTTGTTCTTAACACAAAGTAAACAAGCCTCGGCATATTTATCTTTCAATAAAAATCTGAAGGTTTATGCCCCCAACGTTACATTTTTCCTCATGAAATCGAACATAGTATCAAATATCAAGACTTTTACATTCTAAAAGCTGTAAATGGACCCACAGTAGATCTGTAGAAACACTTAAAACGTGTTCGTAAGATGTTCATCGTCCTCCTGAATGAAAACAATCCATTTAAAAACCAAATACTGCAAAACAGCAGCTTCAGATTGGGACTGGGTGAACTCTCAGACATTAACAAGAGGGTTCTTAATCTTACAAAGTGCTTCATAATTAACAGTTATAAGCGTGTGTCTATGTGTGTGTGTGTGTGTGTGTGTGTAAGGGAGAGAAAACGGCTTCATATCAAGCAATAAAGAGCTCTTTCAGCAGGCTGTTCGCAGCATCGAGAGGCCCAGTTATGCATTAATCAAACACTTGTGTGTGTGTGTGTGTGTGTTTGTGCTCTGTGTACCTGCAGGAGCACACGACCTGGAATTTACTGCTGCTGCCTGTTAATAACCTTATTACAGTATATACTCAAAAAGACTTTGAGATAAAGGTTGCTTAATATTACCTATGATACCTGTGTTTATGAAACTGTGAATCATACATATGCAGAGATATCTAGAGACGCTGCTGTATACAAGTGTAGCACCAGGAGATTTTATGAACGCTTCCACATCTGATATCTGATCATTTTCAGCCAAAGATTAAAAACACTGTGAGTAAAATCATGCTGTGAGGCTCAGTGTCATTTCCTTAAAATCCTGACTTGATGTGATGATCATTATCTCCTTTCTGTCTCTCTTCATCCAAACACGGAGTTGAGAGAAAACAAGACCGAGAAGCTAATGAGGATCACAAAGGCAACAGAAGAAAACAGTCATCTCCCGAAGGGAATGAATGGAAATTATGTGTCCAAACAAAACGAAAACAGAGCTGGTGAGACAAAGAAAAAACAGAGGCAGATGGACAGAAAGTAAGCTAAATGGACTATTATGGCGCTGTGGAACCTGGTTTTACAGTTGGACCTCGGACCTGCAGGATGACCCGGGATTACAGCGGGGATTTAAGTCTATCTATGCCAGATTTAGTGAGAATTATCTCAAAGAAAATGGAGAAAACACATAAAGCAGCTTTCTGGTTTTAACATTTGTGTTTTGTGCTTAATCGCCAATAGAGACGGTAACATGGCAGCAGGATGTGAGCTGCGCAGAGAAACCATGTGGGACATTAAACCATCACACCCTGCAGCTCTGACCGACGGCACTGCGACGCTCATCATACATCAGAGCCGGCTGATAATCATAGACTGTATACGGTGTTTTCCTGGTTTTAAAGGCTCAATACAGTAAAGTGACGTCATTTAACGAGCTGTTCTACTCGTTGTAATACTTGTTTTTACCCACGAACTCATTATATCCACATTACTGATGATTACTGATCAAACTTCAGCGTGTTAATATGTTGTGGAAGTACAAACAGCTGTCATCCAGACAATATTGTCAAAATTATCAATACTTGGTCAAGAATATTGTGAAATCGGAAGACATTTCAAAATATCAGGATATCTCATTACTCAGTCCTGCTGTAAATATCTTTCATGGATCTCTCAGTTATTGCAAAAAACTACATCTTGTGCCAGAATGAGTTTATAGTAAAAACTAGAGCCCGACAAATATATCAGTCGGCTGATATTATCTATTAACTATCACCGCAGATATTTCTGTATCAGCATAATGTTGTCGCAGATGCGCGGATATGAAAACTTCATTATTAGAGATTATAATGCAGAAAAGGGTGCCTGGGTTTATTTGTAATTATTAAATGTCGCACTGAAGTCCTTTCAGACAATAAAGTTTATTGTTAAACTGTAAAATATCCTGCCTGAAGTTTAAATAATCACATTTTCAACATCCCACATCTCAACCATCATATTAGGAATAATACTAGAGTAACAGGGACGTCACGGTGCGTTCAAGTGCACCTCATTGAAAATGTAAATTACACTTGCTAGGGCGTATGTGTCGACCACATCTCAAGTTGTTCGGTAGACATACAGACAAATCTTTAAACTGAAATGTCAGAGAAGGAATCGGTGGCTTTTAAACGGAGACGGAGAGCACAGCTGTCAACTCAGCTGGGATTCAATGCACTTCACTTCCTCGTTAAAAGCTTATTGAAAGACAGCCAATGCCACAGAAGCAATTAGGATCTGATGACTCTGTGGCGGCTGAGCTTTAACCTGTGCAGTGTTTGTACAGGTGCGTAATGTAAAGAAGTAAATTAAATCCATACATACTGAGATAATCAACAAATAAGGACAATATTCCTAGAGAGAGCCGTCGCTGATTCAGGAGGAACTTTTCAGACTCTGAGCTGCATTCTTAATCCCGAACAAAACCAACTGTTCTCACTGTCAGCGTCTACAGTTGGTCCTCACAGATAAAGAAGCACACACGCACACATGCACACACACGCACGCACACACACACACACACACACACACACACACACACACACACACATACACACACACACACACACACACACAGAGTATTTAGGGATTATTGGACAATCTAAACTAGATTAGAAAGTATAAATCCCATCAGAGAAACCCGATCCAGACCAATCCTTTAATCTGATCTGACCTGGCTGTGAATCAGCTGTGATACACATGTGGTCAGCACTGTGTGTGTGTTTGTGTGTGTGTGTGTGTGTGTGTGTGTGTGTGTGTGTGTCCCTTCGAAAGTGTGATGAATGTGAGAGTTGTGCAACTGTGGCGCCGTCCACGATTGCTGTAAACACGCTCAACTGGACATCAACAGTCAGTGCACATGGTGCTATGGTATACACACACGCACAAGCACGTGTAGAAACACACACACACACACACGCACACACACACACACACACACACACACACACATATAAACACTCCCTTCCTGCAGTGCTGGAGAGCTGAACACTGCTGGTATTTTAATGTATCTGTGATGTGAATGTGTGTACTGTGGAAGCTAAACACACACACACACACACGCACATGCGCGCACACACACACACGCACATGCGCACACACACACACACACACACAGTGTGTATGTGGGGGTTGTTGCAGTTTTAATGGAGCTCCTTCCAATGATGTCCAGTCTTTTATTGGAAATAGGATGCTCCTTCCTGTCAATAAACACACCCTCCAAACACACACCTTCCACACGCACGCACGCACACACGCACACACACACACACATACACACAGGGTTTATCACCTTCACAGGTATTCACAAAAGGTTTGCATTAACACTTCCCTTCGTGCTGCAGTGAGGGCTCCTTCTCAATAGCGATCAATCGCATCGGAAAAGAAACAAATGGTGTTGCACATCTTTAGTGCAAAGAATTTAAAGAAATACACTGAAAACCAAACCTGGCTCTAATTTTCTGTTTTCATTTGTCTTCAATAATTTGGTTAGACAAAACAGAGCTGAAGACGTCAAGCTGTGATTGACATTTTGTCCTGTTGTCCGAAGTCTCATATAGAAAGAATATTTGATTGAAGGACAATAACTGTTTTGCCCCTTTAGTGGGTCTTCGTGGGCTTTTTAAAATCGCTTATTGACCCCATTCCCACTTCCTGCAGTCAAGGACAGCCCGTCTGTGATTTTTATCACTTACGTCAAATTTCGGATGCGAACAACAGGGACAACAGGGAACAACACCAGTAAACACAAGCGAGCAGTTGGCAGCATGGAGGCCAGTGACGATGTTACGTTGATCACTGATGTGCACATTTTACTACAGTATCCTTATTTACGCGACACCACCGGATGTTAATAAAGCGTCATCACTTTGTGCAGCAGGAATTACGTCAGAATTGAACATGTAGGTGGTAAAAACATGTAGTCACGAGTCAATTGAACACAAAAACCAGATCAGAGGTTTGAGTGGGATGTTTGACTGGTGGAAAAGGGGCATTAGTTATCTGTAATCAGCCGACTGAACGAGTGAGTGGATTCAAAACATTTGCTGAGATTAAAATGTTTCAGCACAGACTAAAAATAAAAGTGCTTTTTCCTAAAGCTTTTGGACACGTCATGAAAGGCCAGAGCAGGAAAAAGGAGAGAAAGTGGGGGAGAAAAAAAACCCAAAGAGTTCCTAGAAAATCCCAAACTGCCTCTGAGCTGCCGGCTGACTGTGACTAAAACAGCCAAACTACAAGATGATTACAGGAACAAAATACTGGCTCAGTTTGGTTCAACATCCGATCTGTTCTTGAACAATCCTCGCACACCCTCGCTCGACTAATTAACACACTTTAGTCATTTCCCCGCTCAGCCACGTCCTCAGATCTTTCTAATTACTCGCTCAGCTCAAACATCGACCTTCTCCACCACCGCCTTTGTTTCAGTTTATCTCTCTCCTTCCGTCTCTCCTCACCTCCCAACTCCCAACTCCCTTTTCTATAAAAAGTGCTGGCATGTATCTCTACTCTTTTAAAAAGCCAATAACTGTCAGGACTTATCTCACACACACACACACACACACACACACACACACACACACACACACACACACACACACACACACACACACACACACACAGAGGGAAGATCACAGGGTATCCGGTTAACTGTAATGAAAGGACGTAAAAATGGATGCCTGCACTGCAGTTCATCCCCTCTCTCTCTCTCTTTTTCATACACACACACACACACACACACACACACACACACACACACACACACACAGTGAGAATCATGTACAGTTCATTCATGTCTTAACAGCATGAGAACACCTGGATCCAGGTAACGTTGTTTTAAGGGTAAAAACACTGTGGAATTTCCTCTAGATCACAGCAATTACATGTTCTATTGATAAAACTGTGACACACACACACACACACACACACACACACACACACACACACACACACACACACTGTGAAATACAGTGACAGGTGATATAGTGGATGCATACTGAGCTGAGGTTGGAAATCAAACACAGTTAATGGAAGAAACAGGAGTTTCAGCTGTGTGTTGGTCGACAACTTCAGATTTTTTCTTGTAAATATAAATAACCACCTTTTTTCTACAAGCTTATTTCAAAAGGGAGCGACTTTCATTAATAAAAATGGTTCATGGTTCATCATTTTCCTCAGGTGTCAGTAAGACAGCAAGAATTTAATTAAAACCCTAAATCACAAATCCAGGAGCAGAGCCACATCTACCAGTTTCATCTCTTACAGTTCAACATTCCTGCACTGGTATCTTTGTATATAAAGCTGACATGGTTGTTAAGGTGCAGGATTGAGGGATTCATAAAAACATGTCGACCTTTTTATGTTAAAAGTAACGACAATGACGTTCTGCAAGCGAAACGCTCTGTTGGCAACTGAGTGGAGAAATGTGTCACCAAACTCCGTTAACAAAACGCACAATTATATATAGTTTTGATTCCCCACAACTGGATATATAGGAGAGAACAAGTGTGAAGATATTTTAAGACAATATCTGGGTCGTCCTTACGTTCGGCATTGATATTATCAATAAACAGGCCCTTTCTTCAGCACACATGAGCATTTTGTGCTGTTCATGTTGATCGGTAGCTTTAAGAAAAAACTGTGAAACAAACACACTTATTCTAGCTTTGAGTTCAAATGCTGCTCTTACACTGGAATAGCTTATAGTCGACTGAACAGTAGCTACAATTATCGTTTTATCAGCAATATTGCCCATTAATGATCCCTTAAATTGGCTGATTTTGGTATGAAGTTTGGCCTACCGACCCAGTTCTCCACACAGGCGACGACAGCGGCCAACTGTGTTGATGCAAACGCCAAAACAACAGGCGAGCAGCTGCGGCCACTCGCAGCATCTCCTCTGTAGCCACCATGCGGCTTCTCCTCGGAGACGAACCCTCGTTCTCCGGAGGAAACACAGGTGTAGAAATGTCTTCAGACTCACACCTCACTCAGAACATTCAAACCTACCGCCTGCAGCTTGTGCCGAACGGCCGCCTTCCCGAGCGGCGGCGGCGGGTCGCCCTTCTTCTGCAGCCCCCTCCTCGGGTGCTCCCCGTCGGCTTTGTTGAGCCCCCCGGCTCGGTCCTCTCTCTTCTCCCGGCTCCGGGCGCCTCCGTCCCCGCCGGCAGAGTCCAGGCTGCTGAAGTTCCACACGATGAGAGTCTGGACCAGCAGGACGGCCAGAGCGGCGATCAGCAGGGCGGACTTGGAGCGCCGGGCCAGCCTGCGGGCACACGGGTTACTGTTCATCGTTCTCCTCCTCCTCCCTCCGGCTCAAGCTGAGAGCCCCATCCGCTAAACGCCGACAGCGGGGTGTGAATGCTCTCCTACACGGCCTGAGAGGGGCTACTGGCAGGCAGAGAGGAGGAGGAGGAGGAGGGAGGGAGGGAGGGAGGGAGGAGGGAATTTGGCAAAGGCTTGAAAAGAGGAGAGAGGTTTGGAGGTTTGGAGGTAGCGGAGGGACTCAGAGGCCCTCCTGTGGCCAACAACGACTCAACAGCTTAGAGAAGCTTTTATTTTGGACTTTTAGAGCAGATGACGTCGCTGTGAAGCGTCAGGGCCGGAACCAGCACCTCCAGGGCCTTGGGCCCCATCTAACACCTGGAATACACCTGTGCCTTATATACAATCTGGCTTAGGGTGTAGTTTGAATCTTTACAGAGTTATACATTACAAAATGTTGTTTCGAGAAGAAATCTGAGCGAAAAATATTAATGAAAAATGTTGATCTGTTCCATGTTCTCAAAGGAAATCAGGTCCCACAACACTGTTTGAAGCTATATTCTATTTTAGACGTTAATTATAATATGCACCACAGGGTAGTTATAATTTTGCACATCATGTACAGTTGCAGGTGACTTGAGGGAATCAGGTTTAGCAGCTGGCAGCACCTTTCAAAACCACATTCCTATCTTATCTTAATTTTCATTCCTGACTTCGACTGTTTTATAAATAAACCTTCAGTATTTCCCGTAAATGTGTCTGTTGTGCCAATTTTCACTTTCAACACGACATTTAAGGACATAAATGAGGATAAATAATATATTTATCTGCATGTTTGTTAATAATAACTGTTTATGCTGTTTTATCAACATTGAACTGTATCATTTATATGATTATCATTATCTATTTTATTGTATTGACATCTTGTAAAGACATTTTCAATTGTTATATTCAATAATCTTATTTTAATGATTATTTCTATCACTGGTATTATTGTTTATTCTTTTTTTTATTATTGGTTTGGAAGAAAAATTTAAGCAAATAACAATGAAACCAACTGTACAGGGCAACAGTGAATGATAATGAAAATAATATTCATATCAAAAACAAACTAACGAGGTCTTAGACGTCTTCATCCATGCAGTAAACACACACACACACGCTCCAGCAGTTCTATGAATCTCACTCTGCTCGTCTGCTAATACACTTTCCACCAGATTAGTCTGATTTCATGCATATTGCAGAGAAGTGCCAGAAATCTAACTGAATGAACATCTAAAAATAGACACGATCATGAAATCTTCCTCCTCCACTCGTTCTATCTGGTTTTGTTCTCTCCATCTTCTTCCAGAGGCCTTATTCCAGACGTCTCACATCTGGATCTTTGTCTGCGTCCGTGTGAATTGTGTCCTCGTGTTTCGCCTCTTGTTTGGATGTATTTGTCCTTCTGTCCCATTTCTGGTCTCCATGGGGAAGACGTCACGTGGCTCAGGTGCGATCTGTTTGTTGGAAGAAGCTGGAAGTTTCTTTACATTTGACCTGATCTGTCCTCTTGAAGATTTCAGCTTCAGACTGAGATAATAATCCTCCAGCTACTTCAGTTGTTTAGCAGAACTCTGTTTTACTGTGAACTTAGCAAATGTTTTGTGTACAACAAAACTTGACTTTAGTGGAGGCAGGGGCGTATTTAGTCATTTGGGGGCCCAAGGCAAACCCAGTCATTGGGGCCCTCCACGTCCTCGTACGGCACTGACAAAAGTTTTATTCTCACCTCAACACAAGGTCTTCAATGCAGGCAGCAGCAAGTAGGTTCAGCCTGGATGTTGTTGTATCTTGTGTTACTACTTAGTTGAGCTGGAGCACCAACACGGTGCCCGCGGGCACCAGGTGGCCCCCAAGGACCACATGAGTCCCCTCAGGCCTGTTCTAAAAATGAAAATTGAATATTGATATTATCTGTTTCCCACCTTGTTAAGTCATTGTTGATAATTATTGTGAGAATTAATTAACGTGATCAGTGTCTTCAAATAGATGAGTATCATTAATCATTAATAATAATATATAACTAAAGGTAAACTGAGCAAATTTGTAACTTGAGAAGAGTGTGTCAAATTGGTAGCCCTTCCTATGACTCAGTATCCAGGAAGTAGCTCTCAGTTTCAAAAAGGTTGGTGACCCCTGAGTGAGAAAGTCCTCAGAAGAGACGGAATTCCAACAACTAGAACGCTGTAAGTCATTTCAACAGCTAGATTTTAAACTCTATAACCTCTCATGTAAATACCCAACTGAGTGATGAATGCATTCATTGTGTCATGATATTAAAAAAAACAAAGAAATAATACCAAAATAATTAGACATTTATCAATATTCATATCATCGCACATAGTAAACCGTAATTATTGCATAATTATACAATATTTTAACAGAGAAAACTCAGAACAAGAAAATTAACAATTAAAAGCAACTTATTTGATTATGAAACATTTTATTTTAACACTTAATATTTAATAAAATGAATAATAATCGAAAAAGCTGGAAACGAGTTGATCTCAGATTACCTCTGCTCTCCTCACAGTTACACTCGGGCTTGTGGCAATTTCAAGTGTCCGACGTTTGGTTCCGTTCGCACCTCTTTGGACCGGCACCGCCTCCGTCTCCGTGTCTGCTGCTGCTGCGGTGGTTGGTTCCGCTGCTGCCCACCTTGTGCCGCCTGCCGCAGCCGCTTTCCCCTCCATGTATTCCGCCCTCAGCTCCTCTGCAGCTGCTGCAGGACTTTCCTCCGGCTCTCCTGCTGCTGCTGCTCCCTGAATAAGATGCGGTCATTGATCCCAGCAGGTCGAGGATGTTATAGAGGACACTGGCCGTCTTTGACGCAGTACGCCCTCGCCATCTGGTCCAGGTCGTCCTCGCCGTACTTCGTGTTTTTGGAGTAAATCACAGACTCTGGTTTTGCCTTCGCCCCACTAAAGCTGCCCACACCTGTGTGCAGGTGCTCAGGATGCAGACATCCTTCCTCAGCTTTCCCTGATACACAGTCAGAGTCAACAGCTCCGCTCGCTGTTTCACGGAGGAGGAACTCCCGTGTTTGTTTGGTGCCAACCAGGCTGTATAATACAACTATATAATAATTAACTCACAAGTAAATTAGCAAAGAAGCGCAGCTGCAGACCGCTGACACAGTTAGAGACCAGAGATAATGAAAGCAGCAAACCGAGAAATGATGAGGTCAATATGACCGCTGATGGCTGAAACAAGTAAATTATATCATATTCTTTGTGTTTTGTGTAATTTATATAAAAATTCTTCTAAATTCAAATACAGATACTTTAAGGAAAAGTCAGGTAAGTTAACAGCAGTACTGCATTTTTTCATTCAACACAGTTATTGCACATAAACATTTAAAAACGGTCAATGACCGTCTCGGCCGTTCTAGTGTTAAAATCCTTCTTAAGGATTATTATCTAACAAGTGAATCATCTCAACGCTTTGACTGTAATTGATAAGAACATAAATCAATATTTAATATAGTTTCTGACCATTCTGAGCGCTTTAATACTCACATCTGTGTGATGAACAGCGTCACTCTGTCTCTCTCCTTCATCTCCTCCTCGCTCACACTGACAGCAGCTTCTGGCTGTTGTCGAGTATCTGCGGCTACATTCGGTGTCACTGGGAAAAAAGTTTGACACTTTTGGTAGCTTTGATAAAAACTGTTTGCTTTCCTCCTTTTCTCCGCTCCACTAGCGTAACTCCGCTTCATTTTTCTCAACTCAAAACCTCTGAAAACGCGCCAACTAGTTTGTTTTGCTACCGTCTTCCTGAATCAAGCCTGCACATGCGCAGTAACATGGAATAGTCCATTGCCTGAGAAGGGAGGGGGGAGCAGTCGAATCAATCATGATAGTTTAAGCATTTTCATGTATTTTTAAGCACGCAAATTAAGACTAAAACAATAGTAATTGCTTTCGATCGAAGACAGATTTATTAAATCAGTTTTTATGAGATAATGATTTTAATAGATTATGAGTTTATGAGTTTGGGGCCCCAGGCAATTGCCTAATGGTAAGTCCGCCCCCTCCTCAGCCTCTCTCTGTATTCTGTCTGTTGAGCATGTGAATGACCTTGGACCGCCATCTAGTGGTCAGTCTTAGCAAGGTATAAAAGGGAGAAGACTATGAGCCCTGCAACAGGTGGAACCGAACAGGTGAGTTTACACGTAAACTCACCTGTTCGCATCTTCACCTGTACGCATCTCAGTCGCCTTCTCCTTTGTCTCCGCTGGGTTGGCGCTGCATCTGTGCTGTCGAGTCTTTTCTTAGTCTGGAATCTGGATTATTTGTAGTACTCCCAGTAAATTTGCTTTGAACCATGTATTGTAATCACATACCGTCTTTATGTTGATTAAGTTGCTGCAGTCTGTCCTAAGTTTGTTTATTGTTAATAGGAGGCAGATGGCTTTCCAAACGCCACCTTCAACAAAACAAACAATTAGCTCCCTTGGTAAAGTGGAACGAGGTATGAGAAACTCAAATTTTGGGCTATTACGTTTATCCTTGAGGTGTCCAGATTTATTTTTGGTTGATCAAGTTTGAACAATGAGTGTAAACATTTTCTAATAAATGTATCTCTTATTTATTATTGATTGGGGGTGATTGTATTGAGGGTTTGAAAAATTGTATTAGGAAATTGTAAATCAAATGTTTCATGTATTGTATTTAATCTAATCTCTTAATTTTCTTTTCGTATTTCCTTTTCATAGTTTTCACGGGGATTCAGTACAATAAAATTTAAGCACCTGTCATGAATCTCTCCGCCTCATTTTGTTTACTTATGGAAACAATGTTTTTTTGTTTTTCTCTCATTGTCCTTTACTTTAAAAATCCTGAAGGACACCATTATAATACCTTCAGTTTATTACCTGGAATAATAACAGTATAAGTGTGGTATGTTCCATGGGTCTGATGTGAGACTGCAGTCTGACCCACAGTCACTGCCAGCAGCTCTTCAGAGCGGTGCTCAAACCTGAGGGGACTGTGTCAAGCAGGCGCCACCTACTGGACATTACGGTCGATGTCAGAACCATGTGAAGGCCCCAACACAAATAAAATGTGATCAAATATTAGAAACATTTTCTTATTTATAACTGATCAGAATATTATGTCACTGACATCCTCATGCAATTCCCATGGATCGTGATTGACTATGAATCAGAATCAGAACTCCTTTATTGGTCCTGCAAACAGGAATGTCTGTGTGTCACAGCAGCTTAAGGACAGTTTAATTTATCAATAAACAATACTAATACTGACCTTTTTTAAATCCTATTAGAAGTTGTTGATCTGTGTTGTTTCTCTTAATATTTGATTTAATTTTATTTTACCCTCTATTAACAAGACAGATTAAGAGAATACAGGAAATGAGATGACTCCACGTCATAGCCACCTGGCCAACCACCTGAGCTAAACCGCAGACAAGTAATTCTTCATCTGGTTATTTCCTATAAAGGGCAAACTGAGTCCCGCCCACAGAGTTTCTGACGAATCCAGGCGGTGCGCGTCAAAAGGGGCGGCTTCCCGCGCGAACTTAGAGCATTTCCCTCCAAAACTGTAATGACTATAAAAATGGCTGATTGATCGTCACTCTGGTCCTTGCAGCTCTTCCCTGAGAACACGAACACGGTGAGTAAACTCTTCTGTATGATTCTGCTTTATGTGTCCAGTTACCTGCTCAGTACAGGTGTATTCATGTCTGTGTGGGAGCTGTACAGATCAGTAATTACCTGCAGATCTCAGGTAATCAGCCCAGGTGATATTCCTTCATATATTAGGGAGCTCCACATAACAACTAGCTTAATGGCTGTCTTAGCCCAGTAAGTTCTACATATGTGCGGGTTAAAATGGAGCCAGCCTCCTTCTCTCATGTCCATGTGATTTGTTTTAGCCTCAAATGTTCCTTTAATAACTCTGAACAGGAAGCTGAAGAGTCTCATTTATCTGTTAAGTGTTGATGTAAATTCGGCTGGAACATAATCCAAACACGTCCAATTAAATCTACGGAGGTTAGGTTTTGCTCGGTGCACCAAACTCCATTGTGATTTTGGCCGTTTTACTCTGCCGGGTTTATTACATGAATAATGCACATCTAATTAAATTTAGGTCACTTTCTCATAACACGTCTGTTGTTTGGGTAAAATCGGCTTGAAGTCTGGTTAGCTAACGTTTGCTGGTCAGTTTAAATGACTGGCTATGCTATGTTATGTTAGCTAGCTGACTTTAAAGTTGTTGCAGATGCACTGCACGGTTCGGGAAACACGTTAGCAGCGGCTCAGCTGCCTTTATTAACGGGTAAACACACTACAACGAGCTTATTAAGACGTCTGAGTGATTTAATCGTCGTGTTTTTACAGACAGGTTTGCATGTTAGCTAACGTGTGTGTCTGCTAGAGTGTTAGCATGACGCCATTATCCTGCTGTGTAATGTTAGCTTGCATCGTTACAGCACAGTTTGCTAACAGGCTCCATGTGTTGTGTTGTGTATTGTATTAATGTCTGTTAGTATGTCAGCATCTAGAAGGTCATTTTGAGCTGCTAAAGTAGTTTAACACACAATATGCAGCCTAATTGTAATCTGCACAGGTGGTATTCAGCATGTTTGTCTCAGTTCTGGTTTAATGTGTTATTTAAATTACTGCACTGACTCCCTGTGTGTCAAAAGATTTGTTTTATATTTATTTATTTATTTTATTTTTTTTTTATTATTTTATGTAGAGTGCATTTTTACAAATAAAATCTATTATTATTATTATTATTATTATTATTATTAAAAGATAGATTTATAGATAGACTAAAATCATATTACTCATATTATCATATTACATATTACATAAAGCTCTAAATGTGCTCAGGACTGAGTACAGTTGGTTTACTTTTGGTTTACCTTTAAAAAACACATGTATTAAATCAGATTTTAGTAGGCTAGATTTTACAGAGCAGAGTGATGTGAGACTCCTGAAGTGATGTCATGCACATGTTTACAGACTGCTAATCATTCTTTATTAAAAAATTATAATCCTGTAAGAAATCCCCCTTTTGCTGTGTGTGTGTGTCTGTACTCTGCTCTAATCGTTTTCCCTGTTACAATCAGAATATATACATACACATATATGCATGTATGCATGTAGTCATCATGTTATGCTAAAGTACTTCCTCCTCTCTCCAGGTGAACAGTGGGATTTGTCTTCAGCTTCAGGTGGAACAGCTCTGACCTGTATGGTGATCAGACCCGGAGAGGAGAGACACCTGGTCCAACAAGGTCAGTGCTATGTAGGGGCAAAAATTAAAGGCAGAAAGTGTGAGATTTGTCAGTTGCTGTTCATTAATACTCTAGGATCAGTAAATGATTCAAGAGGATAGTCGAGTCTCATTCACAAGTCGTTGAATACCGACAGTTTGGGTTGGCAGAAGCCTCGACAGTGTCACTGTTGGGACACTAGTCGCTCTCCCTCTTTTTCTGTTTGTCTTTAAAAAAAATACTAATTAAAAAGACAAATAAATATCCAAACAAGCGATGCATTGTTTCAGTCTTTTGGTCTTGTTTACTGAGAGGAAATATAAACAGTAACCTGTGTCTGTTTAGAATGCGTGGATTTATTTGATCTCATTTAATATAAATGATATAATTATATTTCATTTAACATGTATATCTACACTGTTCAGCCACAATATTAAAACAACTAACAAGTGAAATGAGCATTGATCTTCTTGTTACAATCAAATGTTCTGCTGGGAAACTTTGAGTTCTGTCATTTCTGTGGAGCCTCTTTGACAAACACCACCCACCCAAACACCGTTCAGACCAACTGCACCCCCTCATGGCAAAGAACCCAAGGTGTCAAACTGGCCTCCTCATTCTCCAGATCTTAATCCAGTTGAGCATTCATGGGATGAGTCAGAACCAACTCCCATCCATGTGGGGCCCCCATGGATCGTTCTTGGCTCAGACTGCATCCAGTGGAAGCTCAGTTGGATTGAGACTTGGGGAATCTGGAGGCCAAGTTGACACCTTGAGCTCTTTCCCACGTTCCTCGGGTCGTTCCCGAACAGTTTTTGCGGTGTTGCAGGTGCGTTGTCCTGCTGGGGGGGCACTGCCATCAAGGAGTGCTGCTGCCATGAGGGGGTGTACTCGGTCTGCAGCTGTGTTTGGGTGACTGCTGTTTGTCAAAGAGACGTCCACATGAATGCTAGGACTCATGGTTTCACAGCCGAACATGGC
Source organism: Diplodus puntazzo (assembly GCA_963678695.2). Taxonomy (NCBI): domain Eukaryota; kingdom Metazoa; phylum Chordata; class Actinopteri; order Spariformes; family Sparidae; genus Diplodus; species Diplodus puntazzo. Next base: position 2,059,588 of record OZ023174.1, read on the forward strand.
ATTGGAGCACAATGATCCATGTTATTCATTTCACTTGTCACTGGTTCTAATGTTGGTGCTCTCAGTGTGTACACATGTTAAATACTTTATGAATTAAATCAAATAAATGCATTTAGGCACTGTAACCAGACTTGTTTATATTCTTTCTCAGTAAAAAAAAAACCTGTTTAAAATACTTCTACTTCCTTTGAGCCCTGTGGGTTTTACGCTGGGACTTTTAAATGGACAGCTTCATGTTTGTAGATTCAACATCAACATTAGCCTCGGCCTACAAACACCAGCAGACTGACAGGAGACATGTTAATTTCTGGTGGCCTGTGTAAGGTTTCCCTTGTGCGGTTGTTAGTATGTCTATGTCCTTCTTAGTGTATAAACTACGTTGAGCAGAGCCTGTTGTGAACATTGGCGTTCTTATTCATGGTAGAAGTGCCGCGCATTGAGAGCTACAGCAGAACTGAGCTGAGACGTGTTGTTTTGGAGGCCCCGTGGTATAGAGCTTTCTAGGGACAAAAGTTCAGTAAGGGCAATTCACTTGTTAGTGGTCTGCCAAGCAAACCTGGTGTTATTATTGTAAGTTACAGGTTAACTTGACCAGACTTCAGCTATCTTCAATGGCAAATGCCTGAGTGCTGTCCATCAGAGCTGATAGCTGTGGTTTCCAAGAATGGCAGCCAGTCAGGCCATTGATCAACTGCAGGTATTGGTAATAGCGTATCCTACGAGCCCTTGTGCCATCCCGCTAACTTAAAGGTCCCTGTACATGTTGACATACCTATAGCAGGTCCCTGTCTGATGATACAAACCTATGGTTGGTAGAAGCGAGCACATAGTGGTCGTGTTTAGCTTGGGCCTCGGCCTGGCTAGGGACATGCTCAGGGCCACGGTAGAAGCTAGCCTGACGCCATATGCAGCTCTGTTCTCTGCCCTCATGTCCATGACGAGATTCACATGCGACCTCAGTGAGCATGGTAATGCGATGCCTTTGCTTGAAGATAATGCTGAACCTCTGTGATAAAACAAAATGAAAACAATTGCAGGAATTCATTTTCTTTGCAACTCAGTGCAACAGCATCCTGCATGATAACACCATGCAGAGATCATTGCAAAGCTGTTACAAGGCCCTCGGCCTCATTGCCCAGCAGACCACTAATAATGATCTGATTGTGCTGTGGTGACATTTTTCGTTTGGAAGCAGTTGTTGAGGTCATGTTCATGGTAGAAGTGCAATGAACTGATAGCTACAAACAGCTTGAGCGGTTGTTAGTTTGTCTGCGTCCTTCTGAGTGTATAAACTATGTTGAGCAGAGCCTGTTGTGAACATTGGCGTTCTTATTCATGGTAGAAGTGCCGCGCATTGAGAGCTACAGCTACAGCAGAACTGAGCGGAGACGTGTTGTTTTGGAGGCCTCGTGGTAAAGAGCTTTCTAGGGACAAAAGTTCAGTAAGGGCAATTCACTTGTTAGTGGTCTGCCAAGCAAACCTGGTGTTATTATTGTAAGTTACAGGTTAACTTGACCGGACTTCAGCTATCTTCAATGGCAAATGCCTGAGTGCTGTCCATCAGAGCTGATAGCTGTGGTTTCCAAGAATGGCAGCCAGTCAGGCCATTGATCAACTGCAGGTATTGGTAATAGCGTATCCTACGAGCCCTTGTGCCATCCCGCTAACTTAAAGGTCCCTGTACGATGATACAAACCTATGGTTGGTAGAAGCGAGCACATAGTGGTCGTGTTTAGCTTGGGCCTCGGCCTGGCTAGGGACATGCTCAGGGCCACGGTAGAAGCTAGCCTGACGCCATATGCAGCTCTGTTCTCTGCCCTCATGTCCATGACGAGATTCACATGCGACCTCAGTGAGCATGGTAATGCGATGCCTTTGCTTGAAGATAATGCTGAACCTCTGTGATAAAACAAAATGAAAACAATTGCAGGAATTCATTTTCTTTGCAACTCAGTGCAACAGCATCCTGCATGATAACACCATGCAGAGATCATTGCAAAGCTGTTACAAGGCCCTCGGCCTCATTGCCCAGCAGACCACTAATAATGATCTGATTGTGCTGTGGTGACATTTTTCGTTTGGAAGCAGTTGTTGAGGTCATGTTCATGGTAGAAGTGCAATGAACTGATAGCTTCAAACAGCTTGAGCGGTTGTTAGTTTGTCTGCGTCCTTCTGAGTGTATAAACTATGTTGAGCAGAGCCTGTTGTGAACATTGGCGTTCTTATTCATGGTAGAAGTGCCGCGCATTGAGAGCTACAGCTACAGCAGAACTGAGCGGAGACGTTTTGTTTTGGAGGCCTCGTGGTAAAGAGCTTTCTAGGGACAAAAGTTCAGTAAGGGCAATTCACTTCTTAGTGGTCTGCCAAGCAAACCTGGTGTTATTATTGTAAGTTACAGGTTAACTTGACCGGACTTCAGCTATCTTCAATGGCAAATGCCTGAGTGCTGTCCATCAGAGCTGATAGCTGTGGTTTCCAAGAATGGCAGCCAGTCAGGCCATTGATCAACTGCAGGTATTGGTAATAGCGTATCCTACGAGCCCTTGTGCCATCCCGCTAACTTAAAGGTCCCTGTACGTGTTGACATACCTATAGCAGGTCCCTGTCTGATGATACAAACCTATGGTTGGTAGAAGCGAGCACATAGTGGTCGTGTTTAGCTTGGGCCTCGGCCTGGCTAGGGACATGCTCAGGGCCACGGTAGAAGCTAGCCTGACGCCATATGCAGCTCTGTTCTCTGCCCTCATGTCCATGACGAGATTCACATGCGACCTCAGTGAGCATGGTAATGCGATGCCTTTGCTTGAAGATAATGTTGAACCTCTGTGATAAAACAAAATGAAAACAATTGCAGGAATTCATTTTCTTTGCAACTCAGTGCAACAGCATCCTGCATGATAACACCATGCAGAGATCATTACAAAGCTGTTACAGGGCCCTCAGCCACACTGCCCAGCAGGCCACTAATAAGGATCCGATTGTGCTGTGGTGACATTTTTTCGTTTGGAAGCAGTTGTTGAGGTCATGTTCATGGTAGAAGTGCAATGAAAATATAGCTACAAACAGCTTGAGCGGTTGTTAGTTTGTCTGCATCCTTCTGAGTGTATTGACGGGTTGTTTTCAGTTCAGGTACATCTCCACTCGTGCGCGCAACTGTGCGTTCAGAGAGTGCTTGATAAACTTTATGAAGCCTTTGAGGTTGTTGTCTTGCGAACTGATAGCTAGAAACAGCTAGCGCAGTTGTTAGTTTTTTTGCATCTTTCTGAGTGTGTTGAAGGTTTGTTTTCAGTTCAGGTACATCTCCACTCGAGCGTGCAACTGTGCGTTCATAGAGTGCTTGATAAACTTTATGAAGCCTTGGAAGTTGTTTTGCTGGAGAAACATCGCGGTATAAAGCTTCTCAGGCTAACAGTGTTAGCTCAACAACGTTGAGCGCAGTAAGCTATGACAACCAGTTCACCACCGTAGAGTTCTAGGCACAAAAGTTCAGTAACAGTGATCCAGTTGTTAGTAGTCCGCCAGGCAAACCTGGTTATCAGTTTTATGTGAACTGACCAACCAGAGCAGAATTAGGCTCCACCTCAAAACCCCCAGGATTCAAAGAGTGTTTTTACAGCTACTGGATGAACACAAAAACATATATCTTGAAATAAAGTGTATGTGAAAATACAAGCCTTCTCACTGTTAACAACTCGACTCTCTATGAGTCCTGTTAATAGCCCACAGAGTGTGTTATTTGACAACCTGAGAATGAGACTCAAAAATCAGATTTCTTTCTACAGAATTGCTTTATGAGTATACCAACATTACGCAGTTAATCCATTTAATAAATAATTGTCCTCACATTTCCTGTCTAAGGTCTCCACTTTCTGCTTTTAATGCTGGGTAGCTTAATCTATAATGATACATCATGTTTTATTAGCGAATATTTGATATTGATTATATGAATCTGCAAAGTAACTAATAACTAAAGATGTTAGAAAAAGTGCAGTGAAAGTATGAATAATACAGTTAAAATCTCAATTTATTAGGTATTGAGTATTAAGTATTTAACATGTATATCTTAGCTGTTCAGCTGAAACATTAAAACAACTAACAAGTGAAATGAGCATTGATCTTCTTGTTACAATCTTATGTTCTGCTGGGAAACTTTGAGTTCTGTCATTTCTGTGGAGCCTCTTTGACAAACACCACCCACCCAAACACTGTTCAGACCAGCTGCACCCCCTCATGGCAAAGAACCCAAGGTGTCAAACTGGCCTCCTCATTCTCCAGATCCCAATCCAGTTGAACATCTGTGGGATGCGCCAGAGCCAACTCCCATCCATGTGGGGCCCCCATGGATCGTTCTTGGCTCAGACTGCATCCAGTGGAAGCCCAGCTGGATTGAGATCTGGGGAATCTGGAGGCCAAGTTGACACCTTGAGCTCTTTCCCACGTTCCTCGGGTCGTTCCTGAGCAGTTTTTGCAGCGTTGCAGGTGTGTTGTCCTGCTGGGGGGGCACTGCCATCAAGGAGTGCTGCTGCCATGAGGGGGTGTACTCGGTCTGCAGTTGTGTTTGGGTGACTGCTGTTTGTCAAAGAGACATCCACATGAATGCTAGGACTCATGGTTTCACAGCCGAACATGGCATTGGAACACAATGGTCCGTGTTATTATTTCACCTGTCACTAGTTCTAATGTTGACGCTCTCAGTGTGTACACATGTTAAATGCTTTTTACAGATACACTCAAAACCTCCCTAAAAAAAATAAAAAATTCTCACAATGACACAAAAAAATTCCATAAATACACACAAAAAATCCACAAAACTTAACAAATTCACAAAAAACCACAATGACACACAAAATCTCTACAAACCTCCACAATGACACTCAAAACCTCCTGAAATACACAAAACCTCCACAATGACACACAAAATCTCTACAGACCTTCACAAATACACAAATACACAAAACCTAAACACACCTAAATACAAAACCTAAATACACCTAAATACACACAAAACCTCCACAAATACACAAAACCTCCACAATGACATTCAAAACTTCCACAGAGACACACAAAATCTCTACAAACCTCCACAAATTCATTAAAAACGTCCTCAAATACACAAAACCTCCACAAAGTCACAAAAAACCTCCACAAATTCATTAAAAACCTCCACAAATACACAAAACCTCCACAAATTCACAAAAAACCTCCACAGTGACACACAAAATCTCCACAATGACACACAAAATCTCCACAAATACACACAAAATCTCCACAATGACACACAAAATCTCCACAATGACACACAAAATCTCCACAATGACACACAAAACCTCCACAAATATACTCAAACCTCCACAAAATCCCCACAAAACCTGCTCAAAGAGGCGTGAAACTACCACTGCTCTTCTTTCTCATCTTGCAGGTGACGGACGGCTGAAAGGACGAATCACCGAGACGAACAAGACGAGCCAAACAACGGAGACGAGCCGCCACAGGAGCCTGAAGGCAAAGTGTGAGTATCTTTCACCTGGACTTTATGAGGGGATCAAACATGGCTGATATATCTGCAGAGTGCTGATGGTCACTGTTGGTTTCTCCAGAACCAGAGCAGCCAGGAGCTGAAAGTGTGGGCAGAGGAACCGGCTGCTGAGGACGAGCTGGACGACGGGTTTCCTGAACTGAATCCTGATTTCCTGTCATCAAGTTCTGTGGACTGACATGTTTTCTGGTTGGTGCTTGTTCTATCAGATCAGTAGGAAATGTTGTGCTGCTCAAACAGACTCACACTCGGCTGTATAGACTTCAGACACAAGAGCTCCACCGACCATCAGAAGCTCCGTGTTCAATCCCAACCTTAATGTCTGCAGGAGAGCAAACAGAAACTGTTTTCTTAACTCGGTGTCGATCCTCCATCGTTCCCGATCCAGATCAGTTCATCTCCTGTTGCTCACAGTGTGATATTTTGGCAATTCTTTCATTCATCAAGGTAGAAACTCCTCTCAAATATTGATGTTCCCATGTTTGTTTTTAATAAGTACTTTGTAGTTAATGAGTACGACTGAGGGTCAGTCTGATGTCCATGACTGTCGGCCATTTTGTCCCTCTCTCTCACAGACAGATCACAAGTGTCACGGAAAGTAATAATAAAGCAATTAAATACAATAACTGTACAATAATAAAATTATTTATTTGTCTAAAAAAAACTAAATTAGAAAGTTTTCAATATCATTGTATAAGGATTTTGACAAAGTATTACTTGAAAAGAACACAGTAAAATACTTATTGTTATTCACACAAGTAGTCTAGGAAGTACGACTTTCAGCAGTATATGAATCTTGGACTATATCTTTTTTTTAATTTTTGTTTTTCTCTCGTTGTCCTTTACCTTGAAATCCGGAAGGATACCTTTGTGATACCTTCGGTTTATTACCCGGAATAATCACTGTAAAAGTCTGGTATGTTTCATGGGTCTGATTGTGAGACTGCAGTCTGACCAACAGTCAGGTTGGTTCAGTACAGTTACAGTAAATGTTGAAATGAAAGAAAAGGTGCAGCTGATTTGATCAAGCAAATGCAAACCAAGGCTGGCTGGACCGCAGTCTGTTGAACCACATTCTTTTTTCATCACTATGACAACTGTGAATGTGGCTTTTTTTAAATTATTTATTTATTTATTTATTTTATTTCATTAACATTTTTTAAGACATTTCCAATTGTCATATTTGATAATCTCATTGAATGGTTATTTCTAATGTATTATGGTTTATTCTCAAGCTTTTTTTTTTATTCCAACCCATATTTTATTGCCGTCTTATTGTGCATCAATAAATTTTGTAAAAAGTAGAATTTCTGCCTCTGACTTGTTGTGGAGTTGAAGTAGAAATTGTCAAAACTTCTCCAGTTGGTACTGAAGTAGAGTAATTGAGTACAAGTTTCTAGTTACGTCCACCACTGTGTGAGAACAAGAGCCATGAAGTTACTGAAGGATATAAGTATCATCCTCACAGACAGATGGCAGTAAATACTAACACACTCCACCTTTAAATGATTTATCTCACTTACAGCCAGATTAAATGGACAGATTTCACTCGGTAGACTACATTGTCAGTGCCACATGCACATGTTGGTATTTGGCAAACACACAAAATGACTTAAATACCACATGATTATATAACTATGCTTTGTAATTTTGTTCGGTTTTTATTTTAACATATCGATATATATTTCGGTATTCTTACACAATTGATTAGTCACATATTTGAAGGGAAAGTAAAGTATAGTATAGTAAGTATTTCTGCCTAAACAAACTAAATAAACAAACTGTTTTCATGACTGAATAAACTGTATAAACAAAGTGACCTTAAAGGACAACACAATTCATACTGTGGCGGACCCTGCCACCTTTCAAGCTTCAAACAGAGTTCTGGGACCTGAGAACAGCTGGTTTATTCACTTCTGGAAAACCTAAATATTTCTAAGTTTGTGTTATCACCTCATTAATTTTGTAAATATTACAACTCTTCCTGAGCACGGTGGCCCTGAGAGCTCACAGCACTGCAACTTAAGAAAACACATGCAAAAAGACAAAACACGAGCAAATTAAGAAAACTTCTTCATCAGTTTGACAACACATGCGCAGCATTTAGAAAACGCGCTGCAAATAGACCACAACACAACAGAAGTGTTTCCAGAGGACACTTAAAAGTGATGCACATGTCTGGATGCGCTTGTTGACGCGGATTTAGTATAATATATAATGCAATATAATATTAGCTTATTGCAGTGATCTGCGGTTAAACTATCGCTAATTACAAGCAAAATGCTAATAATAGTTTAACAGCAGATCACTGCAATAGGCCAATATATGAATTATGTGATCACAATGTTAAAATAAATCTAAAACACTTACTTTTTACCTCATTTTCCAAAACCACTGACGGAAAGAGAACCTGAATAGCAGTGTGATTCAAAATCTGCGTTAACAACAAGCGTGTCTGGATGTGTGCATCACTTTTAAGTGTCCTCTGGAAACACTTACATTGCGTGTCGGTCTATTTGCAGCAAGTTTTTCTAATGTGTTGTGTTGTGTTCTTTGCAGCAAGTTTTCTAAATGCTGCGCATGTGTTGTCAAATTGATGAAGATGTTTTCTTAATTTGTTTGTGTTTTGTCTTTTTGCATGTGTTTTTTGAAGTTGCAGTGCTGTGAGCTCTCTGAGCCACCGTACCTGAGCCCCCTTGTGGCGAGGAGGCCCTGAGCATGTGCCTAGATCCGTCTTACAGGACACAGGAAAACAGTTATAGCTTTTCCAAATAAAGTTACACTCATTCTATTCAGGTAACCAGACAGCAGCTTTAACATGACACATTTGTTTTGCAGGTTAGGATGACACTTAACGCAATGTCATTCAGTTTCTCCCCGAATTTATAAAAATAAAAAAGAATACAATGAAGAACCAAAATGCATAAAACATGCTCCATATCCAGAGAACGGTTGGACTGGGAGTTGATGTTTAACTGTGAGTGCGTTGATGATTTTGACAACAAAATGGAGGAGATAATAACTCCATAGACTACAAAAAGACGCTCCTTACATGTGCAGAACTTTCCTTAGAAACTTGATCTGAACCGTTAGTGATGAGGCTGAAGAATGAGCAGAGACAGATGAGGAGCAGAAGATTTTATTTGCATGCTTTGGTTCTTGGCACAAGATCGCTAACATCCAAATTCAACATACTGACAAAGATGATGTGACATAATTGGCAAACTTAGTGCAAACACTGCAAACAGGATAACAGCTAGAGAAGCTTTTACTTGTAGGGGAGTACAGAACTTTTACTACTTCTTCTTCTTGCTGGTGGTGGCCCGGGTCTTGGTCTTTTTACCAGAGCTGCTCTTTTCATCACTGTCATCAGTGATGACACTGTCAATTTCCAGCCACTGTACCGGCTGTGCCCTGAAGTCAGCGCTTCTGTAGGAAGAGAGAAGGATTCAGTGCACAGGAACTAGACATGACGCAAATAAAACACTGCAGGAAAGACACTACAACATGAATAAATGATTCAACAACACACTACAAATAAGGAAAACTGCTTCAAATATTCTGAAAAGATATTTTGATATTTTTGAGAATACGTATCCTTGTGACTTCACGCATGTGCTCACTTCTTTCAGGTTGACATTTGTGGTTCTGAGGGAAATATCTCAACAACCACTAAATGCACTGCAATTTAAAGGATAGGTCGCTAAGAGACTAAACTAAGATGGTGTAGGATATGACACTTTATAGCTTATACCTTAGAAGATCCATCATTGGGTGATACTCGGGAAACATCCGATTGTTTTCCATCCACCTGTTCTGAGGCTGCGGCTGGTGTCCGCAGAGACAGCAGCTGTGCTGACAGGGCAGTGACCAACCACTGCTGGAAAGAGGAACGACGATTCTCAGTGCAAAGAAACCAAACATCATCAGCAAATTAAACCAAACATGAATTAAGAAAGTCATGTAAACAATCCATTGAAATCTTTGGATGACTTTAGCCTGTAGCTTATCACAAAGATGAGCTGCAGAAGGAAGCTGTTAGCCTGATTACAGCCACGCTAGCTGGGAAGAGCATGGGGGGTCATTATAACCAACAACAGGCTGTGTGGGTGAGACATGAAATACCATCATGAGGTTTAGTTTGAGTAATAAACTAAAGAGTTTGAAGGCTCATCAGATGCAAAATACTGCACAGAGGTTTAAAAATGTTGCTGTGGTAATGATACAATAACTGAGTGTGTGTTGCATGAATGTGATTGGACATCGCAGTGCCTTTCCAGATGACGTCACATTGCGGCAAAAGTTGAGCTAAGTTCCACTTTAAACCACAGCGGTGCTTTGAGCTCAATCAGTACACTAACAGGTGGAACAAGTAACACGACTCTGGTGCTCACCTGTAACTTGTTCCACTCCATGAACTGGAGGGTTGGACTGGGCGTGGGCGCTCGACTGGGGTTGGGTTGATGATGCTGATGATCTTGATTCGATCTGGATCCCAGACACAATCCTCCTCCAAACCGCTCTTCACCATCCCACAGTTGGGGGGCACCCAGGCGGTGTCGTACACGTCGCCATGTGCAGAGTCATGCCAGGTCCTCTGACGTGGATGGCCTTGATTTCTGATCGCGATCACTCTCCCCACGTCGACTAAAACTCTAAGGACGGCCCTGTCAGACTCACGGTGACTAATGGGATAGCGGCTGGCTTTCTGCAGGTCTCTGCTGAGGTAGACGCCGCGGCCGAGCATCCCGTCTGCAGACTGACGAAAACCTGATCTCCGGATGGCTTGAACGTTCTGCCTGCTGGTGCCATGGTACATGATGTACTTTCTTCCACTGACCGGTTCATCGTGGCCGAGTTTAGTTACTCCAACAGGCACATCGAAGTCATCTTCAGCCCACTTTTGCTGCTGGTCCATGTTGGTCTCAGTGTCGCTGTCGGAGAGAGGTTTAGAGTAAAAAGTTTATTCAAAGAAACAACATTGAAAAATAACACTAGAAGAAGAACATTTTTTTAGATCCACACCTAGTTGTACTCACTCACTTCAGAGTTCAAGTTATAATAATTACAGTAGTGGTTGTTGGTAATGACCTCCAGTGATTTGTTATTGAACTGCTCTCTTATCCTCGTTAGATGAGACATAACATTTAGAATAATGTTTTAGTGCTGATGATGAAATCAACAAACATAAACAAAAAAAACCCCTGTCTCTCTGACAGACTAATGTGACCTCATCTCATCCTCATCATATTCACCATATTTTCCCTCATAGTTTCAGGGAATAAAGTGTGTTCACGTACCTTCTCCAGGTTCCTGAGACTGCAGGCTCTGAGCTCACTTGGCTTTTTATAAGAACCTTCAGGATTTGGGAGGGACCTTTAGGTACAGGTGTGTCCATCTTTGACTTTCATGCAATTTTTGCATGATTCTATCACTTTCGTTTACAGTCAGACGGATGTATATGTTTGGACATCATGTACAATGACAGATGAGTTGAGAGGGAACAGGTTTGGCGACTGGCAGCACCCTTCAAAACCACATTCACACCATATTTTCTTTTGTATTCATTTGGCTCACGCGCCAGTTTTCATTCCAGTTACAACAAATGTTTTTGTCACTAAAGCTGCAGCATTTCCCGTGAATGTGTCTCATTAAAACTTTCACTTTCAACGCCGACATTGTATAGATTCGGAAAAAATCTATAATCTAAATCTGTTTTTTTTAATCATACTTTATCATTTATATATTTATCATGTATTTATTTTATTTCATTAACATTTCTAAAGACATTTCCAATTGTCATTTTTTGATAATCTCATTGAATGGTTATTTCTAATGCCTCTAACGCATTATGGTTTATTCTCAATATTGTTTTATTCCAACCAATATTTTATTGCTGTCTTACTGTGCATCAATAAATATAGTAAAAAGTAGAATATCTGCCTCTGACTTGTTGTGGAGTTGAAGTAGAAATTGTCAAAACTCTAAAAACTTGTACGCAATTACTTTACTTCTGTACCAGTAATTGGGTACAAGTTTTTAGTTACATTCCACCACTGTGTGAGAACGAGAGCCATGAAGTTACTGAAGGATAAAAGCTTCATCCTCACAGACAGATGACATTAAATACCACACACTCCACCTTATACCAAGTATTGAAATCAAGTTTAAGATCAGAAGTAAAAATAAAAACATATCTTCATATTTCGAAATGTGTCTTAAAGAATTTCTGCTCTCTGTTTGTTTTCTAAACTGAATAAACAAAGTGAAGTTAAAGGACAACACAGTTCTCACAGATCTTATTTTCCTCTGAGAACAGCTGGTTCATTCACTTATGGAAAACCTAAATATTTCTGAGTTTGTTTTGTTATTATTAAATATTAGAACTCATCCTGAGCCCCCTTGTGACGCTTGGAAAACAGTTTTAGCTTTACCAAATAACGTTACACTCATTACATTCAGGTAACCAGACAGCACCTTTAATATGGCCCATTTGTTTTGCATGTTACGATGACACTTCAAACAAAATGCAGCGTAATTCAGTTTCTCTCCGAATTTATTAAAATAATAAACAATATAATTAAGTACAAAAACATATAGAAACATGTGTCAGAGGACGGTTCGACTGGGTGTTGGTGTTGGACTTGGTGGTGGTGTTGGACTTGGTGGTGGTGTTGGACTGGTACTGGGTTGATGATTTTAATGATCTTGATTCGATTTGGATCCCAGACACAATCCTCCTCCAAACCGCTCTTCACCATCCCACAGTAGGGGGGCACCCAGGCGGTGTCGTAGCCGTGGTCATGCCAGGTCTTCTGAAGTGGGTGGTATTGACGATTGATGGCGATCACTTTCCCCACGTCGACCAGAACCTTGATGACGGCCCTGTCAAACTCAGGGTGATCAATGGGATAGCGGCTGGCTTTCTGCAGGTCTCTGCTGAGGTAGACCCCGGGGCCGAGCATCCCCTTTGTAGACTGCTGAAAACCTGTCCACATAATGGACTGGGCCGCCCTCTTAGTGGTGCCATGGTACATGACGTACCTTCTACCACTGACCGGCTCAGACAGGCCCAGCTGACCCACTCCGTAGGGCGCATCAAAGTCATCCTCAGCCCACTGGTACTGCATGTTGGCTTCCCTGTCGGAGAGAGGTTTATCAGAGGAAAGACTTCAGAGGGGTTCCATGCAAAGACACTAAACATCTTGACAATACAGGAGTGAAACCAGAATAACAGAAGTGATTCAAATTTAAATCAAAACAATCAAGACAGTTAAATTATTGGTTGTCCTGAAATCAGCCTATCAGCACAGCGAGAGCTTCTGGGAGGTGCTGACTGTCCTCCTGCTGCCAACACGGGGGGAAATGAGTCAGAGGTGCTGCTGTTTGACTCCGGAGTGAATGTCTGTCCAACATCCAACCTAAAACTTACTTCACCTCATTAACAAACCCAAAATGTCGTTATTATAACGGGTGTTTCTTTCAAAAAGGACTGTTGATGTCCTTGAAGGGGGGAGAAAGAGGAGGTAAAGAAAAAAGAGTGCACAGGAAAAGTTCTTTCCTTCTTCTGTTGTGTGTTTTCTCTTCTAGTCCGTGACATAATCTACAGATGAAGACATTAAAACTGGAGTGAGAGTGTGAAGTCCAGGTGACTGTCTACAGCTTTGTGTTGCTTTTCGTATTGTAGTGGAGTTTGCTTTCAATCATAAACGTACATGCCTTTAATTTAACTTCTAGCTATAAAGTTATGGCTATTGACTATATTAAGAGTAAAAGTGCAGACTCTTTATGGGAAAGAGTGTTCACGTACCTTCCTCCAGGCTCCTCTGACGGCGCAGGCTGTGAGTTCACTTTGCTTCTTTAGACGGACCTCCAGGTTTTTAGCAGAGATCCCACAAATTTGCCCTCTTAGTTGAGTTTCGTTTCTCTTCTTCAGTGTTTCATAAGTTTCAGTTACAGTCAGACAGGATGTACTTATTTGGGTATGAGGGTCAGTTTTCCTCCCACCAGCTAGCAGCAGATGAACAGTGATTGGAGAGCACGGGATCAATACGACTCTCTTACTTTATGAGGGCACAGATGTTTGTTTTTCCAGCTGGGTGTCTGCGAGAGAGAAGAAAAAATATTTTCCACATGATGTTATTGTTATGCTTTTAGCTTTGAAGCTACAGTGAAGATTTTAGCTTAAAAACATGTACAATTTCTCGATTGTTTTTTCAGTTTTAAAACTCCAGCTACTTCAGCTGTTTAAGAGAATGATGCAACTCTGTTTTGCTGTGACGCAAAAGTTTCATCTTTGGGTGCATCTAAAGTCTTCATGAATCAACACCTGGCAGGATGTGAAACTCTCAGTCGAAACTGTTTCTCAGTCATTCTGGAACTTCTTTATGTCTCATCTTATCTGCATCTCCGGACACCCAGATCCTCCGTACATAATAACAACCAGTGTGAAGGCTGAACAACCACATGACAGAATAAATCAAACATTCCTCCACATGAGTAAATCTCTACCACAGCCTCAGGCAGAGAGCTGACATCACCAGCAGCCTTGATCTTTGCTCAAGTATGAGTCATTTTAATGTTAAATCAAGTTTAAAAGTACCCCCTCCTTATTCATAAGGTGTGTGTGTGTGCAGATGCATTAATAACACTTATTTGCTGTTTGTGTGGGTGACAGTTTTCTGTCGCCCGAGTGGAGTAATAAAAAAAAAAATACCAAAGCTGTGACTCATCACTCAAACAAACACTCTGGCTGACTTCCTGTATGCTTTGAATGTCTATGTGGCATAAAGCACTCAGGCCCTGAGTTAAAGAAAAGTGACGTGGTGGCAGCGCACTTCTTTTGTCGTCTTAAGCACTCCTTAGCAGCTAACATTAGCACGAAGCACACAGCCTCCAAGCTGAAGAACAACGCTGCAGTGGTAGCAACACATTCCTTCAGTGACTAACGCTAGCACAAAGCCCCTGAGCTAAAGAACAGTGCAGCAGCAGCAGCAGCAATGGGCTACACTCCTTTTAGCGGCTAACACACTCCTTCAGTGGCTAACATTAGCTCAAAGGAGTAACTGAGCCTTTTTGGACTGAGGTACATCTGCTATTTTGCTTGTGTTTACATGATTGTGGCAATTAACAGAGGTGTTATTAGTCAGTTAGTGTCGATGTCACAGGTGCTGCAAGTTCCTGTGCTGATGCAGTGGAGGAGTGGCTCGAAAGGAGATAAACTTGCAGGTTACTCTGTGAGGAAAGCTTTGGGATGTCCTCATCGAGGATGAATGGACACATTTATTTGACGACAGTAGAAATGTAAAAACAAGATGGCTGATCACACACAGTTCCCCCTCTGTGAGCTCCACTGCATTAACCGATGACACATAAACCTCGTTGTTACTGCTCGGATTCTCTGCTGCACATTTACAGAAAGGTAAAATGTGACAGATGGTGAGTCATCAGTCATGAACTTCTCTGTTCTTTACATCGCTGCCTCTTCAAGTGCTGCTCTAAACTCTGCTGTTACTATTTAATGCTTCAACAAAACCAGACAGGAGCTCAGATTTAACATCACCAATTTATTCTGACAATGACACAGTTACTGAATAAAATGTCATTTACTTTTATCCAAATATACAAAAATATATTTGAAAATACAAAAATAAACTGGTAGCTGTTGGGAGAGCTCACTTGTAGCCATACGCTCCGTATCCAGAGGAGGGTTGGACTGGGAGTGGGTTGATGATTTTGGTGATCTGGATTCGATTTGGATCCCAGACACAATCCTCCTCCAAACCGCTCCTCACCATCCCACAGTTGGGGGGCACCCAGGCGGTGTCGTAGCCGTAGTCATGCCAGGTCTTCTGATAAGGATGGTTTTGACGATTGATGGCGATCACTCTCCCCACGTTGACCATAACCTTGATGACGGCCTTGTCAGACTCAGGGTGATCAATGGGATAGCGGCTGGCTTTCTGCAGGTCTCTGCTGAGGTAGACGCCGCGGCCGAGCATCCCACCTGCAGACTGGCAGAAACCTGATCTCCGGATGGCTTGAGCGTTCTGCCTGGTGGTTCCATGGTACATGATGTACTTTCTACCATCTATTGGTGCCGAGAGGCCCAGACGACCGACACCAGGGGGCACGTCAAAGTCATCTTCAGCCCACTGGTAATACATGTTGGTGTCGCTGCAGGAGAGAAGTTTATTACTGTTCAGATTCCACTCAAACATAATAAACCTGAAAGTCGTACTTGAATAAAAGTCTTTATGTATCTAATATTAACTCTACTTAAGTATCAAAGCTATTAGTAAGAGTAATTATACACTGTGAACGAGGGGTTGACTGATTATTGATTATATTAGGTCAGATATTAAGCATTTTTCTGATTATTTCAATCAGTCATTTAAATACATTCATTAAAAGATGCATTGTTCTGATGCAACATGTAATCTGTACAGTAACTAGTAATTAAAGTGATAATAGACATTTAATAGATTACAAAGTGCAATATTCAGTCCCTAAAAACTGAACTTAAGTAAAGTACTTCAGTAAATGTACTGGGTTACATTCCATCACTGCAGACGGTTTCTTTAAATGGATTCTGTCACAGTTTTCCAGTCTTGACCTTCCAACTTGTGTGTTGAGAGTTTATTTCCTGAGAAATGTACCGTCTGCCTCTCTGATTAAACACGGCTCAACATGTGCATTTATATCAGACAAGAACATCAACATGTTGTACTGAAGGTTCCATTAAAATCAGACTAACATCATCTCCTCATATACGACTATTGATCATTTTAACTATAAGAAGTTTGTCCACGTACCTCTCAGAGTTCCTCCAGGAGCGCCGGCTGTGAGTTCACCCTGCTTTGTCTAAGGGGCGTTCAGGATTTGGGCGGAATTTCCTTTAGTGTGCCTTCAGTTTCGTTTCACCGTATGATCTGTCCTTTGACTTTCGTTTAAAATCTAACAGGATGTGCTTATTTGGGTGTTGTAGACGCAACACTGACGTTGCGAATTGAAGGCCTTATCTGCAGATGTGAGCAGGGGAGTTATGCAGCTTTGGCCTCCACTATCAGGTCATTACAGGTGTACTTTCACTTCTGTCATGCTCATGTACAGCAGCAGATAAACTGCATAAATGTTTGCATTATATGTTTCTGCAAACCACAGATATGATCAAACTTTAGGTTTTCTTAATGCTGGGACAACAATATTTAACATTTTAGTTCTGGTTAAGTTTAGGAACAATAATAACTGCCAAAGAGATCAAGTTTTGGATTTAAATAATTGTTTTAAAAAGAATTGGGATCCAGTCTCCATCTTTAGTTAATGAAATGATGCCGTCAGCACTGACTCTGTACATTAAGCTTGCAGGTTACTCTGTGAGGAAAGCTTTGGGATGTCCTCTGCCTCCCACACCTTTACATGGAGGATGAATAGACACATTTATTTGACGACAGTAGAAATGTAAAAACAAGATGGCTGATCACACACAGTTCTCCCTCTGTGAGCTCCACTGCATTAACCGATGACACATAAACCTCGTTGTTACTGCTCGGATTCTCTGCTGCACGATTACAGAAAGGTAAAATGTGACAGATGGTGATTCATCAGTCATGAACTTCTCTGTTCTTTACATCGCTGCCTCTTCAAGTGCTGCTCTAAACTCTGGTGTTACTATTTAATGCTTCAACAAAACCAGACAGGAGATCAGATTTAACATCACCATTTTATTCTGACAATGACACAGTTACAATGACACAAGTGAATATAAATGTAAAGGTAACATAAGCAATCAAGCTAGCATTAGCACACAAAAACAATGCGAGTGTCAGTTTACTGACAACAAAACAGATAACAAAAGCAAATCTGCTGATAATAGAATAAAATAAAGAGATGTAGAAATAAAATGAAGAAAAGTTAATCGTGGGGTTAATACAAATAGTAATTATATAGATAGGTAATTAACTAAATTGATAATAAATAAATAAAATAAAATAAAATAGAATAAAAATAAAAGGAGATGGATGGTGGTAGAATATTGTAAGTACAATACTCTACATCTCTCTCTCTCCTTCTCTCTCTCTCTCACACACACACACACACACACACACACACACACACACACTATTGTGATCACTGTAGTCATCAGCAAGACTTGCCCCACCCCACGGACTTGGTAATGGGTCCTTTTATAACAGTGACATAATTAAACTGTCTGTACAAAGTTAATCAAACAAGTCCCTAACAGTAATAGCAAAACAGCTATCTAAGTGCTGTATCGTAAGCAACTGAAATTGTTTTAGTTTCTTGATGACCATCCATCCATTCATCTTCTTCCGCCTATCCGGGCCGGGTCGCGGGGGCAGCTGCCTGAGCAGGGACACCCAGACTTCCCTCTCCCTGGACACTTCCTCCAGCTCTTCTGGGAGGATCCCAAGGCGTTCCCAGGCCAGCTGGGTGACATAGTCACACCAGCGTGTCCTGGGTCTTCCTCGGAGTCTCCTCCCGGGAGGACATGCCAGGAACACCTCCCAAGGGAGGCGTCCCGGGGGCATCCGAAACAGATGCCCGAGCCACCTCAGCTGGCTCCTCTCGGGTGATCAAGCTCCTCACCCTATCTCTAAGGGAGCACCCTGCCACCCTGCAGAGGAAACTAATTTAGGCCGCTTTTATCCGGGATCTCATGACCCAAAGTTCATGGCCATAGCTCTCTCTTCACCATGATAGACCGATACAACGACCGCATTACTGCGGCCGCTGCACCGATCCGCCTGTCAATCTCACGCTCCATCCTTCCCACTCGTGAATAAGACCCCAAGATACTTAAACTCCTCCTCTTGAGGCAGGAACTCTCCTCCCAACCTGGAGGGAGCAGGCGACTTTTTTCCGGGCGAGAACCATGGCCTCGGACTTGGAGGTGCTGATTCTCATCCCAGCTGCTTCACACTCGGCTGCTAACCCCCCAGGACATGCTGGAGGTCATGGCTCGAAGGAGCCAACAAGACCACATCCTCCGCAAAAAGCAGAGATGAGATCCAGCGGCTCCTGAACCAGACCCCCTCCGGCCCGTGGCTGCGCCTAGAAATTGTGTCCATAAAAATAATGAACAGAACCGGTGACAAAGGGCAGCCCTGCCGGAGTCCAACATGCACTGGGAACAGGTCTGACTTACTGCTGGCAATGTGAACCAAGATCCTGCTCCGGTCGTACAGGGACCGTACAGCCCTTAACAGAGGGCCTCCGACCCCGTACTCCCGGAGCACCTCCCGCAGAATGCCACGAGGGACAGTCGAATGCTTTCTCCAAGTCCACAAAACACATGTGGACTGGTTGGGCAAACTCCCATGAACCCTTGAGCACCCTGCGGAGGGTATAGAGCTGGTCCAGTGTTCCACGGCCAGGACGAAAACCGCATTGTTCCTCCTGAATCCGAGGTTCGACTATCGGCCGAATTCTCCTCTCCAGTACCCTGGAGTAGACTTTCCCAGGGAGGCTGAGGAGTGTGATCCCCCTGTAGTTGGAACACACCCTCTGGTCCCCCTTTTTGAATAGAGGGACCACCACCCTGGTCTGCCAGTCCAGAGGCACTGGCCCCGACTGCCACGCGATGCTGCAGAGGCGTGTCAACCAAGACAGCCCCACAACATCCAGAGACTTGAGGTACTCAGGGCGGATCTCATCCACCCCCGGTGCTTTGCCATTGAGGAGCTTCCAGACTACCTCAGTGACTTCGGTTTGAGTGATGAATGAGTCAACCTCCGAGTCCCCAGCCTCTGCTTCCTCCATGGAAGACGTGTCAATGGGATTGAGGAGATCCTCGAAGTATTCCTTCCAACGCCTGACGGTATCCCCAGTCGAGGTCAACAGCTCCCCACCTCCACTGTAAACAGTGTTGGTGGAGGACTGCTTCCCCTTTCTGAAGTGCCGGATGGTTTGCCAAAATTTCTTTGAGGCCGACCGGTAGTCCTCCTCCATGGCCTCCCCGAACTTTTCCCAGACCTGAGTTTTTGCTTCCGCAACCACCCTTGCTGCCGCACACTTGGCCTGCCCGTACCCGTCAGCTGTCTCAGGAGTCCCTCGAGCCAGCCAGGCTCGATAGGACTCCTTCTTCAGCTTGACAGCATCCCTTACTTCCAGAGTCCACCACCAGGTTCTGGGATTGCTGCCACGACAGGCACCGGAGACCTTGTGGCCACAGCTTTGAACAGCTGCATCTACAATGGAAGTGCAGAACATGGTCCATTCGGAAGACCTCCCCAACAGAGGGTTCCGTCAGACGTTCCCAGCAGACCCTCACAATGTGTTTGGGTGTGCCAAGTCTTTCTAGCTTCCTCCCCTGCCAACGGATCCGACTCACCACCAGATGGAGATCAGTTGTTTCTCCTCCTGCTGCCTCGTCTCTAGCTGCTCTTTAAGATCACAGATGGATCGGTTTCACGGTCTTGCTTTTTTATGAGTTCATCTTTATCAAACATTTGTTGCTCAGCCTCATTCAGTCACTGAAGATCTTGCACGGCTGTTTCAGGTTTTTGTTCTGTTGGTTTTGTTTCTCTGTCAGAGATTCATATTGAGACAGCTCGTTGGCGATGCTGACATGCTGCTTATTTTTTATTTAAATAGTTGAATTTAATTGAAGTTTAATGAAGATAGTGAACGATGTGACTCTTCTCTGTGCATTTATAACCGCTCACAATATGGAGCCGACATTCTCCCTCTGTTGTCTCAATGCGAACTAAACGTGAACTCGCTGTTGATCCACAAGACATTTAATAGATAACGTTTTTATACAGTGCCATTAAAAAAAAAAACAAAAAAAAAAAACAGACTGAGTTACAGCTGTGCATGTTCAGAATAAAAGTTCCTGGGGCTCTATCTTTATTTTAATATCCTATTTTTAGTAGCTTTTGGAAAAACTATAGTGTAGAAACATGACATTGTGACATTTATTTCGCACATAGAATAAGGAACACTGGGTGATGTTTGTTAACACAAATATTTATGTTATTCATTTATTATTATTATTATATTATATTATGATTATTCATTATTAGTAATTTGTGTAATTGCACAATGTCAGTTTTACGATATTAATAAAAAATATTCCTTGAAACACAACAAATACTCTGAGAGAAGATCCCATTAATGTTGTTATATCCCTCCTCATGGGGGCGGTGTTGCTCAGTCACTCAGAAAACCAGAACAGGTGCATGTTGCTTCATGTGTGCTTGTGTCAAAAGTGTGTATTCATTAAGTTCTTACATTTTACTGCACGGCTCTGTGTCATGATTATCTCTAAATTAAAATCAATTAAAAAACAAAAAATAAACAGAAAACTGTATTATGTATTTTTATGGATTAAGACACCCAGCAGAACATTAAGTGGGAACAGTGAGCTTCACCTTCACCTGCTGCAACACCAGATACTTACATATTCATATTATAAAACACAATTACACAATGCTGTTCTGAAATCAGCTGTTCTACATAGAAAAAGTACTTTGGTCTTGATGAATATTTTCACTTAGTGACTCTTGCAGTGAACTTGATGAAAATCAGATGTTAATTTGAACTTTTTATTCGACTTCTGATGAAGTCGTGACTCGCTGGGACACAAAAAGGAGCCGTTGGTTCTGTTTCTGTGCTTCTGCTGCTGTGACAAGTCAAAATGTCTGATGTGAAAAAGGTTAAAGAGGCACAATTCATTAAAAGGCTTAAACGTGCTCATTTCTGACAGAAGGGGCCACAGTTCCCTCAAAATAAATGACATTTCTGATCCTTCTGTAATGTGCAACTGAACTGCTCACTACTCATATTTGTTTTAGGATATTGGGATACGGGTGTGTGTATTTTGCCCGACAGTGGCTTTTTGTGTCTTCAGTGGTTTTACTCCTGGAGAGCTGTGTGTATCTGAGATATGAAATATGATTGTGTTTGTTTGTAGATCTGCTCCAGCTCAGTTGTGCGGCTGTAACTTGGATGAGGAGTCAAAATGTTTGTCTGGGGGCTATAAAAGTCTCTGAATGTTGAGTGAGTGTCCAGTGTGGCCATTTGAAATAGTCATGGTGAACTGAAGTAAGCATCATTGGCTGACTGGTCTCTCAACATCAAAAAACCAGTTCAGTGTGCAAAAGGCCTCGTAGTGGTGACCCACGGGTCACAACACAACTACAGAGATGTCTGAGGGGCAAATGTGTCTGATTGGACCAATCCGGAAAGACTTCACCTCTACTTCAGACACAGTCGAGCACGTCGGTGATGAAGCTTCTCTGTTCTTTACATCGCTGCCTCTTCAGGTGCTTCTCTAAACTTTGGTATTACTATTTAATGCTTCAACAAAACCACAATTTATTCTGACAATGACAAAGTTCGTAAATAAAATGTCATTTACTTTTATCCAAATATACACAAAAATATTTGAAAATACAAAAATACATCAGTAGCTATTAGGAGAGCTCACTTGTAGCCATATGCTCCATATCCATAGGAGGGTGGGTCGTGGTATCTAATTGCGACTGGGTTGATGATTTTAATGATCTGGATTCGATTGGGATCCCAGACACAATCCTCCTCCAAACCACTCTTCGTCAACTCACAGTTGGGGGGCACCCAGGCGGTGTCAAAGTCGAGGTCATGCCAGGTCTTCTGAACTGGATAGCCTTGATATGGGATCTCAATCACTCTCCCCACGTCGACCAAAACCTTAATGACAACCCTGTCAGACTCAGGGAGGTCAATGGGATAGCAGCTGGCTTTATGTAGGTCTCTGCTGAGGTAGACACCGCAGCCGAGCATCCCCTCTGTAGACTGCTGAAAACCTGATTTCTGAATGGCTTGAGCATTCTTCTTGGTGGTGCCATGGTACATGATGTACTTCTTACCAACTATTGGTGCCGAGAGGCCCAGAAGACCGACACCAGGGGGCACGTCAAAGTCATCTTCAGCCCAGTGGTAATGTATGTTGGGGTCAGTATCTCTGTAGGAAAGAGGTGTTTATTACTGTTCAGATTCCATTCAGATCAGTCACAAGTGATAAAGCTACTCTGTTCTTTACATCGCTGCCTCTTCAAGTGCTTCTCTAAACTCTGGTGTTACAATTTAACGCTTCAACAAAACCAGACAATTTATTCTGACAATGACACAGTTACTAATTAAAATATCATTTAGTTTTATCCAAATATACGAAAATATATTTTAAAATCAATTGGTAGCTGTTGGGAGAGCTCACTTGTAGCCATATGCTCCATATCCATAGGACGGTTTAACTGGGAGTGGCTTGATGATGTTAATAATCTGGATTCGATCTGGATCCCAGACACAATCCTCCTCCAAACCGCTTTTCGTCATCCCACAGTCGGGGGGCACCCAGGCGGTGTCGTAGCCGTAGTCATGCCAGGTCTTCTGATAAGGGTGGTTTTGATGATTGATGGCGATCACTCTCCCCACGTTGACCAGAACCTTGATGACGGCCTTGTCAGACTCAGGGTGATCAATGGGATAGCGGCTGGCTTTCTGCAGGTCTCTGCTGAGGTAGACGCCGCGGCCGAGCATCCCGTCTGCAGACTGACGGAAACCTGATGTCAGGATGGCTTCAGCGCTCTCCTTGGTGGTGCCATGGTACATGATGTACTTTCTACCACTGACCGGTTCATCGTGGCCCAGGTGACTGACACCAGGGGGCACGTCAATGTCATCTTCAGCCCACTCGTACTGCATGTTGGTGTCTCTGCAGGAGAGAAGTTTATTATTGTTCAGATTTTATTCAAACATGATAAACCTGAAAGTCGTAGGGGAGACTGGGGTAAGATGAGCCATTTTCCATATTTAGGATCACTACATCAAGGCAATCATTGTTTTGTCACTAACTAATATATCTGCATATATTTCAGGATGTTGTGCATCCCTTCAAACAAACAGAATGAGTGTAAACATAACTGTTTTGACAATATAGCATGTCCAAAAAAAGTGATCTTGTGGCACAACTTACCCCGTGTATGGGGTAAGTTAAGCACAGGAGGGGGGTAAGTTGAGTCGTATCCCTCCTCCTCCCCACCTCCACTCCACCTCTCCCTCACCTTCTCCTTCCCTAAATAACAGTCACATCTTCACATTCATGTGTATTTTTTATCATTATGCACAATTAAACAGGTACAATAACATTTTTATTATTATTGCATATTACTGCTAAACAGCTGTTTTGTAAAAAAAGCATTTTAACATGAGAATACCTTAAAGTGCTCTTGAGAGGAGAACATGAACAGCTGTGTTTTTGGAAAGGAAACACTAGAACTGAATTCTTGGTCCAGAATCATAGTTTCTTGGTGTCCTTGCTGACTTTAAGGTCAGTTATGGACTAGTTACACATTTGAACAATCTGAACTGAAACTCTCATTCTCTCATCATCCTTCCTTCCTTCCTTCCTCCATCTTCCTCTCGTTCCATCTATCCCCATCTCTCCCTCAATCCATCCATCTCCCACCTCTGCTGGGTGGCTCAACTTACCCCAGAGCTAACACTTTGACTGTATTAGTCCCCACAGCTGAAATGGTGCACTTCTAAGCACCTTGGTTTATGACCTCATGTCGTAGCTCATAGATACCACAATTGATGTATAGAACAATTTCTTAATTATCTGTTTTGGTCTAAACACAATTCTCATGAAACTTACGATAGACTAAATTCACTTTCAAGAGTGAACAATTGTTTTTTGAAAATAAATGTCGAACCACTTTACCCATGTGGTTCTTACCTTCACAGACTCCATGAAATGATGCCTTTCTCCCAAATATTTGGTCACATGATCAATGTTTTTTACCGTTTCCCAGCAACAAGGAGTGGCTCAACTTACCCCAGTCTCCCCTACTTGAGTAAAAGTCTTTATGTATCTAATATTAACTCAAAACTACAAGTAAGAGTAATTATACACTGTGAACGAGGGGTTGACTGATTATTGATTATTAGGTCGGATATTAAGCATTTTTCTGATTATTTTAATCATTCTTTAACATAAAAGATTCTTCTTTATATCAACAGTCTTGATAAATGATTTCATTTAAACATGCATTACTTTGGCTCTGAAGCAGCAGAGTGGAAGAATAAAGTAGCAGAAAAAGGAAATACTCAAGTCAAGTACAAGTACCTCAAAACTGCACTTAAGTAAAGTACTTCAGTAAATGTACTGGGTTACATTCCATCACTGCAGACGGTTTCTTTAAATGGATTCTGTCAAAGTTTTCCAGTCTTGACCTTCCAACTTGTGTGTTGAGAGTTTATTTCCTGAGAAATGTACCGTCTGCCTCTCTGATTAAACACGGTTCAACATGTGCATTTATATTAGAGAAAAACATCGACATATTGTACTGAAGGTTCCATTAAAATCAGACTAACATCTCCTCATATACGACTTTTGATCATTTTAGCTATAAGAAGTTTGTCCACGTACCTCTCAAAGTTCCTCCAGCAGTGCCGGCTGTGAGTTCACTCTGCTTTATATAAGGGTGTTCAGGACTTGAGCGGAATGTACCGTTAGTTTCGTTTCACCTGTATGATCTTTTTTATGACTTTCGTTTCACCTGTGTGATCTGTTTTATGACGTTTGTTAACAATCTAACAGGATGTGCTTATTTGGGTGTGGTAGACACAACTGTGACATTGTGATTTCGAGGCCTTTTGCGCAGATGTTATGCAGCTTTGCAGGCCTCCACTATTAGCTCATTGTGCTAAATTCACATTTTTATTTTCATGTTCAGCAGGTAAGCTGCATAATTAGTCATTTATACAGCGCTTTTCCAATCTACTGACCACTCAAAGCGCTTTACAACACTTGCCACATTCAGTGACCTTAGGCTTAGGCACCCAGCAGAACATTAAGTGGTAACAGTGAGCTTCACCTTCACCTGCTGCAACACCACAGATTCTTACATATTCATATTAAATCACACAATAACGCAATATATGTTGTTCTGAAATCAGCTGTTCTGCATAAAAAAAGTACTTTGATCTTAAAGGAATATTTTCAGCTAGTGACTCTTGTAGTGAACTTGATGTAAATCAGATGTTAATTTGAACTTTTTATTCTACTTCTGATGAAGTCGTGACTTGCTGGGACACAAAAAAGAGCCGTTGGTTCTGTTTCTGTGCTTCTGCTGCTGTGACAAGTCAAAATGTCTGATGTGAAAAAGGTTAAAGAGGCACAATTCATTAAAAGGCTTAAACATGCTCATTTCTGACAGAAGGGGCCACAGTTCCCTCAAAATAAATGACATTTCTGATCCTTCTGTAAGGTGCAACTGAACTGCTCACTACTCATATTTGTTTTAGGATATTGGGATACGGGTGTGTGTATTTTGCCCGACAGTGTTTTTTTGTGTCTTCAGTGGTTTTACTCCTGGAGAGCCATGTGTATCTGAGATATGAAATATGATGGTGTTTGTTTGTAGATCTGCTCCAGCTCAGTTGTGGGGCTTTAACTCAGATGAGGTCAAAATATAAAAGTCTCTGAATGTTGAGTGAGTGTCCAGTGTGGCCATTTAAAATAGTCATGGTGAACCGATGTAAGCATCACTGGCAGACTGGTTTCACTGCTATGGATTGAACACCAGACACAGTCGAGCACGTCGGTGATGAAGCTTCTCTGTTCTTTACATCGCTGCCTCTTCAAGTGCTGCTCTAAACTCTGGTGTTACTATTTAATGCTTCAACAAAACCAGACAGGAGCTCAGATTTAACATCACCAATTTATTCTGACAATGACACAGTTACTAAATAAAATGTAATTTACTTTTATCGAAATATACAAAAATATATTTTAAAATACAAGAATAAATTGGTAGCTGTTGGGAGAGCTCACTTGTAGCCATATGCTCCGTATCCAGAGGATGGTTGGCCTGGGAGTGGGTTGATGATTTTAATAATCTGGATTCGATTTGGATCCCAGACACAATCCTCCTCCAAACCGCTTTTCGTCATCCCACAGTTGGGGGGCACCCAGGCGGTGTCGTAGCCGTAGTTATGCCAGGTCTTTTGATAAGGGTGACCTTGATGATTGATGGCGATCACTCTCCCCACATTGACCAGAACCTTAATGACGACCCTGTCAGACTCAGGGAGATCAATGGGATAGCAGCTGGCTTTCTGCAAGTCTCTGCTGAGGTAGACGCCGGGGCCAAGCATCCCGCCTACAGACTGCTGAAAACCTGATTTCTGGATGGCTTCAGTGTTCTTCTTGGTGGTGCAAATGTACATGACGTACTTCTTACCAACTACTGGTGCCGAGAGACCCAATCGACCGACACCAGGGGGCACGTCAAAGTCATCTTCAGCCCACTCGTACTGCACGTTGGTGTCAGTATCACTGCAGGAGAGAAGTTTATTACTGTTCAGATTCATTTCAGATCAGAGTCACCAGTGATGAAGCTTCTCTGTTCTTTACATCGCTGCCTCTTCAAGTGCTGCTCTAAACTTTGGTGTGACCATTTAATGCTTCAACAAAACCAGACAATTTATTCTGACAATGACACAGTTACTGAATAAAATATCATTTACTTTTATCCAAATATACAAAAATATATTTCAAAATATGAAAATACATTGGTAGCTGTTGGGGGGGCTCACCTGTGGCCATATGCTCCATATCCAGAGGAGGGTTGGACTGGGAGTGGTTTGATGATTTCAGTGATCTGGATTTGATCTGGATCCCAGACACAAACCTTTTGCAAACCGCTTTTGGTCATCCCACAGTTGGGTGGCACCCAGGCGGTGTCGTAGCCGAGGTCATGCCAGGTCTTCTGATGTGGGTGGTTTTGACGATTGATGGCGATCACTCTCCCCACATTGACCAGAACCTTGATGACGGCCCAGTCAGACTCAGGGTGACCAATGGGATAGCGGCTGGCTTTCTGCAGGTCTCTGCTGAGGTAGACGCCGTGGCCGAGCATCCCCTTTGTAGACTGCTGAAAACCTGATTTCAGGATGGCTTTAGCGCTCTCCTTGGTGGTGCCACGGTACATGACGTACTTACTATCACTAACTGGTTCATAGCGACTCAGACCACCGACACCAGCGGGCACGTCAAAGTCATCTTCAGCCCACTCGTACTGCACGTTGGTGTCAGTATCACTGCGGGAGAGAAGTTTATTACTGTTCAGATTCATTTCAGATCAGAGTCACCATTGATGAAGCTTCTCTGTTCTTTACATCGCTGCCTCTTCAAGTGCTGCTCTAAACTTTGGTGTGACCATTTAATGCTTCAACAAAACCAGACAATTTATTCTGACAATGACACAGTTACTGAATAAAATATCATTTACTTTTATCCAAATATACAAAAATATATTTCAAAATACAAAAATACATTGGTAGCTGTTGGGAGAGCTCACCTGTGGCCATATGCTCCATATCCAGAGGAGGGTTGGACTGGGAGTGGTTTGATGATTTCAGTGATCTGGATTTGATCTGGATCCCAGACACAAACCTTTTGCAAACCGCTTTTGGTCATCCCACAGTTGGGTGGCACCCAGGCGGTGTCGTAGCCGAGGTCATGCCAGGTCTTCTGATGTGGGTGGTTTTGACGATTGATGGCGATCACTCTCCCCACATTGACCAGAACCTTGATGACAGCCCAGTCAGACTTAGGGTGACCAATGGGATAGCGGCTGGCTTTCTGCAGGTCTCTGCTGAGGTAGACGCCGCGGCCGAGCATCCCCTTTGTAGACTGCTGAAAACCTGATTTCAGGATGGCTTTAGCGCTCTCCTTGGTGGTGCCACGGTACATGACGTACTTACTATCACTAACTGGTTCATAGCGACTCAGACCACCGACACCAGCGGGCACGTCAAAGTCATCTTCAGCCCACTCGTACTGCATGTTGGTGTCAGTATCACTGCAGGAGAGAAGTTTATTACTGTTCAGATTCCACTCAAACATAATAAACCTGAAAGTCGTACTTGAATAAAAGTGTTTATGTATCTAATATTAACTCTACTTAAGTATCAAAAGTACAAGGAAGAGTAATTTTACACTGTGAACGAGGGGTTGACTAATTATTGATTATTAGGTCAGATATTAAGCGTCTTTCTGATTATTTTAATCATTCTTTATTATATAAAGATTCTTGTTAAAATAACTTAATTTAAAGCTGCATTACTTTGGCTTTGTTGTAGCAGAGTGGAAGAATAAAGTAGCAGGAAATGGAAATACTCAAGTAAAGTACAAGTACCTCAAAATTGCATGTAAGTACAGTACTCGAGTAAATCTACTGAGAAATGTACCGTCTCCCTCTCTGATTAAACACGGTTCAACATGTGCATTTATATCAGACAAGAACATCAACATGTTGTACTGAAGGTTCCATTAAAATCAGACTAACATCATCTCCTCATACACGACTATTGATCATTTTAACTATAAGAAGTTTGTCCACGTACCTCTCAAAGTTCCTCGAGGAGTGCCGGCTGTGAGTTCACTCTGCTTTATTTAAGGGTGTTCAGGACTTGGGCGGAATTTCCTTAAATGTGCCTTCAACTATGACTTTCACTTACAATCGAACAGGATGTGCTTATTTGGGTGTTGTAGACACAACAGTGCCGTTGTAATTTCGAGGCCTTATGGGCATGTGTGAGCATGAGAGTTATGCAGCTTTACAGGCCTCCACTGTCAGGTCATTAGAGGTGAACTTTTACTGAATTATAATTTTTCTGTCACGGTCATGTACAGCAGCAGATAAGCAGCATAACATTCACCAGAATACATGTTTGCATTATATGTTTCTGCAAACCACAGATATGATAAAACTTCTGGAGTTTGGGTGAGCCGGTGTTGAACGACCCTTATAAAGCAGACTTTGGATGAATTTTGATCTTAAGTACGATTTAGTGATTATTTAAAAAATCTTACTTTGACGTGGAAATGATCTTTTTTACTGAGCACAGTCTTGTCTTGACCCTGGGGATCCTGCTGCTGGTTCCATCCTTCATGATCCACATGTGTCCACAGAAGAAACGTGTTGTCTGGCTTCAGTCTCCTCTAACATCACTGTGATGATCACATCTTTCAAAAGGTTTGATTCTCTCTGTTCTAAATGCTGCTGATGATGACTTTAGAGGGGCGCTGTGCAGTTTTGAAGAAGAAACTCAAACTCAGAATTGTAACATTTCTGTAAGTGAGTAAACGAGCTGTTCTCAGAGGAAAACAAGGAGCCAGAACTCTGTTTGAAGCTGGAGAGGTGGCAGGGTCCGCCACATATAAATATAGTTGAACTGTATATATTGTGTTTAATGGGGATATTTGTAAATTGTCATTCCCAACTGGTCAGATAATGGCGCTCTGGGACGGCGGCTGAACCGTCCTACAACCTCAGATCATCAGTTTTTGGCAAGTTGGTAACGAGACTTTTCTTCCAAACATGAAAACAAAGAGAACCAGTGCTTTTTTTACTGAAAGTCTTCACACCATCTCGTCGAACTTCCTCTCAAGCTTTCTCTCCCGTGTTGATCCTCATGTGCGTCTCCAGTGAGCTCGAGGCCCCAAAACATTTCCAGCAAACTCTGCAGGAAGTTCATCCTGCTTCATATAAGGGCATTCAGGATTTGGGCGGAATTTCCTTAAATGTGCCTTCACTTTCGTTTCACGTGTATGATCTGTTTTTTCACTTTCGTTTCACCTGTGTGATCTGTTTTATGACGTTCGTTTGCACTCGAACAGGATGTGCTTATTCGGGTGTTGTAGACAGTGCCGTTGGGATTTCGAGGCCTTATGGGCATGTGTGAGCACGGGAGTTATGCAGCTTTACAGGCCTCCACTATCAGGTCATTAGAGTTGAACTTTAACTAAATTAAAATGTTTCTCTCATGCTCATATACAGCAGCTGCATAACAGTCACAATCACCGGAATACATGTTTGCATTAAATGTTTCTGCAAACCACAGATATGATAAAACTTCAGGTTTTTTTAATGGGAAAAGTTCCGTTTGGGTGAGCTGGGTGACCCTTATAAAACAGACTGTTCATATAGTTAAACTGTATACATTGTGTTGTCCTTTAATGGGGCTATTTGTAAGTTGTCATTCCCAACTGGTCAGATAATGGCGCTCTGGGATGGAGGCCGACCGTCCTACAACCTCAGATCATCAGTTTTTGACGAGTTGGTAACGAGACTTTTCTTCCAAACATCCCTTTAAGGAGAAAACAAAGAGAACCAGTGTTTGTTTTTTAAATGTAAAGTTTTCACACCATCTCGTCGAACTTCCTCTGAAGCTCTTTGTGTCTTTTTGTTTTCTCTCTGTTGGAAAATGAAACCAAACTTTCATCGGGGTTCTGCAGATGGACTCTCAAGGAGGTCGTCATCTCTCAGCTTCTCAGGTGAGTCCATTTTCTCTGTGTTTTCAGCCAAAAGCCTTCTTTGCTGACTGAAAGTCTCAACACCAGCCAAGACCTCCTCCTCCTGCCTCGTCTCCAGCTGCTCTTTAAGATCACAGATGGATTGGGTCATCTCGGTTCTTTCAGTGTTGAGCTCCTCTACCAGTTGCTGATTGTTCTCAATTTCACGGTCTTGCTTCTTTATGAGCTCATCTTTATGAAAGATTTGTTGCTCAGCCTCGTCCAGTCGGCACTGAAGATCTTGCACGGCTGTTTTCAGGTTTTTGTTCTGTTGGTTCTGTCTCTCTGTCAGAGACTCATATTGAGACAGCTTGTTGATGATGCTGCTTCTATTTTCTATTCTATTTCTACTATTTATTTAAATCATTGAATTTAATTAAAGTTTAATGAAGTTGGTGAACAATGTCACTCTTCTCTGTGCATTTAGAACTGCTCACAATATGCAGCCGATTCTTCCTCTGTTGTCACAATACGAACTAAACGTGAACTCTCTGTTGATCCACAAGGAAATTTAAAAGATAACGTTTTTATACATCACCATAAATGTTCCTGGGGCTGTACCTTTATTTTAATATCCTATTTTTAGTAGCTTTTGGAAAATCTTAAGTGTAGAAACATTTATTTTATACATAGAATAAATCTAAGAATCACCAGGTGATGTTTGTTAACACAAATATTTATATTATTCATTTAACTATTATAATTTGTGTAATTGCACATTGTCAGTTTTACGATATTAATAAAACATATTCCTTGAAACAGAACAAATACTCTGAGAGAAGATTCCATTAATGCTGTTATATACACATCCCTCCTCATGGGGGCGGTGTTGCGTCACTCAGAAAAACAGAATAGGTGAGAACAGGTGTTGCATGTTGCTTCGTGTGTATTTGTGTGTGTGTGTGTCTGTGTGTGTGCGTGTGTGTGTGTGAAAAGTGTGTATTCATTAAGTTCTTACATTTTACTGCACTGCTCTGTGTCGTGATTATCTCTAAATGAAAATCAATATATGAAACATCGTCAGAAAACAAACAGAAAACTGATTTAAGTACTTTTATGGATTAAGACGCCCAACAGAACATTAAAGCTCGGGTCTACAATCCTGGAGAGCTCGCGAGATTTGAAAGTGGCACCTCCTCTAAGCGCCACCCCCCCGTCAGTGCTCCGTCCAAAGCCACGCCCCCACAAACTTGAACGCGCATCTGTTAGTGGGACTCAGCAGGAGGAGGAGCACGACGCAGCAATTCAGCTGAATTTAGCACGGAGCAGACAGGAAGTCAAGCGCCAAAATAACAAACTACATCCGGTTACTTTTCAAAATAAAACACTCCGTGCTGACACCAGCACACATCGTGAGGCCAGCTGTCTACCGTACTGCACCTTGGCAGACTCAAACCGCAGAAGGCGGAGCAAAACCGGATCGGAGCCGCAACGCAGAGGACCCTCATCCAGTGGAAACTGTGCCGACTCATTCGCCATTTTCATGGCTAAAAACAACACACAAAGAAGCTAACGTTAGCATTGGGCTAATAAGATCTACAAACGTAGCCAAGTTGGCAAACCTCACATATTTCATTAAAATAACAAATCCCCCTGAAACAAAGCAAATAATTACCTGTCCAACAGAAAGAGAACAACCTCTGCATCACCTTTCAAGCCCTTCACTGCCCCAGTTGTCTCCACCGCTCAAACGCGACTCCGTCCGACTTCTTTCTTCATCCAGAGCCTTTTTCTTCGCAGCCTTTACAGCCTCAGGCTTTCTTTTCCTCGCCTTTTTAGCGGGGTGAGCTGTTACAAGTAACGCTGGCTGCATTTTCTCTGCTGTTGTAACCAAATGAACGTCTTCACCTGTAACTCCGTGTTTCTGTAGAGGAGTGTGCTGAATATTTCCGGCATCCGTGAAACGTAACGTGCGGATGCGCGGAGGAGGGAGGGACAGAACGAGACATGAAGGCATCTGACCAATCCGTGCTGTCCGGGCCGGATGGCGCGGATTGGTCAGCTTTGTCTCAGTCCTGCAGCTGCTACAGAGGTCCGATTATCTTTGTTCCTTTTTCTGAATACATAATGTATTGACTACTCTCAGGATAGCAGGATCATTGCACCCAGTATAACAAAATGTGTTTCTGAACAACATTACAGACCCGAGCTTTAAGTGGTAACAGTGAGCTTCACCTTCACCTGCTGCAACACCACAGATTCTTACATATTCATATTAAATAACACAATAACGCAGTATATGTTGTTCTGAAATCAGCTGATCTGCATAAAAAAGTACTTTGGTCTTGATGAATATTTTCAGTTAGTGACTCTTGTAGTGAACTTGATGTAAATCAGATGTTAATTTGAACATTTTTTATTCTACTTCTGATGAAGTCGTGACTCGCTGGGACACAAAAAGAGCCGTTGGTTCTGTTTCTGTGCTTCTGCTGCTGTGACAAGTCAAAATGTCTGATGTGAAAAAGGTTAAAGAGGCACAATTCATTAAAAGGCTTAAACGTGCTCATTTCTGACAAAAGGGGCCACAGTTCCCTCAAAATAAATGACATTTCTGATCCTTCTGTAAGGTGCAACTGAACTGCTCACTACTCATATTTGTTTTAGGATATTGGGATACGGGTGTGTGTATTTTGCCCGACAGTGGTTTTTTGTGTCTTCAGTGGTTTTACTCCTGGAGAGCTGTGTGTATCTGAGATATGAAATATGATGGTGTTTGTTTGTAGATCTGCTCCAGCTCAGTTGTGGGGCTTTAACTCGGATGAGGTCAAAATATAAAAGTCTCTGAATGTTGAGTGAGTGTCCAGTGTGGCCATTTAAAATAGTCATGGTGAACCGATGTAAGCATCACTGGCAGACTGGTTTCACTGCTGTGGATTGAAGACCAGACACAGTCGAGCACGTCGGTGATGAAGCTTCTCTGTTCTTTACATCGCTGCCTCTTCAAGTGCTGCTCTAAACTCTGGTGTTACTATTTAATGCTTCAACAAAACCAGACAGGAGCTCAGATTTAACATCACCAATTTATTCTGACAATGACACAGTTACTAAATAAAATGTCAGTTACTTTTATCCAAATATACAAAAATACATTTGAAAATACAAAAATAAATTGGCAGCTGTTGGGAGAGCTCACTTGTAGCCATATGCTCCGTATCCATAGGAGGGTTGGACTGGGAGTGGTTGGATGATGTTAATAATCTGGATTCGATTTGG
Organism: Diplodus puntazzo; assembly: GCA_963678695.2. Lineage (NCBI taxonomy): Eukaryota > Metazoa > Chordata > Actinopteri > Spariformes > Sparidae > Diplodus > Diplodus puntazzo. The sequence continues at coordinate 2,093,706 of OZ023174.1, forward strand.
ATCCCAGACACAATCCTCCTCCAAACCGCTTTTCGTCATCCCACAGTTGGGGGGCACCCAGGCGGTGTTGTAGCCCAAGTAAGGCCAGCTCTTCTGATAAGGGTGGTTTTGACATGTGATGGCGATCACTTTCCCCACGTCGACCAAAACCCTGATGACAACCCTGTCATACTCAGGGTGACCAATGGGATAGCGGCTGGCTTTCTGCAGGTCTCTGCTGAGGTAGACGCCGGGGCCGAGCATCCCGTCTGCAGACTGACGGAAACCTGATGTCAGGATGGATTGAGCGTTCTGCCTGGTGGTGCCGTGGTACATGACGTACATTCCACCACTGACCGGTTCATCTTGGCCCAGACGACTGACACCACGGGGCACGTTGAAGTCATCTTCAGCCCACTGGTAATACATGTTGGTGTCAGTATCTCTGCAGTAGAGAAGTTTATTACAGTTCAGTTCCACTCAAACATAATTGTAAGAAAGCCCTACAGGTCAAGGCCCAACAGCACCCTCTACTGGTGCAAAGACAACAGGTGAACAAGTCAGGACATGCCCAGTTACACTGAGCAGCAGCAGACTTCATGGAGCTGCGTGGACTTTCTGTGTGTTTCCCTTATTATGTGTGCGTTCTTGAGGAAATGTAAGTAGTTTCTGTTGTAGTTATAGGTGATTTGTTCACTATTGCAATTCGTGTTATTTTACATGGGAATATGTTGTTTGAGCTCGCTCAGTAGCCTGTGTCTCAGCAATAGTTAGCTGCCCGTTGCTAGCACTGCAGCTACATTTGGACTGTGACCATGCTTATTGTTAGTTAAGTTTATTTCCTTTCTTTATCTTCAGACCACACACACACACACACCCACAGACACAAAGACGTGCGTTGTACAGTTATGTAAAGGTCCAACCACCTCATTAAAGAAGTCAAATCTCTCTCTCTCTACAAGTGCCTTGATTCTCTGACCGGAATCATAGTCCATTATCTGCCGCCTCCACCAGCAGTCCTTTTACGGAGGCTCGCCCTCATACAATAATAAACCTGAAAGTCGTACTTGAGTAGAAGTCTTTATGTATCTAATATTAACTCTACTTAAGTACAGTTTTCCAGTCTTGACCTTCCAACTTGTATGTTGAGAGTTTATTTCCTGAGAAATGTACCGTCTGCCTCTCTGAGTAAACACGGTTCAACATGTGCAGTTATATCAGACAAGAACATCAACATGTTGCACTGAAGGTTCCATTAAAATCAGACTAACATCATCTCCTCATATACGACTATTGATCTTTTATTTTTTGTCTGGAGAAGATAAAGTTTGTCCACGTACCTCTCAGAGTTCCTCCAGGAGCGCCGGCTGTGAGTTCACTCTGCTTTGTCTAAAGGCGTTCAGGATTTGGGCGGAATTTCCATACAATACCAGTGTTGGTGTCGATATTGACTGATACCAGTGTAATGAGATCAATACTTTAGTGTCATTGTCTCTCCTGTATGCACTGCGGTGGTTTTACTGAAGTGGCTACATGGCTGTCTGTGTCCGCTGCTTTCAAATGCTGCTCCTCACAGGGCGGAGCAGCCCACTTTCTTGTGATTGGATGTTGTACCGTCACATGACTCAGCAGCTCCAGGCAAACAAGGAAGCGGGCTCAACCAGCAACATGCAAGCAACACAGAGACGGAGCCGAAGAGTGTTAGAGAGTAAGAGGAGCCGTGTGGTTTATATTTTCAGGCTGAAAATGACACAACGGCGACCTGTATCATTTGTAAGAGGAAGTAAAAATACAGTGGTAACACTACAGATTCAAGCACATGAAAAATCATGTGAAAGAAAACGAGGAACTAAAAGAAAAGGAGAGAGGAGAGAAATCCCCCACCCCCTGACCCAGAGGCAGAGACATGACAGGACCTTAGAGGCCTTTCAGTCCAGCAGGGAATGTCGAGGTAGATAATAGTGGTGAAAGTAATATTTTAGTCATCTTCAGAAATATTAATTTTCAAAGTGCAACTGGTCATTTGTTAGTAGGGCTGTCAACGAATATTCTAAATTCGAATATATATTCAAATATAAAAACGGAGATTCGGGCCCGCGGTTTGACCAGTCAGGGACGGGTCGCTAAAAGTGAGACGTGACAAAAACCGTGGCAGATGCAGATCGCAGAGAGAAAACCGAAATGGCAGAAAGTTCAGGACCCCAGTGGAGAAGGTGAGCAGCTGTAGGTACCTCGGAGTTCATATCTCTGAGGACCGAACATGGACAACCCACATCACCTCACAGGTGAAGAAGGCTGGGCAGCACCTGCATCACCTCAGACGTCTGAGGACATTTAAGATCTCCTCAGGGCTGCAGAAACCTTCTCTGCTGCTATCCAGTCTGTCATCTCTGGAAGCAGCACTGCACCTGCAACACCCAGGACTGGAAACCTCTCCATAGAGTGATCGATGTGCTGAGCGCATCACAAGGACTGCATTTCCCTGCCTTCAGAACATTTAGACCAGGTGGTGCAGGTCCAGAGCGACTCGGATTATGAAGGACATTCACCACCACAAACATGAAGTTTTGTCTGTTGTTTTTCTCTCACCAGAAACAAGAAAGCTCGTATGAAACCCAGAGAACGATGTCACACAAAGATACCCCTCCACATTTCCCTCAAATAGAAGAACATTTCTGATTCTTCTGTAAGGTGCAACTGAGCAACTCACTACTTAAAATTGTGTTTGTTTGTAGATCTGCTCCAGCTCAGTTGTGCGGCTGTAACTCAGATGAGGGGTCAGAATGTTTGTCTGGGGCTATAAAAGTGTCTGAATGTTGAGTGAGTGTCCAGTGTGGCCATTTAAAATAGTCATGGTGAGCCGACGTAGGCATCACTGGCAGACTGGTCTCTCAACATCAAAACACCGGTTCAGTGTTCGAAAGACCTCGTAGTGGTGACCCACGGGTCACAACACAACTACAAAGATGTCTGAGGGGCCAATGTGTCTGATCGGACCAATCCGGAAAGACTTAACCACGACTTCAATGGATTGAAGGCCAGATGACTGTTGCGTGTGACACCCTCAGACACAGTCGAGCACGTCGGTGATGAAGCTTCTCTGTTCTTTACATCGCTGCCTCTTCAAGTGCTGCTCTAAACTCTGGTGTTAATATTTAATGCTTCAACAAAACCAGACAGGAGCTCAGATTTAACATGACTAATTTAATCTGACAACGAATAAATGGAGCAACATCCAAAGCAGGATAGGACTGGGTGTTGGTGTTGGACTGAGAGTGGTTTGATGATTTTAATGATCTGGATTCGATTTGGATCCCAGACACAATCCTCCTCCAAACCGCTCCTCACCATCCCACAGTTGGGGGGCACCCAGGCGGTGTCGTAGCCCCAGTAAGGCCAGGTCTTCTGATGTGGGTGGTTTTGACGATTGATCACGATCACTCTCCCCACATTGACCAGAACCTTAATGACGACCCTGTCAGACTCAGGGTGACCAATGGGATAGCGGCTGGCTTTCTGCAGGTCTCTGCTGAGGTAGACGCCGCGGCCGAGCATCCCGTCTGCAGACTGGCAGAAACCTGATCTCAGGATGGCTTCAGCGCTCTGCCTGGTGGTGCCGTGGTACATGACGTATACTCCACCACTAACAGGTTCATTGTGGCCCAGATGACGTAAACCAGTGGGCACGTCAATGTCCTCTTCAGCCCACTCGTAATACATGCTGGTGTCTCTGCAGGAGAGAAGTTTATTACTGTTCAGATTCCACTCAAACATAATAAACCTGAAAGTCGTAAATGAGTAAAAGTCTTTATGTATCTAATATTAACTCTACTTAAGTATCAAAGCTAATACATCCATTAAACAATGCATTGCTCTGATGCAACATGTAATCTGTACAGTAACTAGTAATTAAAGTGATCATAGACATTTAATAGAGTACAAAGTGCAATATTCAGTCCCTAAAAACTGAACATAAGTAAAGTACTTCAGTAAATGTACTGGGTTACATTCCATCACTGCAGACGGTTTCTTTAAATGGATTCCGTCACAGTTTTCCAGTCTTGACCTTCCAACTTGTATGTTGAGAGTTTATTTCCTGAGAAATGTACCGTCTGCCTCTCTGATTAAACACGGCTCAACATGTGCATTTATATCAGACAAGAACATCAACATGTTGCACTGAAGGTTCCATTAAAATCAGACTAACATCATCTCCTCATACACGACTATTGATCATTTCTTTTTTGTCGGGAGAAGATAAAGTTTGTCCACGTACCTCTCAGAGTTCCTCCAGGAGCGCCGGCTGCTTTATATCAGGGCGTTCAGGACTTGGACGGAACATAAATATGCATTGAACTTTGACTCCTGTATGATCTGTTTTATGACGTTTGATTACAACAGGATGTGCTTATTTGGGTGTTGTAGACACAGTGACCTTTGAATTTCAAGGCCTTATTCACATGTTATATGACTTTCCAGACCTCCTCTATTAGGCCATTTTACTAAATAATGTTTCTTCTTTTCATGTAGAGGAGCAGGTAAGCTGCATAAATGGTAATTTATATAGTGCTTTTCCAGTCTAATGACGACTCAAAGCGCTTTAAATCAGGAGCGATATGTGACTGAGTATCTTGCTCCCGGACACTTCAACATGCAGCTCAGCTGGGATTTGAACCTGTGACCTTCCAGTCACTAGACTACCCGCTCTACCCCCTGAACTACACTATCAGAATAAATGTTTGCATTATATGTTTCTGGATTTTGGTTGAGCTTGTGTTGAATGATAAAACAGACTTAGGATCAGTTTTTATCTTAAGTACGATTTAAGCAGAAAAGCATGTGTTAGTAACTATTAAAAAAACCTGACTTTGACGTCTCTGCAGATCCTGCTGCTGGTTCCATCCTCATAATCCATATATGTCCACAGAATAAACGTGTTGTGTGGCTTCAGTCTCCTCTAACATCACTGTGATGATCACATCTTTCAAAAGGTTTGATTCTCTCTGTTGCTTCATGGTTGATTCTGACTAAACCCTCGTTTGTTTTGGCTTCATATGAGCAGAAATCACCCGGCAGGTGCGTCAGTTTAAGCTGATGAGAGTTTGTGGATCGCAGGTGTGTCAGATACAAACAGGCGTTCTGAAACCTGCTTTAGCAAAGTTTTTAATTCTCGGCAGCTTTTATGAATCAAACCTGAGGAAGCTGCCTGGAAATGTGGCGGCTGTAGCTCAGGAGGGAGGCCGGGTCGTCTAGTAATCAGAAGGTTGCTGGTTTGAATCTCAGCTCCTCCTCACTGCATGTTGAAGTGTCCTTGAGCAAGATACTGACGCCTGATTGCTCCAGATGAGCAAGGCATGGCAGCAGACTGGTGAAGTGCTACAGAAATGCAAGTCCATGATTTAATCCAATAAAATGATTGATCGGACCAATCCGGAAAGACTTCACCTCTACTTCAATGGATTGAACACCAGACACAGTCGAGCACGTCGGTGACGAAGCTTCTCTGTTCTTTACATCGCTGCCTCTTCAAGTGCTGCTCTAAACTCTGGTGTTACTATTTAATGCTTCAACAAAACCAGACAGGAGCTCAGATTTAACATCACCAATTTATTCTGACAATGACACAGTTACTGAATAAAATGTCAGTTACTTTTATCCAAATATACAAAAATATATTTTAAAATACAAGAATAAACTGGTCGCTGTTGGGAGAGCTCACTTGTAGCCATACGCTCCGTATCCAGAGGAGGGTTGGACTGGGAGTGGGTTGATGATTTTGGTGATCTGGATTCGATTAGGATCCCAGACACAATCCTCCTCCAAACCGCTCCTCACCATCCCACAGTTGGGGGGCACCCAGGCGGTGTCGTAGCCGTAGTCATGCCAGGTGAACTGACGTGGGTGGCCTTGATGATCGATGCGGATCACTCTCCCCACATTGACCAGAACCTTAAGGACGGCCTTGTCAGACTCAGGATGATCAATGGGATAGCCGCTGGCTTTCTGCAGGTCTCTGCTGAGGTAGACGCCGCGGCCGAGCATCCCGTCTGCAGACTGACGGAAACCTGATCTCAGGATGGCTTGAGCGTTCTGCCTGGTGGTTCCGTGGTACATGATGTACTTTCTACCATCTATTGGTGCTGAGAGACCCAAACGACCGACACCAGGGGGCACGTCAAAGTCATCTTCAGCCCACTGGTAATACATGTTGGTGTCTCTGCAGGAGAGAAGTTTATTCCTGTTCAGATTCCACTCAAACATAATAAACCTTCGTACTTGAATAAAAGTCTTTATGTATCTAATATTAACTCTACTTAAGTATCAAAGCTACTAGTAAGAGTAATTATACACTGTGAACGAGGGGTTGACTGATTATTGATTATTAGGTCAGATATTAAGCATCTTTCTGATTATTTTAATCAATCGATTAAATACATTAAACAATGCATTGCTCTGATGCAACATGTAATCTGTACAGTAACTAGTAATTAAAGTGATCATAGACATTTAATAGAGTACAAAGTGCAATATTCAGTCCCTAAAAACTGAACTTAAGTAAAGTACTTCAGTAAATGTACTGGGTTACATTCCATCACTGCAGACGGTTTCTTTAAATGGATTCTGTCACAGTTTTCCAGTCTTGACCTTCCAACTTGTATGTTGAGAGTTTATTTCCTGAGAAATGTACCGTCTGCCTCTCTGATGAAACACGGTTCAACATGTGCATTTATATCAGACAAGAACATCAACATGTTGTCACTGAAGGTTCCATTAAAATCAGACTAACATCATCTCCTCATACACGACTATTGATCATTTTAGCTATAAGAAGTTTGTCCACGTACCTCTCAGAGTTCCTCCAGCAGTGCCGGCTGTGAGTTCACTCTGCTTAATATCAGAGAATTTGGGCGGGATTTCACTGAAATGTGCCCTCAACACATTCAACAGGATGTGCTTATTTGGGTGTTGTAGACGCAGCAGTGATGTTGTAATTTTGAGGCCTTATCTGTATGTGTGAGCATGGGCAGCTTCACAGGCCTCAACTATCAGGTCGTTAGAGGTGAAGTTTTCTGTCAAGCTGCCTGGAAATGAGGCGGCTGTAGCTCAGGAGGTAGAGCGGGTCGTCTAGTAATCAGAAGGTTGCTGGTTTGAATCTCAGCTCCCCCTCACTGCATGTCGAAGTGTCCTTTAGCAAGATACTGACGCCTGATTGCTCCTGATGAGCAAGGCATGGCAGCAGACTGGTGAAGTGCTACAGAAATCCATGATCCATGATTTAATCCAATAAAAATGATCTTAAAGAATGTTCTTTATAAATGCTGCTGATAATCACTTTAAAGGGGCGCTGTGCAGTTTTGAAGAACAAACTCAAAGCTTTTCATCCTTTTTTCACCCTTTTTTCACCCTTTTAAGCCCTTTCAGCCTTTAACTTTTCAACTTTTTAGCCTTTTTCACAATTTTTACCTCTTCCAGCCCTCTTACTCTACAGCTTTTCATCCTTTTTTAACCTTTCAGCTTTTAACTTTTCACATTTTTAGCCTTTTTTCACCATTTTTACCTCTTCCAGCCCGCTTACTCTGCAGCTTCTCACCTTTTCAGCCTTTTTAAATCTTTTTAACCTCTTCCAGCCCTCTTACCCTACAGTTTTTCATCCCTTTCATCCTTTTTCACCTATTTAAGCTCTTTCAGCCTCTAACTTTTCACCTTTTTAGCCTTCTTTCACCATTTTAACGTTTTCCTGCCCTCTTAATCTACAGCTTTTCGCCTTTTTTTCAACATTCTTATAGTTTTATGCGTTTTCGGCAGTACATTCAGCAGATTTCCAAAATCACTTCGACCTCCAAAATTAACACTGGAAATGCAATTTTTCTAGTTAATATTGAAAATGTTAAAATTCTGAGTTTGAATTTCAACACAGTTAGAACAGAGGTGGTAAATATGGGTTCACTGTTAGAATGAGGTGCCACAGTGAATTCAAACAGTCTAAATGCTGGTTGGGCAGCCAACAAACTGTTCTCAGAGGAAAACAAGGAGCCAGAACACTGTTTGGAGCTGGAGAGGTGGCAGGGTCCGCCACATATAAATGATCGTTGAACTTCCTCTGAAGCTCTTTGTGTCTTTTTTCTTTTCTCTCTCGTGGAAAATGAAACCAAACTAAAGAATCAGTCACTAGGTGAAGGTTTATTCAAACAAACATCTTTGGTTGAATACGAGACCTCAGATAAACTCCGGATAACGAGTACACACTCGTTATCCGAGGTCAGTCTGTTCCGACTCAGTCATCGATCAGGCACGTTGGGACGCTGCTGCATTTAAACACACAAACGACAGACAACAGGATGATTGTTGGAGCTTCACTGCAGATGATGACATCACGTTGTGATCTTTGAACACATGGAGGTCGTTCACACGATGCGACACGTTAGATCAGATCCGATGAAAGGACAGTCAGCCGAGTGCGCTAAATTCAATCTGCATATCGTAGTATCGAAGTGTGAAACTGTACAACGTGTGAAAATGCAACGAGGCACCGTGAGGCTGTGATCAGACAGGAAGCTGTTCACTTTACGGATCAGTCCGCTGATATTCTGTAGTTTTGTTATCATCAATAAAGTGTCTGCTGACATGTTCTGTGTGTGAATCACAGCCTGATGTAGCTTCTTCCCTATGTGTATTAATCCACCATTGAAAATAGTCCCCCGACTGTTTGTCTGAGGTGTTTTATGAATTCAGCAGGAACCAATGAGCTTGCATGGCGATGAACGATGTTTACATCCGATTTATTTTTAGCTTATTATTCATAAAACAGTCGATAATGAGATTGTAGCCGATAAATGAAGACGATAATATGAAACAGCTTTCAACATCTGCCAAGAAACACAAAGAAGATGCCGACGACGGAGGAGGAGAAGAAGAGAAGGAGGAGGAGGAGGAAAAGAGGAGAAGAAGAACAAAGAAGAAGAGGAGACTGATGCTGTCTGTGTCGACCTTTCTTACAGTCTACAAGATTTCAGACACTTCTGCTCATATTGACGGATCAGATATGATCATGATAACGTGTGTGTATGTTGTCTAAATGTTTAAAAGACAAAAATGTTACTTCACTTATCGGCCATGAGAAGATAATCATCTGTTATCTATGCTGTCTAGTGAAATCTTTCGTGTTTCTGATTTTAGTTGATTGTCGTTACAACAGTGTGATTGTGGCAGAATCGGAAACAGATCCTGAGTGATCACAACCTGAACTGAGCCAAACGTCATGATGTCAGAGTTCTGACAGGTGAGACAGGCGACACCGGCACATTCAAATGAAAATGTCTTTATTTACAGTCACTTCTCCGTCGTGTGGCTCTTCATGTGAAGCCTCACGTACGTCTTTCGGTGGAATCCTTTCCCGCAGATCTCGCAGCGGTGCGGTTTCTCTCCGGTGTGCGTGCTGCTGTGCTGCTTCAGGGTGGAGTGATCGCTGAAGCAGCGGCCGCAGGTGTTGCACAGGTACGGCTTCTCGCCCGTGTGGGTCCTGATGTGTCGCATCATGTTGTGTCGGCAGTTGAAGGATTTCCCGCACTCGCTGCAGAGGAACGGCTTCTCGCCCGTGTGGATCCTCATGTGCATCTCCAGGTTCCCCTGACTGTCGAAACACTTGCCGCACACCTCACACACTTTCCCGTTTTTGTGAGTTTTCAGGTGAAGCTTTAAGTTTTCCTCCGAGTCGAAATGCGTCCCGCACACGCCGCACAGGTCTGTGGCGTGACTTTTGGCGTGATTCACCAGAGAAACCATGGAGTGAAACATCTTCCCGCACACCTCACAGATGGTCCGAGTCTGATGCTTCTTCGCTGACGACGTCTTCGTCTTCTTCTCGTCGTCATCGCCATTCTCATCCTTGTTCGCGGTCGTGTTTTCCGGGTTGAGGTTCTTCTTGTGTATGTGAACCAGCAGGTGGCGTTTCAGCGTGGAGTAGTCATTGAAGCATTTGCCACATATGGTGCAAGAATACGGTTTCTCCCCCGTGTGTATCCGGATGTGTCGCATCATGTTGTGGCGGCAGTTGAAGGACTTCCCGCACTCGCTGCAGTTGAACGGTTTCTCTCCCGTGTGGATCCTCATGTGCGTCTCCAGCGAGCTCGACGTCCCGAAACATTTCCCGCAAACGCTGCAGATTTCGGCCTTCACGTGTGTTTTCAGGTGAGCTTGAAAAGCTCTCCTCGGCCTCCAAACGTTCGCCGCACACGCCGCACACGTCCTTGGGGTGAACTTCCATGTGATTCACCAACGAGACGGTGGCGTGAAAGGCTTTCCCGCAGACTTTACAGCAAATCCGTGACTTTGGTTTTTTAGTCGGGTGCAGCGTTGAGGCCGTCGGTAGTCGAGGCCCTTTAAGCTTCTTCCACTTGCGGTTGCTGTTGCTGTCGCTGTCGTCGGTCTGAGACTCCACGCTGCCTCTCCACTCATCGTCGCTGTCCTCGTGCTCGGCTGCAGAACAGCTGGAGGACGCGCCATCGTCAGCCTCCACCTTCATCTGGTCCTGCTCGGCTGAAGTGCTCGGCAGAGGATCTTCTTCTCCTTTAGCGCTCTGGTATCCCGACTGAAGCGGGTCGAGCTCGTTCTTCACGTACGGAGGAGTGAAGATGAACCTGATGGAGTTCTCCTCCTCCGCCTCCTGGACCTGCTCCTCCTCCTGGCTGCTGGGCTGGCCCTCCTGGTTCTTAGCAGTCTGTGGAGGCTCCTGGTGGTCCTGACTGGAGCTCCACTCCTGGTCACAGCGCTCCTGCTGCTGATCGGAGTCCTCGTCCCAGACCGAGAGAGCCAGCTGTGGTTGGTCTGCAGGACAAACACAAACGAGAACATCAATGAAATACGACATCATGTCATCATCTCCTCCTCCGTGCTGTTGGGAAGCTTCACAGCTGCAGGATTCTCCGAAACAACAGATCCTAAAAGACGTTATTTACACCTTTTTTTTAACTGAATTCTTCACTGCAGCTGCCAAAAGTGTCGGCGTACACCCCGTCTGAAGTGGGTGAACGAGCTCGACCGGACAGCGAGGGTGTAAATAACATCTTTTCAGATCAGCTTGTGATCTCGCAGCTTCTGGAGACTTGGATGGCAGCAGACGAGCTGTTCGGAGACATCTGATGGCTGTTTTTTTTTAAATATTTTAAATCAAGTCTCCAGCTACTTCTGGAAAATGCCGCAACACTGTTTGGTGTGAAGCTCCAGAAATGTTTAGTGGGCTACGAAACTTCGCCTGAGTCTCCATCTGCATGGAGGGAGGAGATAAAACATTTTTGGATGAAATTTTCCTTTTTCCACAACTCATACTGCTTCTGTACGTTGCAAATAGATCTTTGAATCCTCCTTAATTGTCTTGTTTGGTCAGACCAACAGGCCAAAACACACAGAAAGTTTGTTTTGTTATGTTACAAGACAAAGAAAAGTGTAATGTTGGCCCTGAAGTGACACAACTATCTGGCTTCAGACTGAGACTTTAAAGCTTTCAGACCTTTTGAAACGGTACCGAAAGAGCAAATATTAGATCCGACATCTCACCCACTGGTCGAATATTAGGTGTCAGAGAAAACAGCCTCCCTATAATCTCTGTAACATGATGAAAATATCCACGGTTAATAATTTATGCCAACCTGTGATCACGACCTGAGAAAATGTATCAGGACCAGTCGGACTAAACTCATAGAATTTGACCAAAACATACATATAAAGTTGTCTGACAGGTTAAACTGTATAAAGGAGTCACAACACACTCTGTTATTAAAAGGTCAAAAGTTAAACCAGGTCAGAGCAACGCAGGTGTTTAAGCCTCCATCACCTGTCATTAGAAAGATCAAATAAAGTTAAAACAGCCCTCAATATATAATAACAGTGTTAAAAAAATACGGTGATGTTTCCTTATAAACATATTTTTCATTATAGCATCATGTACCATCGCAGCCATGAGCTTATTATTGTCAATTGTCAGGTAACTACAACCTGACGCCAGACTCCATTTAATATAATAATTTAATACGTCTTAATTGAACTAACAGGCTAATAGTGTCGGGAAAATTATCTATTTAAAATCACTCTGATGCAGTTTATAATTCGGCATCAGTGAAACGTACCAGCGTTTGTCTGGAAACAACCATCAAGGTAACAAGTACAATGAAAGTTTATTTTTTATCGAACTTTATGGCAACTTAATGAGTCATTTCTATGCCGAATATACATATATACATATACATTGAAGAATATGTATTAAATCGTACTTTATTTCGCATGTACATTAAGAGATAAGCAGGCTAATCTTAAATTGCTTGATGGTTCAATGGAGTTTGGTGTCTTGACGTTCTTTTCATTAACCAGATATCACAAAAGTTTATTTTTTATCGAACTTTATGGCTGCTTAATGAGTCATTTCTATGCCGAATATACATATATACATGTGCATTCAAGAATATGTATTAAATCGTGTTTTATTTCGTATAAATATTAAGAGATTAGCAGGCTAATTTTAAATAACTTGATGGTTTAATGGAGTTTGGTGTCTTGACGTTCTTTCCGTTTGGCAGATATCATCTCACACCGGAAGGGCCTGGTGACTTTGAGGCATGTTAACCTGGTAATGAATCTGCTTTAGATTTCATCATATTTAGCTGGTAATTAACTAATTAGCGTCTCCGTGTTACGAACGTAAAGCGGAGGACGCAGCTAAGTTAGCAAACTGACGCTACTTCATGTTTAGCAGAAGTAGGCGTCGCCCGGATGCTGGTGCGGCGGGTCGGAGCGTTTCAACACACCTGGTGAAACAGAGAATACCTGCCGATCATCCACGAACCTGAGTGTTTGTTTATCTTTATTTCAGGTGTGATAACAGTCCGCAGCATCCTGCGCTGCCGGCGGATCTCCCGTTTGGAGAGCAGGATCTCCTCCTCGTAGCCTGCGATGGTCTTCTTCACCGCCTCGAAGATCTCCTCCGCGGCCGCAGACAGCCGCTCGTTAACGAGCACTCTGAGCAGCTGGATGCTGGACATGATGCGAGCGGAACCGCGGCTGTTCTCCGGCCGAACCGTCCGATACTCGCTCTTCTTCTTCACTCCTCACACGCTGCTTTTGTTGTGAAAAAGACAGCGCGACGTGCAGCGCCGGACCGCCGTCAAGTCAGCGCGCGTGTTCAGCAAACACAGACTATTTCCGGCCTGGTGTTATTCTTTTCAAATTAAAAGGATAATTTCTAGCTAGGCGTTTCCAAAAACAAAAAAAAGACCCTTTTAAATAAAAATGCCTAAAAATATAAGCAAATTAAAATGTCTCTAATGCTGCTGTTGAAAAGTACTTGAGTAGAAGTAAAGATATTGTGTTAAAATATTACTTTGGTAAAAAGTGGAAGTCAAGTTAGTAGTTGAGTAAAAGTATTATAGTGTGTGATAAAATGTATAGAAAGTAATTTTCGGCAATAATTGTACTTAAGTAACAAACTGTAGTATCAAAAGAACAAGTAAAAGCAAAGTAAACACACATTTACATATATTTACTGTATATATACTCAACCGATTATTGGACAGCATCAGCAAAATCAGTGTTTTCTTTTTTTAATCTACTTGCTTACAAAATGTATTTATAAATGCATTACTTTGGCTCTGATGCAACATGCAATCAGCAAAGTGACTAGTAATAAAGTTATGCAGTAAAAGTAGAATATTTATCCTCCGAAAGTATCTGAGAGTATAAGCAGAAAATGGATATGAAGTTCTCTTGTGGAGATTATAAAGTATACTCTGAATTTATTTTGGATGAGATCAAATTTAATATTAATATATAACATCTTTCTCTGGATATATTCTTTTTTTCTGCCATCAGTGCTGCTACAACTGCAGTATTTAGTCTCTTTTTATTTCATTATAATCTATTTATTGTAAAATGATAAACTTTTAAACTGTGTGTCAGAACAGTCTCAAGAATAGACAGACTGACGCCGTGTGTTTACATGATATCTGTATGAAACTGTTCTGCCTACAGACGGACCGGGTCTGTGTGTAGAGGACTGTGTGGTGTTTCCAGCAGATGGCGGCCTTCCCAAAATAAACGACACCAAAAACCTTCAAATAATCAGCAGCGACATCTTGACTCCAACATTCAATAGTTTTATTGTGAAAAAGTCTTTCTCTTCATACCCTTTGCCTTGAAACTGTACAATCAATAATTTAAAAAAACAAAAATGTTCAGCTTGGTGTTTAAAGAACATTCTCTCTCACACACACACACACACACACGCTCGCTCGCTTCAGATTACTCAGCAGCCAAAAACCAGAATAGTGTTTTACAGGTGTGTTTTTTTTCTTCTTTTTTGTTTTTTGTCTAAGTCGTCATCATTATCACAAGAGTCTGCTCCTTTATACAAACACTTCCACAACAGGCAACATCAGAGGGCGTCCCTGAATCTCCCACCATCACCAACATCTCCATCTTTTAAAAAAAAAAACGTCCATGGAAATCCAAAAAACGTTAAGGAGAAACACAACAAACACTGAGGGAGTCCATACAGAAACAAAGAGAAGCAAAAACATGGAGAACAGTCGTGTTATCTCATCATAACACAAAGTGAGTGGATGTACAATATAACACAAAACAGTACGATTCCACCCGGCGAGGGTTAATATGCTCTGTGAGTCAGCAGCAGCAGCAGCAACAGTAAAAAGCCTTTTCCTGTTCGTCACAGAGAGGGAGACCTCTTCTCTCAACATCTTGGCAACAAGCTCGAGTCAAATTCCGTCTTCTTTAAAACACTGATGGAGACAAAACTAACGCCGACATTAAATATATTATGTGAGTCAGCTGTTTCTAAAACTTCTCTCTCCAAAAAACCTTAAACGCAGAACACACGGAGGCTGCAGCCAGCGGTCGGTGTCAACGCCTCATGTTTACTCTGAGGAAAAGGACCAAACTGGACTTTCTACACATTCTAACTCATTTATTACAAATCAGCTTTTGTAAGGAATGTTGATTTTTGAGTCTCGTTCCCAACAACGCTCAAAAATCAGCTTCTCTTACAAACAGCGCCTCCTGTTTCCGTTTATTTAACTAGTGTGCATCAACCGGACAAAGAGCTCTCAGAAATATAATACAGGTTCTTCTAAAGGCCGTCACTAACTGAAGAACCTCGTTATTTATGGGATGGCTCTTTGTGAAGCTTATGTAGCTCTTTATAAAATGTGCAATATGTAAGAATTGGCCATTCATACTCAAAACAAACAGGTGGCAGCATATCACAAGAGTAACTGCAGCTAACCGTAGCTGCCATTAGCTACTCAGCTAAGTTAGCTCTGCAGCTAACGGAAGAAGGAAGAGTCATCGCGTCACTGAATCGTGCTCTGGGACTGAACCGTGGTGCCAGCTGGATTGAAGTCTATGAGAGAAACACTAAACCCAACATACGTCTAATGACTCCTGATGGAGAAATGCTTCCAGGATGAAGAGTCACAAGAAGACACTGAGTTTGTTTGGATGTAAAGGAAGATAATCACACACTCATCTACGATGCAAAACGTGTGTGATTATTGAAGCATTTTTTTGCATCACAGCTACGAGTGTGTGAATATCTTCCCTCACACAGGAAACCACTGAAGGGGATCATGAATCATGTGTAGTAAATGTGCTAAAAGACGTTAAAATATTGGTCTATGCTGCAGTAATCTGACTCAGGATCAGTGGAGAGGCTTCACCGCGTGAGTCAACACATCTTAAAGTCTGGAGGCAAAGACGACTGAGGGGGGACGAGGAGGGCGAGGAGGGCGAGGAGGGGGAGGAGGGCGAGGAGGGCGAGGAGGGGAGGCAGATGGAGGCAGATGGAGAGTCCACCAGCACTCACACTGAACTACACACTGAGACTAACACTCAGCCCGAAGGATTTGACCGGGTCAGGAGGAAACCCACTAAACACCTGAGGAGAACCAAGCAAAGAGGGAGAGAGCGAGAAAGCAAACAAGATGCTGAGGTGAAGAGAAAGAAACGAACCACGCAGAGCTTCCTACGGAGGAGCGGAGGATGAAAGAGCAGCGAGGAGAGACGGAGCCAGGGCGCTCTGATGAAGCCCTCCAGAGGTCTATGAAAAGAGCATCTATTATTCAGCAGCTATGAATCATGGGACAGCATGCGGAGGCAGCGGCAGAGATCAGAGGGGGAGAGAGGAGGAGAGAAGACGTGCTGCATTAATTCCTGCGGGAGATCCAGTCGCAGCGCAGCGACTCTGAAGAGTTCACGTGTTCGTTTCAACGCGACACGGCTGTCGGCTGGATCTCATCACCTCAGGCTGGAGCTGATGTTTGTGCAAAGAGCAACGTGTTTCTTTGTTGATGAACAATATTTACAACTATCAGCCATCACTGTGGACTGAGAACATGACGGGGAACACCTGACCGCTAATACCTGAAAGCCTGTTTACTCACAATCACAACTTAATTATACTTAAAAGACGAGGCAGGTGAACATCCTAACCCTTTCAGTGAAGACCTCTGGGGGAAGAAGAACTGATAAATATGACTCACTGTTTACTATCAACACCGGAAATATTCCACTTTACCCGACGACTTCACTGATCCTGTCCAGCTACTCTGACTGGTTTCTGTTTACAGCCCTCAGATCTTTCACCGTCGCTCTCGTCATCATCAGAGGAGCGACACAGAAATCTGAGCTCGCTGTCCCTCCACGTCTAACACTGAAACCAATGTATGGAGAACACATTAGTGCATACCATGAAGGTGACGGCTGGGAAACTCCACACCCTGCTGAAAAACAGGAAGTAGCTGGTCTAACAGGTGTGTTATATTTCCTAGTTTGATCATTTGGCACAGGAGAGTTAAAGTGATATTCCACCCAAAATCTTTCACCTCTGCGCGATTTTAAAAGTGATTTTGTCCTTCTGAGAAAAAAATGCATCATGGTTCATTTGCCCCGTCACTTTAGAGGCTGCATTAAATAATCTGTCAGATGTTTAAAAATGTAATGTACAGTCTACAAACTGTGGGGAAAGAGTGGAGTCCTACTAACCACCTCTTTATAACACTTTCTGTTCCAGCCAACAGAACAAAACCTAAAATATTCAGTTTAAAGAGAAAAAAAGCAGCAAATTCTCAAACTGGAGAAGAAGAAACAGCAAATATGTTCCTTGAAAAATGATTTAACGGACATCAAAACTGTCAGCGGTATTTCTTCTGACATGACAGAATTTGAGTGGAGTATCACTATGAGGAGGCGTACTGTGTAAACATGTGTAATATATATATATATGTGTGTAATTAACAAGGACTGGTGGAGGTGTGTGTGCTCCTGCTGCATGTGACAGGTGTGACAGGACAGGTGAGGTCCATGAAGATGTCAGAGGGGAAACGAGGAGAAAGAAAGAAAGCTCAGACAGCTCCGGGTGCCTTCACCACATCTCCGCTCCTGACTACAACTCCCAGAAGCTCCTGGACCAAAAAACGCTTGGATCCACCTTGTTGAATACATTTCTTCAACAGAGCGCTGCAGGGATGACGAGTTCACTGATGCTAAATTTATGTCGTAGAACTAAACGTGAAAATCTCCCGACAAGATTTCGATACGCGGAACCAGAAGTGCAAAACTGCCGACGTGTTTCCAGGTTTTAGGATTCCTGCGGCACTCTATTGAGTCAGGAGACCTTAAATAGGTTTCTTATTTTTATAGTGTTGAGTAGTATCCATGGCAACAAGCATCATTTTCATCCCTATCCCTAGATATATAAAACCTTAAACTCAACTGTGTGAGCTGTTACTGGGGAGTCCGACTCTTCTGTGCAGGTTCAATAATCACGGTTGTTTTTGTGCTTCGAGAAAATGTGCCGCAGGTGAGCCGGCTCATTAAAAATGCAGCATTTATTTGTTGACGTTTGCTTCTATTGACTTCCAGGAGAAAACCTAGAATCGATTTAGACTCAAGCAAGTCTGGACCTGCGCTCTGGTTCAGGTTGGTTCACTCATCTTGTCAACAAGATTTCCCTCCAGCTTCAAATGAATCATTCTAACCAAAGAGTGTTGGAGCCGGCTGAGGATAAACTGAGATCAATAACGGACTGACTGGTTTTTAGTGTCTTGATCTTTAGCTTATTGGTCGTTAAAATAGCAAATGAACTGAGGTGTGAACAGAAAAAGGTGCATTTATAACCAGACGGACAGAAGAAAGAAAGGTGAGACAGAAAAGTGAAGAGTTGGTCTTGAGGTGATTCCTGCGACGCAGAGACACGATGAGTGACGAGCATCATGTGGAGAAACTAAATATGGTTGAGTTGGTGAGAGATTTCTGTACATGTAGTTTAACACTCCAGCAGACAGAATCTGGAGTGAAGTGTGAATCAAAATGTCTGTAGTCGTCCTCCTCGGATGTGTTGAGGCACCGTCTGCTCTCCCTCCACCTGCAGAGTACTTTACCCTCTCTCACTCGATCTCATGAAGGTGAGAGGTAGAACTTCTTCATCCCTTTGTCCATCATTCCGGCTCTTCGGCTCCTCAGGTTCAGGGATGCTCTTTTCCTACAACAAACGTCCTGTACATCCGTCTGATCCCCTGCTGTTCATCATTCTCCGTCTCTCACGGTCTCCCTGCAGGAAGCCGTTAATTAGGAGATCTTACAGTTGTTGCGGGTGCAGTTCTGCGGCGGGCTCTGCGGTGGACGGATGGACTTGGAGCGTTTCAAGCTGTTGCCTTTGGAGCCGCCGGCCGGGTTGGCCAGCGAGTAAGAGCGTCCGTGCATCATGACGGCGTTCATGCCGTTGGCCATGGAGAAGGACTTGAGGTGGGACTTGATGGCGACGGGCAGCGGCAGCTTGTCGATGAGGTGGACCGGCGTGCACGACACAATGGCTCTACAGCAGAGGTCCTGCAGGCTGAACACTGCAGAGAGGACGGAGGACAGACGGTCAGGACACTCTGATTTATAACTCCACAGCACAGCCTGCATTCTCCACTACTGCTGCAAACAACAAGGATTGTCTTTATCCATCAACCTGCTGATCACATCTAACATTTCTGTATCACAACTAAACATTTATTTAGTCTTTAAATTGATTCTTCGTTGAAACAGAAAGAAGCAAAAACCTAAAGACTCTTTATTTACTGTCTTACATAATAACTCAAAACTAATTTTCTGTTGTCTCATCAATTAATCGACATGCAGCTCTATACTTAATACTGAGTTGACAGCTGTGGAGAAACTTTAAAGTTTAAGTCTGATTAAAAAAGAAGAATGTGTACATTTCTTAAGACTTGTGTGTCTGTGTTTTGGGCTCGGGGCTGAGAGCTACAGGCAGTTTAGAGGCGAGAGGTCAGACTTCAGTCAAGAGAATCCCTGAAGTCATAAATAAAGTTCAGACTGAGTGTCGACACAGAAAGTCTCAGTCAGTTCATCTTTAATTCTTTGCAGGACATCACGTCCACCTGCTCCTCTGTAATCACAGCCGAGGCCAACAGGAACGAGGAAGAATTACTGAATGTATGAGAGAGTAACCCTAACCCTAACCCTAACCCTAGATGAATTTCAGTATGAAACAAACACTTTTTAACCTTTCTGTCAGAGAGAGACTTGGATATTTTTTTCTCTCCTCTTTTAGAACGTCAGTATTTTCTACCAAAGAGCTCCTTCATCACAGCTTCCTCAGCACCGACACTTCCAGCAGATGTTACTCAGTTAATTTATTCTAAGACATGATATTCAGCTCACGCTTCGTGTTTAATCTTTCCAGCTCACCTCTGTTGGGCCTCCAGAACTTCTCCATGCCGTGTCTCATCAGGACGATGCGCGACAGCTCCGTGAAGGACTCGATAACGTTGAAGTTGCACAGCGGGCTCACCTCGAAGAAGGTCATGCCGTTCTTCTCGGCGTAGGCTCTCGCCTGCTCGGTGGGAACTTGCCGTTTGAAGGCCAGATGCAGACGGTTACCGACGAGGATCCGAGGCACGCCTGGAGCATGCTGGGAAGGGAAAATCAACCACAGGACAGAATTAACCTTCATAGCTGACAGCAGGATAATGATAGAATTACTTCAAGGACAATATCAGCTGAATATACGAGAGAAGTTTCTGTTTAACAGCACGACTTTTAATTTGAAGGTGTTTCAGTAAATACAGCTGCCACCTTTTCCTGAAATGTTAGAAAAATCTCTATCTCTAGTTGATCAGAAGCATCTGACAGAGAGATGAACTACATGAGACTCATTACATTCATACAAAATGACCAGCGGAGGCTCGTTATTAATTCAACAAGCTCCAGGAAGCAGGGTGTATCTTATCCTGCCACTCAGGCTCAGCTCTCTTTAATTCACCCCCGTCTGTTCTGACAAACTGAATGAAACATGATGGCAGCGAGAGGCCGACCTCTCTCTCCTCCCGCCCGTCACCACTCATCAGTCTCTCCTCAGCGTCCTCCTGCTCCCGGTCGCTCCACAGAGGTCGGCCCGCTGCCGGCAGCAGCGACAGTCACAGAGGAAACAGAAACAGCTGTAGCAACAGCAGCAGAGGTGGCGGTGGTGAAGACGGTGGTGGAAAATGCAGGAGCAGCAAATACTGAAGGTTTCAAGATGTTTGACTGTTAAACTGCCTGATCCGTCTCACATTTTCCATAATAGAGAAGTTTCAAAGGCTCCGGCCATCTTAGAGAGACGACTCATGACTCTGCAGGGAGAGTCGGAGTTTCTCTCGTCGGGATGAATATTAGGATTACTAAAGGCTGAAAACTAAAAGAATAACAGAGTGAGACACTCCAGAGGAACCAGCTGATGATTTAAGTCATTGATTTTTAAATGTGTGGGTGATTATTTTGTTCCAAGTTATGCTGTTTTAGTGATCAATTAAGTGATCAAATGAGTCAACAAAGCATCAGTAAAATCAGTGAAACTGAAAATAAAACCTGAGTCTGCTACAGTCTGGGACACACAAGGACAAGCGAGTGTACTGTGCGTGTACAGTGAGGTTCAAATTAATGATGTCAAGTATTATAAATGTATGTAAAGGCTGATTATTTGCTGTCAATACTTCCTAAGAACCTCTGAAGGATTCACATGATTATAAATCTACACTCCGATGACCACAAAGGTTGTTTAAAACAGGAAAAATCTATTTATTTTCTTACTTACCTTTGTTGAAATACACATTCCTGAATCTGTCATTAGCTTCTCGTTATTTCACTGCAGCATTTTTCATAATTAGATGATTTCAGGAGTCCAAACACCCTCAATATATTTATTTGAATTTATTTCATGTAGGTTCCCTTGTGCTTGTTATTTGATCTTTGTGTTAACTTGCGTTATTTTTGTGGATTTCATGACTTCTGAGATTATTGTCATGAGTTTTCTGACTCTGCACAATCTGCTGCTGCTGCTGTTTCTGCTGCTTTGTGTTGTGCAAATAAATAACTATCAATAACTAAATTCTTAATGTAATGAAATAATTCATATTCTTCTGATAATGCACCAGGTTAGTGTGTTTCACGTCCCTCCATCTTATTTCTGTCCCTAAAAGTGGTCGAGCGCTCCACATCTGTGGAGGTGGAGCAGGAAAGGCCGAACTGAAACATACATTCCACAGGCCAAAAATATCACACACACACACACACACACACACACACACACACACACACACACACACACACACACACACACACACACACACACACACACACACACACACACACACACACACACACACACACACACACACACACACACACACACACACACAGACACACACACACACACACACAGGACACGGACATCCTTTTTGTTTCAGTCAGCAGGAAGGACATGATGAGAGTCGGCCGCACACACACTCAAACACACACACACACACACACACTCACAGATTGTCTTAAGTGATCCACTTCACTCCTTCTATTGACCCTTTGTCCCATCTTATAAACTTGGACATTTTTTGAATAGCTGACGTCTGAAAGCAAACAGATAAAATCAAACGATCGCTGCAGCTTCAGGAGGAGATCCTGCTCGACTGTTGCAGCAGTAACACCGCAAGAAACACACAAATGTACAACACAACACCTTAAAACCACACGACATCCTGAAGAACAGTCTTCCAACAGTCCGGTCCTCGTTAACATTTTCCAATTTAACATGTTCTGGCTGTAAACGATCACAGTCACTGAGCTTCAGGGCTTCAGGCGGCTGACTGTTGTCCCCTCTCTCTGCATCACATCTTCCTCAGCTCAACCCGGCCAACATCCATCAAACCTCATCCATCCATCTCCTCGACTCACCTCATCAATCTCTCTGATCCACCTGTCGATCCCGTCGAAGGACCACCGGTTGGTGATGTCATACACCAGCAGGATCCCCTGAAGACAAACAAACACAAGCACACATAAGTACGGCAGATACGTTTGGTCGTTTTCACGTTATTCCATTTCAGCGGTGGGTTTCTCACCTGAGCTCCGCGGGAATACGAGCGAAAGATGGTGCAGAACCTCCCCTGTCCTGAGGTGTCCCTGAAACAACAAGAACAAGGTTACAAACAAATTACGTGAGGATTAATCGAGCCTGACAAACCAGTGGGAGTGTTAAGATGATAACGTTGTGATCCGCGCCTCTCTGCTCACCCACACTGTGTGAACAGCTATTTAAAACGGGTATTACAGATACAAAGCTAAGCATCATTTTACAGCCTCACAGATCATTTTACATCTCAGATTTTAGACACTGCGGAACAGTTTCAGACCAGCTGCTCGTTTTTCTCCAGAGTTATTACAGCTCAGCCGGCTGTGTGTTCGTTCAGTCAGATGTTGATGGCTGAGAGACAATAACACGTCAGTCACCTATTGTGCAGGCGAACAGAAATGACGTCCCTGCTAATGAAATGTTTATGCCTCTTCAGACAGGTGCAGCTCGGCTTTATTAGAGAGTTAAATCATGCTCACCTGGACCGCTGATGTTCCAGAAAACTGACAGCTTTTTAATAAAAGGTGCAGACGTAGAAATCAGCCAACCAATGTTCTGTTCTGTGAGCCTGATGATGGTTTAATGAACTGATAGTGATGATTTCTATGCCATCCAACTGTGAACCCAACATGGCGTCAAACACTGGTCTGTGTACTCGTGTTTTGAGGCATTACGTTTGGCAGGCTTTGATCCATAAACTGGATGTCAGACGGTATATTCACTGTTGGCTCTGATCTGTTAGTGTGATTTGTTGACAGAAGATAAAACACAAGATAACGCCAGACTTCTGCTTTTAGATCTGTTTCTTCTGTGCCATGAGAGGCTGAGTCATGAGACGCAGAGATGGAAAGCATGATGAGGTAAACACCGAGCGAGAAGAAAGACAACATTTAGACAAAGCGAGGCAGTGAGGAGAGAAGGAAAGACTGACGCAGCAAAAAAAAAAAAGATCTGCATCAAGTTTTCTCTCCACAGGGAAGACGAGGCGTTGCTTCTCCCCTGAGCTTTTGAATTCCTTGGCCTACTTCCACCAAACAGGCCTCGCCTCGCTCTGCAGAGTGTCTTCACTCACAATTACATGCATCTCCACCGATGCAAGATTATTTGTGAGGTACGTAACAACATGCAGGAGATTAGGACTTTCACTTGCACCCACAACAGACGGGTTGGTTTCTTTCCTGTGTTGAATGCATCAGTTTATCACAGTGAAAGTAAGCGCGTGATATAAGACGCTGTTACCAGCGTATCTGTGGATCCCATGTGCTTTAAGATGGAAAGTTTTCTCCTGCATGTCATCCAGTTTGAGTTAAATGCATTCACAGGCTGAAACATGTTTTCCTCAGTGAGTTCTTTCTGCACATGTATGCAGCCGTTACATAAACCTTCCTACACTGTGTGTTTCTGTATTTTGCTATATGCATGTTTCTTCTTCTGCCTCATTTAAAAAGTGATGTGTGTTATGTAAATGTCCCCGAACAAACACTATTCCTGTTCCTATTCCTTCTGCATCATTTTATACAAATGTACATAAAATTCAGCAGGACACTTTTTGCCATCTTTGGAAACATTCGGAGCCCCACGACTACGGGTTTGGCTGCACAGCATGACCTGGTGAAGACTGACGCTGCAGCAACTCAGTGAGATAGAAAGTTCATCACGTCTCAAGAGACCACTTGTGATCGGATCTCCGGCTCTGCATGCAAATAAACACACACATCACTGGGAAAAATGGACACAAAGAAAAGGGAGTCCAGTGTCTTTCTCCACGGGCGGCAAGGAAGTCGTCTATACTGGTTACTGTAAAACTTTACATCGCTACGTCGTTTAAATGTCGTCTTCTCTCTGAGTGTAAATGGTGAAATCAGTTGAAACTGTGTTCCAACAGCTGCTGAACGTCGGCAGGTAAGATGCACTTTAGACACAGAAACAGAAACAGCAGCAGACACTCTCTCCATTGTACCGACAACAACAGATGCGTGCTCACCAAAGCTCCAGCTTCACTCTCCTCCCGTCCAGAAGAATGGTGGTTGTTTTGTAGTCAATACCTGGACAGAGAGAGCAGACGGAGGCAGGCATTAGACAAACGGATGCATCAAGAACACCAGCATCAATCAGGATTACAACACCGCAGCCGGAGACAAGCTGACTCCCGTGAAGTGACACATCATCTATTTGAGCCATTTCCGCTGAATCAAAGTGCAAATTTACCCACAACGCACCACAGAGAACTGTGATTATCTCTGAAAGTGACAACTGTGTGTTTACGGGTGACAAGACAAATTACATAAGAGCGGCGATCTTCCAGCTTACTCTGGGTAAGATGGTTTTATTATGTCAGTGTTTTCATCAAAGATGATTCTCAATACGAAACGCTTCTCAGAATCCTAAAGTGAAAGTTTAAAGCGGCCGTGTTCACCTGTTTGGCCTCAGGCAGCTAACAGTTTTCTCTTTTTCTGGCTCTCAAACCCGTCTGACTGCTACACCTGTCGTCCTGCAGCTCCGTGTCTTCACACGTTCACCACCTTCATGCAGTTTTCACTGAATCTAGTACCACCTGAGGCCAAACAGGTGAACCACTGAAGAACCACTGTTTCACATCCTGTAAGATGTAGTTTACTCAACAGTTGTATGTGGAAGGGTGTAGAACTTCATCCTGTCCCGACATGCTAACGAGCTAAATGTCCTTTCATCAACAATTACCACAGAGAGAGAGAGAGACACCGCTCCTCGTTCTGCTCCTCGTGTTTGTTCTTACTATCAACAAATGTCCATGAAAAGAGCCATCGGGCTCCAAAACCTGTCGTTCAAAAAACATTAAAAACACGTCAGCAAGCAGCAATGTTGTGTAATGATCCACTGCTGAAGCTGTTCTGCACAAATGCATTATTTTATCCTGTCTGAGCAACATTTGTTAAAAACTACAGTGACCAGCTGTTTTCAGACACAGCTGAGCCTTTTCTTTGTACATTATAATGCAGTAAAAAGATGGAAATTCATAACGATTAAACTCCCAGTGAGGTTTATTGTTTCAGTGCAACGGTGTGATTTTACACAATTAAGTTTTCTGTTGAACTGTAAAATATCCTGGACTCATTATGCATCTTTGACACGAGCGTTTGTTAAACCACATTGGAGGGATAACTGAAAAAATTGTTTCCCAAGACGACGTCGTCAGATGTCTTGTTTTGTCCACAGCCCAAAAATATTCAGTTTACTGTCGTAGAGGAGGAAATAAACCAGAAAATATTCACAATCAACAAGCTGCAATCAAAATGAAAAAAATCCTCAAACTTACTGATCCATTTTTAAAAATACCTCTAAGTCCAGTGCTGCACTGCAAAATGAAGAAAATCAAACACATTTTCAAATATGAGAGATAAATCTGAATTGTTCTGATTTGTGCCAACAGGACAACATCCATCTGTCCCCTCGAGCTGTGGCGTACAACGAGCCCACACTCAACAAAGAAGCAGAGCACTTTTAACTGGAAACCGTCAGCTTCAGGATGAAGCATTAGGACTCCTGGGAAAAGAGACATTAACATAACAGCAGTGTTTAAAAAACCAACAGCGCCGCTGCCGAGCGAGCCTGCCCAGTTCCCAGACTCTCACACACGACTGCGTCAGCCTCTGGCAGGTAGCAGCTGCTGGCTAACAACATTACCAATATCTTCCAATTTTCCAGGCAACATAAAGCTGCTGAGCTAAAGTGCTGAGCTCAGGCTCGCCTAATTGAATTGGAGAGAGCGAGCGGCTTCGTACCGAGTGCTTCCTCTGCGCTGGTTGCCAGGGCTCACTTAGATATCTCAGATAATCAATAGCTTCTCTGATGTCTCTGATGTCTCGGCTGAACGCTGCTGCTGCTGCTGCTGCTGCTGCTATTCTGGGAGTCGGCTGACTTTGTTTGTTCTCTGGATCAACTCGAAGCTGTGTGAAGACTGTGTGATGATGTTGAGCATGTGTTGATTTATCTCTATGGCAATGTCATAGATAATGTCCTTGTCACTGTACAGAGCACTATGGAAAGATTGGTTCACAGTATATGTAATTATCTATATTTAGTACATTTTCCAGAAAATCAACTGAGAAGCTGTTGGAACAAACATCAACGTGGCAGCTACGGTTTGTCTCGCATTTGGTTAATTACAGCCAGAGACATTAAATGGAGAGCGATGAGTGTGATTTGAACAAAGAGTACAAGGCAGAGATTTTATTTATAATCTTATATTTTCATAGGTTCTGATGGGAGATCAGTTTGAAGACGGGATACAGTACAAAGATGATTCTGACAAGGACTATGAGTCTGTGGATGGACCAGAAACTAGTGAAAACAGCGTGTAGAAACTGAATATTTTCACATATTTCTCTGTGAACTGAGGATTTATTTCATCCAAAGCAGCTGGAAAAGACTTTAGTGAGTTTTATAAATAGTTTTATGTGAGTTAATGAGACAATTAAGTTCACAAAAAGCTGAGAGAGATTTTCAAATGTGGCAAATTCTCCCCGCTGACACTACGGTGGACCACAGAGTAGCAGGGCTGGGCTGGCTGGTTAGCATGCTAACTTCAGTAAACATCCCTGCAGTGCAGATGTCTGCTGTTTCTACACTCAAGTATCTCTTTCTGCTCCAATTAATGTGACTGAACAACGAGGGCTACAAACCGAGAGCGCGCAGAACGTAAAAACTCTTCCATAAATTTAAAAAATGCTTGAAAACCCGACAAAAAAGAGAAAACAACAAGCTCTTAAAAATATTTAATGTAAACGCAAGTTGGAAACACGGAACACCGGTGAATATTAAACATATCTGCAGGTTTAAATAACACGTGGAGGGAACGAAGGGAGAAATGAAATGTGGAAGAAAAGAAAGCAGAGTGCAGAAAATGTGATTTGACAGCAGTGAGACTGCAGCTACAGCTCGGCTCTGTGCTAATATTGAACAGTCGGCGTGTCGGTCTGCGCATCTTTCAGGAGGATTAGAGCAGGTTCAGCATTTCATTTACCTACCAACCCTTTAAATCCCCTCTCCCTCCTCCAGGAAGGGAGAGTCGGGGGTTATCTCTGAGCTGCCCTGCATCCAGCGATAACTGTTGTCTCTGGATACGCCGCCGTCAAAACAGCCAGTCCACTGCCACAGAGGAACAATGGACCGCCGCGCTGTGTGACCTCGGGGGAATATTCCATTGTTGGGGGGTGCTGAATGAAAAACAGATTTAAGTGTCTCGCAGCTGCACTGGAAAGTGTCTTTTCAACCTGTTGTCTGCATTTTAATTGGCTTCACTCCTCCGAGGATGCTTTTATCTGATGGCAAATATCAGCCGACTGTGAAATTCAAAGCCTCGTCACAGTGTGAAATATTAATCTTAAGATCCCAGAAGAAATCATCTGAGGCCAAACATACCGATGCTCCGTCTCACAGCCTCCTGGAAGGCCTTCTGTCTGAGGAATCGGTTCATGATGTCCATCCTGAGTGTGAATCCAGGAAAATGGTCCAGTTGTGTGATTTATTTCAAATATATGTGACAACAAAGAAACAGGGACAATAGAGACTTGTCAACCAGCAGCGACTCTGTCAGTCGTTACTGAGAAAGCTCTCTCTTTAACATGTCTGGATGAACCGGGACATTGTGGGCACGCTGGAAATTAATGAACAGAAACGCTTCGGACTTACGGTTAGAAATGAGGTACGTCGACTCCTCGGATATTTAAGTCATTGTATTTAACAAAATCATTTCCTACATGCTTATAAAATCGCCGGTTTTGTGGAGGAATTAACAGAAAATATGCGACATCATGTGGGCTTAAGGAAGGTGTCAGCCAGCAGCTTAAGACGCGACTTAAAATATGTCAACTTGTACTCTGATAATACCCTTCACAGTTTCCCTGCCAGAGCCCGAGGGGACATCCTGTTCTTCCTCACCAACAGTCGAACATTCAAAAGAGACTCAGTTTGACGAAGAATCTGGAAACAGTTTGGCGTTTAAAATGACAAATAACTGACGGTTTCACAACTGTCAACACGGGTGCTGCAGCGACGCTCCGGCTCACACCGGCTCGTTCTCCAGATGTAAGATCACACGTTTGTTTGGACCACAACAAACGTCACATCGTCACCACTTTAACCTTTTTTTTTTGTGATCAAAAATTATATTAATGCGAAAATGATCATTCCCACTAGTCACAATATCACAATGGTGATTATCCGTCAAAATAACAGCAGTGTCATCGCTTTAAACATATCCTGCAGCCCGACTGTCACTCAACTAATTAACTGTCCAATCATTTTACTTTCAAAAAACTCATTTTCAGAGCCGAAGGCTTCATCCTCAAGTTGATTGATTTGTCCAACAAATGGTCCAAAACCAAAACATATTAAACAACAAAGCAGTAAATCAACTTATTTAAGAATCTACAACCAGACAATGTTTGGTGTATTTGATTTAGAAAAAAATACTGAAGTGATTGTTTATCAAATTAGTTATATTTCCTTTTCTATGCGATGGAACAAAACAAAATATCTCCTCACTGTCAGCAGTGAAAAACCAGCTGCCGGACTGGGAAACCTCCTAACAGATGATACAAAGACACTCGGGATGCACGATATTAGATTTTTTGCCAAATCTGATATTTTCCAACTGGTTCTGGCAGATTGCCGTCGCTGATATATGCGCATATTTTTTCCACTAAATCACAGAGTGCATCAATTCTCTTTTGTACTCAAAATGCAAACATACAGCTGTTGTACATAAATGTACATATTCACTGGGGTAATTGAGAAAACTACTTGGTTAATGGTTCTTCATTATGTGTGCAATTAATGTCACATCTGCAGAAATGTTCGTTTCAGGCAGATGTTGAACTTTTGATACCAATGACCTGCTGCAATCATCACTAAAAATCACGTAACCCTGAACACCTGACAGCTAAAAGCAGCACGACAAAGTCTACACTGGTACTTTCCAGGATACTCTGCACTGACACATTTGTCATTATCATCAGTCACTATTCTGGTTTCTAGTCACAGAATTCCTGATCAATAACGCGCACAATCACTGATGACGGAGGAGGAGCTGTGACAGATGGATCCATCCTACCGTCTGCCCCAAATCACGAGGGCTTCCAATCACAGCCTGAGGACAATGTCATCCAATTAAAATCTGCTCTTCTGTCCTGATTTTCTCCTCTTTAAATATTTAGGTTCTTCACAAGCAATCCGCTTCCATCCACGCTAACCTCTCCTTGCCAGAGGGATGGAAATCAATAGCGGAGCTTCTGTCTGCACAAACATCCCAGCTGAAGCGCGTTGGGCTGCGTTCCACTCTGTCCTCCATATTTAATGAAGCCGTTTGAAGGCTTTTGATCTCGCACGCATCAATTAGGACATCTTCCTCTTTTAGAACGACTCTTTAGAAGCTGGCCAGGCTCACAATCCGGCAGAGAGTTCGTCTTTAGAAAGTGACGTACGACGACCGCACTCATGCAGATGATTGAAAACAGAGCGGCAACAATTATTTGATTAATTGATTAGTCGATTAAAAGAAAAATAATCGCAAACTTGCTGTTTTCTTTGTGCATTTATGACGTCATGAGGAGTCTTTGTGCTTTGGACAAAAGAAACAGAAGATGGAATCAGATCATTTTTTCTTTGTTTTTCTTTTAAAAAAGTACTCAAACCAATGAAGAGATCAAGTAAATAATTGGTGATTAATCTAACAGTTGATTAATCATTGAAGCTCAACCGGCCACTGCACACAGAAACTGCCATCAGAGCCACCGACAGTCAAGTTCAACCTCGACGCAGAGACGCTTCCTCATTGCACAAGACCTTTATTTGAACTGACGCCCTCCCTCTTCAAAGCGTCACCTGCTTCAATCAAACTGTTTGGCCTTTGGTGAATGTGGGCGTCTGAACACACACATGACCTGAGGTCTTCACACTGCTGCCAAATGCCAACAGGCAGCGTCAGCCTTTGGCAGAATTCATTAGATAAGCGCTGGTGAAAAGGGGTCATTCTCCTGACTGATGTGTTCTTCATGACTTGTTTCATCCTAAGGGAAGGAGATAGAAATCATCTTTGTGTTTCGAAAAGCAAAACAGATACTCGTCCATGAAAGCACCTCTGGTGAAGACTGTTTAATGGAGCAAATATCTTGCTAAATGCACGTTTTACCTTGAAGAAGATCATCAAGGAGCTGCTTACATTCTCAGATTAGAGATTTAAATTGGAGAATATAGTCTAACTAGGCTACAGGATGGATGTTCTCTATTCCTCTCTGTTCTACTGCTGACAGACTCATGTCAGCGCTTCTCATGGAGGGAAAGCAGTGACACAGTCTCTGACTGCAACTAACGGTTATTGTCATCGTTGATTAATCTTCTGATTATTTTCCACGATTAATGAATGTACTAGTTGGTCTATCAAATGTCAGAAAATGGTGAAAAATCACAACCAATGTTTCAAAGGACAAGATGACTTCCTCAGGTGTCTTGTTTTGTCCACAAGCCACAAATATTCAGTTAAGAAGCAACAAAGGCCACAGACAAAATGTACAGATTATTAAAGTGACTGGTGCTTATCTTTTGAA
This sequence comes from Diplodus puntazzo, assembly GCA_963678695.2. Lineage (NCBI taxonomy): Eukaryota > Metazoa > Chordata > Actinopteri > Spariformes > Sparidae > Diplodus > Diplodus puntazzo. The sequence goes on from OZ023174.1 coordinate 2,124,720, forward strand.
GCCTACTGTAGTATTTTGGTGTATTTCTCAGCCACTAGTTTCATCTCATTCAAGCACATTATTAAAAATAATCCATCACAGTGAACACGGTGCCTGCTTTTATTGTTTGCATTGGAAAGCAGCTTTCAGAGCAGAGCAATTTGCACTACATCACCAACATCAATAACAGGATGATTAAAGTGATAAAGGGTTTTCCATCTGTACTATTAATATGGCCTGACCGATCTAAATGGACCACAAGGCTTTTATTGGACTTTGACATTTATTATTCCTTCCTACACTTTGAGAAATGGATCAAAACCCAAATATTTGCAGAAACAAGGGAAACAGTTCAGTAGCTACAAAGCAAACTTCAGGCACTCAAGAGTAAGAGCACAGAACAATGTGCTATGTGTAATGAAATGATGACATTGTAGTTTAAAAGTCAAAACCAAATCATGAGCTGGTTTGTAAATAAAGAGCTGTGAGTTGGCAGGCATGTGATTGGTCGAACAATATCACCGTCTATCACAACCAATCAGATCACTAGGAGAGCGCTACCACCAGCGAAGCCAGTTGATAAGTCAAACTTTTCCCGAAGCCAGTCGAGAAAAAGGGTGAACACATTTTCTCCATCAAGAAAAGCCTTCAGTGCCGTTCTTCACTCTTCTTTCAATGAAATACACTCTCAGGTTTTGACAGAACTGATGCTACAGCAGCTGTGATAACCTCTTAAGAAACCAGTCGCTTATCTCACTGGTCATCACACCAATACACCACACCCGTAGCTGCCGGTAGTTCAACAAAGGAAACTGATTGGTCCAACTAATGTGTGTTTGGCCACAAACAAAAAGCTTGAGCCAAACTCATCTCAACCTGTAGGAAACACCAGGTAATCTAAAACTGTGAAATATGTAGGAAAATGTGTATAATTTATGATAAATATGCAAAAACACAACATTTCTTTCTTTATTTCTGTTCTAACTGCGAGTCGGCATGCACGGCAGCTACAGACCATCAGCTGACTGGCGCAGCAGGCGGTGATCAGATAGCGGCTGTCAGCCCCGGAGCTATCGCAGAGAGAACGAGGTGATCTGAGCTCCTACACCCGGGGAGGGATCATCTGACTGGGCACGGCTCCATCAGCCTCTCCCATCACAGCATGGTGGATGCAGCTAATAGAACTACTGTTCCTACATGTAGCTGCTCTAAATTAACAAATACAGATGACTCATGAACCACAATTCAATTAGATACAGTAATCTTAAAATCAAACAAACAGGAGATTTCTTCTTATGTGTCATGGCAGCTTAAATACATACAAATACTAAAGCATGTCGCTCTATCCGGCTCAGCAGCTTCCTTTATAATTATTCTGAGTTGGACACTGATGCAGTTAAGGAAAAAGGAGGAACCTCAATCATACTGGAGAGGATGTGGATTGGAATTATTCTGTGTTTAATGTACAGGTCTAAAACATATTGTCTTGTTAAGACGTCATAATAAAACTATTGTTTACAAGGTGAAATTATCCTCTAACTCGACAACAATGCACATACAGTCATCGCTGTCTGACTGGTTCTATGTGAATGCTCTGTTATGAGCGTCAGAGGGCTCTTTGTGTATCCTCCACAGTCCACACAGCAAAATACGCAGCTAGTAGGTTCAGGACTTTTGTGATGAGCAAGCATGACACAATACGAGAAGATCATCATCATGAGAGGTCAAACTGAGCCAGCAGGTCGCGATCAGCTGAGACTGGAGTGACTCACCGCTACTGTAAGCGTACGGGGACTCGGCTGATCCATCCTGCAGGCTGTCCAGGATCTCTCCTTTGCCCACGTCGCTGTCTCCGACCAGAAGGAACTTGAGCAAGTAGTCGTAGCTTTTCACTGGGCTGCCCTGGCTGCCCATCGTCTCTCACATCTGAGTCCAGGGGCAGCGGAGGCTGAGGAAGACTGACTGTAAACTTCCCCCTTTGACAAAAGGATGGGTAACCAACCAACCAACCAACCCCCGTGTGTGTTATTCTACTCAAAACAAAGGCAGTGTTTGTTATCCCATGAACTTGTTGAATGAGGGTCCACCAGCAGAAAGTCCTTGTTTGGTCTGGTGAATATAACAGACTTCCAAAGTGTGTACAAGCAGGTAACTTTCAGATTAAAACAGGGGCCAGGGACACAGTCTCACAGGAAAGTCTTACTTGAATTAGACGGATGGCAAAAATGTGATTTAAAAAAGCAAAGCATGCTTATGCTGAGCTTTAGCCAATGTAAACAACTGCTACTGTCTTTCAAACTGAGGACTGACAGGTTATAAATAGGTGTAACCACAATCTTTTGCCAAACCACCTTATTATAATTAACATGTATTAAAGAGACATTCAAAGAGTAACTAAATCTGTATCTGGACGGGACGACTCTGAATAAAAAGTCTATGTAGGGAAGAAAAACATGCTTATTGTGTGGAATGATAATTATAATAAGATAAGTGGCTGTTCCAACTTTGCAGATCGTATGAGCAGATTATCTCAGATGAGATTTATATCTGATATCTGCCACACTACCAAAACAAACTGGAGGGTGTAACGTTAACTCTTGTCTTTTTGTTCCCAGTTAAGAGAAAGCTTGCTGGCTAATAAGTTAGCAGGGGGAACAACAAGCTAGCCCTGCCAGAGAGCTACCCAGCTAGCTTAGCTTTTATCACTGCTACTAACGTAAAGCACTCATCAGACACGATAGTTACTGAAAGACACTGTCACTGCGTGTTCCACACACCGCGCTACACACTGCAATATAACTGCCCGCTTCCAAGCGGGTAAAAAACACACTGTTGGTATTTTACAGCAAGCTAAATGCTAACTTAGCTAGCGGAGGACGCAGCTCAACTTCCACCGACGTCCGTGTAATTTCAGGCCCCCTTGTCTTTCTTCAGTCCGGGATGACAAAGATTCCCGTAACTTCACTCCAGAAAACAGCGATATGTGCAGCGCGATCAGAACGCTGTGGCATGTTTACGTCCAGTCCAAATCTCTGTAGAAGTACTCGGTAATCTCAGTCCGTGATCCGTCCATTTCTCTCCATTATATTCAACCATAATCACAGCTGTGGCTCCTCAGCGCCGCACAAACAACACTGAATGTGCCGCTGACAGATCGGCCGCTCGCTGCACAGCGCTGCCGTCTCCCGTCTGTTCCCGCCCTCCCGCTCCAAGCCCCGCCCTCCAGGCCTGCCATTGGACGCCGACTCCACGGCGACACGCGCGGTGGACTCCATTGGCTGAGCTAAACGTCCATCAGAGCTCGCTGTCAACAACACGCAGATGGCGAGGGGACAGCGGACAACAAAGATGATTCACTTCTCACTGAGCAGAACAATGGCAAAGACGTCTTATTATGTGGATGAACGTGATGAAATCAAAGCCCTGAAGCGTCTTTTTGTTTCTGGAAGCGCAATTAAAGACACAACACTGGAGGACTCGGGGATTAATGAAAGAACATCTGTTAAAATCAGCTTCATTTCTAAGTATAAACACACAAGTAGGATAAACAGATTTAAAAAGAGATGGAAATCACACCAACGCTTCATTTAAAATCAGCTTCTGTTTTTGCACAAACAGGCTGATATGACTGATAAAATGATCTTTTTCATATTCCACTTACTGTATATATTGCACCTTATCCTATATTATACCTCATATCATCCTGTATTACTCCTGTACTTACTGTTTACATATCATGCTGTATTACTCCTCTACTTACTGTTTACATATCATGCTGCTACCAATCAGTCATTTCAACTGAACAATACGTTTCACATTGTCCAGCAGAGACACTCTTCATATAAGAATTGGGGTTACATCCTATTCTATCTTGTTTTTATGTATGTTGTGTTGCTGCAATGCTTTAATTTCCTCTCTGTGGATCATTAATTATTTTATTTATATTAGAAACATGCAGTGAAAGGAAAAGGAAATTGGACTAGAAGTGTGGTTTTCTCCTTTAAAACACTGCAATAAAACAAATCTTAGAGGGAATATAAATCTTTATTTCATGACTGATATTATGAAATGTGATGCGCAGTTGTAGGCTGCCAGTGTGTGCGTGTGTGTGTGTGTGTTATCTGTGTCAAATCTGTTTACGTAACATCGTGACTCACCTCTTTCTATATTTCTCAGAATAATCTCCTAAGGATGAACTCCCACACACATAATGAATGAAGCCTACAGGCTGGTATTGGCAGCTAACAGCTTGAATGAGATCATTAAAGATAATATGCTGATGAGTAAGGCACATTAAGAGGCAACAGGTTCTGAATAAATCATCATTTATACAAAATCCTTCAGCAGCTCTGGAGCCCATTACTGCACATGCTCTTTAAAATAAGCACTGATTGATCAACTGACTGATGGGTTAAAAGTATATTTCATATTCACACAATTATTACTCATAAAATGTTAATATCCTTTAGAAACTGATCCACTTTTAATCCTCGGAGGAGATGATGTGAACTGTATGTTTATTTTTTAACAACTTACTTAATGAAAGAAACAGCTGTCACGTTCACAAAACGACTCAAGTGACATTTAAAAGTCAAATTCGTCTCATTAAAGGAAAAATTGTGTTTTTATTCTGAAAAGTCTGGATGATGATAAATATAATAAAGAATTACTTGTAGCATAAAACCTTTATATACATGCAATAAGCAAGCAGAGACATAAACACACTTAAGGTCATACAAGTCATTCTGTGTTATCACTACTAAATATATAACAAAAAGGTATTATTAATCATAATGTGATTTTAAAAACTCTTCTCATGAGTCAGTTCAGGAGATTTTAGCTTTTTCATGAACAAAAATCTGTGCAAAATGGTTCCATGATGCTTCGTCTTTGTCAAAGTTTTGAACAACTTTCTTCAACTAATCTGATCATCTGACTTCTCCTGTGATCTACAGATCAATCTGGATTTATTATAATATTGTGGATGTAAACGACCAATCGGAGGATTACGATAAGACTGGATATGTGCTGCAGCAGCTCGCAGGAGGATTCTGATTGTACTTTACTGTTAAATAAATCTAATTAATTCTATGCACATAAATTCTGTTTGGAATTAATTATCAATGGAGCAGCGCTGAGTTTGATCTCTTATTGACTTTATAGATTAGATCAAATCATCTAAGACTGTCGTGAATTCCTTTATTAGTTGTTTATGAACAGATAACTTCAGATCATCTAAAAAGAAGAGACAGCAGTGTATTAAATATGAATTAACTTTATTACAAAGGAACATTCAGAACAGCTAAATGGGGCTTGTTAAATTAAAAGGTTGACAAAAACAAGAACACAAATTTACCAGTTTCACTGTTAGAAATTATCAATTGATGCCAAGAACCATGAGAGCGCGGGGGAAAGATTTAGGTTAAATAAAACACAAACGATTCACATTAAAGACACAATCTGAAATTTGGGGGATTAAGACAACAAGACAAATCCCCAAACGTAAGGACTGCGTTTTTAAACAAGAGCTGGTTCAAGTTGATCATTACAAAGAATTTAAGTACAACATTTAATTATAAAGAACACAAATAGGCACATTAATCACAATTAGACAAAAACAGAAGACAAATGCTGACAAACTGACCCTGAGTAGCATCAGTCTCACTTCTGTAACAGACTGTCAGAGTCAAATAGTTCCAGTTAGTGAAGGAAATATGGCAACAAAAGAACCTAAAATAAGCACAAAATCATTGAACAATTAAGCTTAGAAAACATAAATTTGTCCAGTTATTATCATTGGAAGTAGACCTGCTTCATAATATAAAATCTAAGAGATCATCTACAAGGTCAGTGCAGTTAATACATAAATATATGATTTTTCTATGGAATTCTGCCTCTTTGTTAATGAACTCGGGCTTTAACAGCTATGGAGTTAACATCTTCCTTGAATTACTCATTTCAAGGTCAGGTTCAATTTTCAGTGTCAGTGCGTCGCTGATTTAACACAACTTCTAAAGAATCTGTCCAGAAGCTCCAACATTCAACGTGTTTGAAGGAACCAGTAACACACGGGCGACATCGTGTTGTTTGTCTGGAGGGCAGTGACGGAGTTATTGAAACCAAAAGCATAAATGTGTTCATCAAACTTCATGACAATTAAACCTTTAAGGAGATATTTTGTGTAGGGAAGTCGTCATGTTGAGGTGTTGCTACAGAAAAGCACATGGAGTGTTCAAAATAGGAAAGATACTCGTTTTAAAAAGGTAAAAAACAACAACCAAAGGGTCTAATTAACGTATATTCAAATTAATTTTGGATCTCAGGGCTCCCTGAGACTTTACACCGAACGCTTTTCATGTTTTAGGGTTGTTTTTTTTTTTTACATTTAAAACAAGTCCCCATCAACATCCACTGCTCAGGAGGAAAGTCTGGAGATGGACTTTCTATCGCCAAGGAGATAATGACTGAATTTCCATTTTTGGGTGAACTGTTCCTTTAAAAGTCCAGCGTGTGAACTACAGTACATGAGTGAAGATTTCACTGACATGTAGGAGAAACGAGGTGGGTAAAATAACGTGTAGAAGAACTGTTTTGGTCCTTTGGTGTCGTTTCCTCGTGAGAAACATGACGAGTAGAAGTTAATTTCTGGTCACGTCACCTTTTAGCCTTTCATATGATTTCCTTTATAAAACGATTGAGAAAAAAAGGATTTTCATCACGTTCTTACATCATTTTGTGATCACAGTTCTTATATCAACAGCGGGACATGACTACTTGCTGGTTTAGGTTTAAGACCGACGTGTTCGTTGTGCTCTGTAACACTGGCTCATTTTTGTTCTTCGGAAAACAGGCGACCAGCTTCAGTCGTGTTAAAACATCCTGTGACGCTCTTCATTCATCTCACATGAAAGCAGCGCAACTCAAAAGGTCTTCACACCGAATTCACTCTCGTTTCCCATTTCCCCACTTTCCCTCCATCTGTCTGTTTCCATCTCATTATTTATTCAGTCACTTCCCTTTCCTCCGCTCCCTCATCTTTTAGTTTCTTCCTCTGTACGATGTCTCTCACTCAGTCTTGATGGTTTTGTGTCTCCAGGGGTAAATCAGCTCTCCGACAAACAGCTTCTTGACGAGGGCAGCCCACGAGTCTTTGGGGTAACAGCTGTAAGTCGGAGTGCGATACATCTGGACCACTGTGCTGAACTTCAGAGGGTTGATCTGAGAAACAGAACAGTCAGACGTTACACCGACTGTCAGAACAGACATGGAGGACGATGTTTTCGCTGGCAGAAGAGAAAAATCTACTTTTGTATCAATAAAAAATGTGTTTGTGTCCCAAAAGGAGTAACAACATAAGATTTTGGCCTAAATCTTTCAGAATAAAAGTTTAATTCCACAAAGATGAACTGACAGGAACAGTTAAAGGAACAGTTCACCACAAAAATTAAACTCAGTGTTTACCTCCTCCAGTCCATGCTGATGGAAAGTCAGGTGAAGTTTCATAGTCCACAAAGTATATCCACACAGCCTGTCCAACGTTTTGAGAGGCCCCGAGATCCCAAACGGATTTGAAAAGATGTTATTTACACCCTTTTTAAATTTTAAATCTTCTCATCTTCACAAGCTAGAAGCGTGAGTGCTCACCCCGTCTGAAGTCGTTGCACGAGCACGACCTCCCGTCGAGGGTTTAAATAACATCTTTTTAAATCGACGTGTGATCTCGGGGCTTCTGGAGACTTTGACAAGCGTTTTTAGCAAATTTATGTTTGTTGTTGTTGTTTTTTAGTCTCCAATGCAACGCTGTTTTGCTGTGAAGGTCCAGAAATGTTTTTCTGGACTATGAAACTTCACCTGACACTCCGTCAGCATGGTGGGAGGAGATAACGACAGAATTTTCAGTTTTGGGTGAGCTGTTCCTTTACATTCTCACACAGACGTACTTTACGACGTATAAAATCAATGTTGGAGCAGTTTCTCCACAAGTCATGGGGTTAGAGATGGAATCGATTGTCATCAGCGAAATTAGACAAACCTCAACTTCTACATGTAAAATCTTAACAGAAGCTAAATGTGACTCTCACCTCCATCAGCAGGTGAAGCGCCGTCCCGGGCTCCTCACACAGCACTCTGAACTTTACGCCCTCTGAAAGTTAAATGACACATCAGTGAGAGGATACTGTGTGTGATTTTAATCGGGCCATTCACCAAAAACTTCCAGACATTCAAACGACCTGCTGATATCCTGGATTATTATCATCATGCTGCCATCTGTCCCACTGTTCTTCCACACTGATTTCATATGAAGTCATAATGTGGCTCAACATTAAATTTTGTCCTAAATATAAGCAGCATAGTTGGTCTCAAAGATCACACAGTCCAGGAGCCAAAACTGAGACTTGATGGTGGACCTCAGGCCAAAACCAAGACCTCGTGTCGTGGACTGTATTATTGAGATACAAAATGGTACCAGGATCCGAAAAACACCAACTGCAAGTCCACTCTTTTTAACAGGATTACACAAATGAGATTACACAAATGAGATGAGAAATGAGATAAGACTGCAACTAACTTATTTTAATCCAATAATCATTTAGTCAATAAAATGTCAAAATGATCATCATAAACAGCTTGTTTTGTCCGACCCACCGACTCTTCTTTTACTGTCATAAATGAGAAAGACGAGTAGAAAATCCTCACATTTAAGAAGCTGGAACCAGACAATGTTTAACATCTTTGAAAATGATTTTCTTTCGATCGACTTTTCATCGCAGCTCCAAAGTGGACAGATGATAACGTTGACTCACCTGCCAGTCTGTAGGGCCGGAAGATGCGGAGGCCCACGGCGAACAGAGGGAAGGAGTTGATGAAGTCCACACTGAGGTGGAGGACGCCCTGGAACAGAACCACCACCAGCCGCAACTGCACAACAACAGGGACACACAGAGGTGAAAAAACTCCTGCTGGACACAATCAGAGCCGGAGTCACATTAAAACTAGTCTTTTGATTCTGTAAAACAATTAGAACGGGGCGAAACAGCGCTAAAAAAAAGGTTTCCAATCTAATAACTTATAAATTGGACATGTTCCATGTTTGCATTAAATTAACAAATTGAAGCAGCGTTTGAGGATTTATTCACAGACACTCCGCCCAGAATCTATTTATATGTATCCAACACACCCAGGCAGATTTTAAAAGGTAGTGAAGGAGCCAGAGCTATTTCTGTCTCCGTCACAGGAATAGAAACTGTCGTCATCGTAAATTAAAAAGAATTCTAACGTGGACAAAAAGCATTATAACATCCACAGAAAGTTTCAACTCATTTTTGAGCTGGAAATGTTGATATTTTTCAACATAATGTAAAAATCTTTCTATTTCATACTTCATTATTTTTTTATCATTATATTATTATTATTTCTCCACCACAGACTCAGTCCTGGTCAGTGTGAATGCAGCTTTGATGAAGCAGCATTTACAGGACTGTAATTGTCCTGATGATTCTGAAAAGAAGTTTAATGGCAACAACATCTGGTGGTTATTATCAGGAAAATACAAAGTTCAAAGTCCAGAGGAAATTTTCCCAGGAAGAAGTTTTCCATTTCAACAAAACACGAAGGGAATATAATCAAACCACCGACCAAATAAATAAATAAATAAATAAATAAATAAAGGAGGAAAAATCCAAATAATTACACATTTTTGAGGCTTTCTTTAAGGTGTCTGTGATTCATCACTTCAGTCTTTCTAGAATCCCGTTACAGAAGTGATCGTGGTGCACAAGTAGTTTCTGATTTAAGCGTCTTGACTTGTGACTCGTCTCACCAGAGTGAAGACCAGGTAGTAGAGAGCTGTGGTGGGCAGCAGGAACAGCAGGACGGTGAACAGCAGCGTGCCGATGAAGAGCTGAAGACACACAAACATTCACAGTAAACAAGTGTGACTCTGTGATGATGACTTTAATGTGTGTGTGTGTGTGTGTGTGTGTGTGTGTGTGTGAGAGACCTGGTCCAGGTCGTAGGAGCAGGAGTCCACTCTCTGCCGCAGGACGTTCCACTTCTTCCCTCTGAAGAGCCTCCAGAGGGACGAGAGGCCGTAGATCTTCAGACAGTAAAGCCTGACGGAGAGACAGACGGACACGACTGATGACGGGCAGAAAATCAGAGCAGCTAAATGACCGTTCAGGCGTCGTAAACAGACAGAATGGGACTCACATGCTTCATCTGATATAAAAATAGAATATCAGAAGACTTGTAACACAAAACGCAATTGTTTTAATGTAGATAATCAACTGGGGAAGTGTCACGGTGACATCTGTTAGTTGAAATGTTCACCCTGTTCACCATTATTCTCTAAATGACAGACATCTCCTCATCAGCAGCATTTAAATACCACAAACGCTCTGGTTTGATTTCTATCTACGTTCTGAAGGTTATTACAGAGGGTTCAGATCAGATCAGGCTGTTGACGATGTTTTCTGATTAATGAACTGATAAAAAGAGATATCATAAAATCTCTGTGTAAAAACCTCTGACTGTGATCCAATGTCTAGACTTCTAACTGGAAATGCATGAAAATGTGTGTGTTTCTTTTTATATTTGCACATTAGTCAAAAATAATTGTCAACTGCAGAAGTTTCATGGTGAAACTTTTACTTATTAACTTAATGTTCCTGCTCAATCAAACAAATAATTTCTTTTTTAGTGGAAATTACAATAACAATAACAACTCATCAACACATTTCTTCTATCCTACAGAGAAAGAAGCGTTCTACAGCTGATTCTGAAGTCCAAGAAAAGGTTTAATTCAAAGTGAGCTGTGATCGCAGCAGGAGATATTTTTAGGTCCAGTCATACAGATTTAATAAATCAGCCGACAAAGATTCTCAGACTGAATTTAAACTCACACTCGCTCTTAATCCAAGAGCTGTTGGAGCATAAATATGTGACAAGGAAAGTGGGTAATATTTCATTATGCACCACGGGCGAGGGAGCCAAGCTATCTTTAGAGCAAATGCATAATTTAGTCAATCCTCTCTCCTCCAGCATCCAAGACTATTATCACAGTGTTCAGCCTCCCATCACACCACGCAGCCATTAGTCCTCCCGCCTTAAAACACATCCGAATTAAGGTGAGTAACAGCCGGGATTTAACAATATTAATAAATTAGAATATCACCAGATTTATGCTTTAATCCATAACAAGGGATGTTATCAAATTAATGAACATTAACAAACAATACGAACGAAGAAGGAGTTTAAACTATATTTAGATCTTTCTGAGCTACCACACGACACTGAGGATGTTTTAACCCATTCTGAGTTGAACAGAAGTTGACGAGACCTCCAGACTCCCGGGTCAAAGACTGCTGACCTGTGTCCCTCCACGCTACAGCAGTGGGGTAAGAGGGTTCGGTCTCGTTCCTCACAACGCATCGTCACACAATACTACATCCCAGGATGCACCACCTGTCAGTACCACCACGAGAGATTTTTCAACCGATGGGAAACATGACACATAAATGGCGTCCTCCTCAGCTGAGCTGTAACATTCGCCAGCTTGGTTAGATAAACTCCTGCTGATAAGTAGATTCACGCTTCATTCTGCCCGGCGACATGAAAAGAAAACAGTTCCAACGAGAAACTGCTCACAGCAAGCTCTGTGGATTATCTCCAGTAACCGGGTCAAGATTTCTACAAAGAGACATTTCTGTTGAGTTTGTGTTTTGTTGCTTTAAGCACCATGTAGTTCATCTCTACAGCTGACATCTCCAAAACTGTGCATCTCACACCAAAACAATCTGTATGGATCAGTAACAGCACAGGTGAGAGGACTCCCCCTTCAGTATCGTCATCAGGGCCAATACACACCAGGAGAATGGTGGACTCATAGATTTTTAGGTGATTTTATTGCTTTTATAGCTTTTATCAGCTATATGAATAAAACTGACCTGAGTACTCTCCCACATATACTGTCAATGATTGTCTAACCCTCAACAGAGCAGGAGCAGCAGACATCCTGAGCAAACTGTCTGGAGGAGCAGAGTGTGAACCAACTGAGGCAGAGTGAAGGAAACAACTTCAGGCACTAAATTATTTTATACAAGCGTCTGACCCAGTTAGGCAACTGTGTGCAAAACAACACATCCTGTTCTGAACGTCAGACTCTGGTGATTTAAGTGTTGTCGTACCAGTTCTAATTGAAGGGATAATAACAGTGGTGTTCTCTGCTTTCTTTAAAGTGACAACACATCACAGACACGTTCGATGTTTGCATGACTTCAGAGATTTGAATCTTGTTGGTGTGCTGCGCTAAAAAAAGCTTTTTCTGCTGATGTTTAATCTGAGGCTCATTTCCTAAACCAAGCTGTTTTCTGTTTCACAAGCGTCGATTCACAGCGAGTAGAATCATGATATATCTTAAGAGAAAGCTGCTTTGACTGATCAGCTCTAAGCCCTAAAGTTAACATTTCATATTTCAGAATATTACTTATTACAGTGCAGTGTTGTAATTAGTATTTTGGCTATCATTCATAGCAAGGCTAAAAAGGGATATTGAGTTAGTCGGCCCATCTTTCCATCTCAAAAAACAAAATCTCAGGGCAGATCGCCATGAAACCCAGAGAGGAAGATCATATTAAATGTTTATCCGGTTGCTCTGCTGCAGGTGGAGACACAATAATGATGAGTTTCTGCTCTAAGCTCCACTCAGAAAGGTTAAACTAAGACTGTAATGTATGGGTCAATAAGGAGCTGTAATTTAAATGCCTTTGCTGCAGCAACAGAGGAAGAAAAAAGGCTGAGGAAGAAGACGCCCTCTGCAGGAAATCAATAGGACTATTTCACACAAATCCACAGTGAGTTCCAGTTCAATACTACACACTGATTCTCAGCAGTTTAGAGTTTGTGTGTTCACATTAAGTTTAGTAATCGGTAAACAAACTCCAAACATTTTGTTCCATGTACAGAAGAAATGGAAAACATTACAGGGTTGCAGCTGAATACAGATTATAAAGTTTACTGTGGTGATATAAAAACTGATGGTTGTATTTTAACAGTGCTGCTAAAACCATATATTTCAAATCTATATCAAGTGTTTTGTCTGTCAGGATATTCCAGTCTGTGAATATACAACAAATCATTCTCATTCTGTTTTCATCCCTTTAAGGATGATTGTATCTGATGACGATAATGATAAGTTAAATACTGTGATATTGTGATATATTCTGACACAGTTTTAAAAAAACAAGTTGCAGTCTGATGCTGCACCATAAAGTTCCTGTTAGTACACAACAATTCCTGAAATACTTTCAAGCTGCGATTTCCTCCTTTAAGACATTTCACTCATCAGTGAGCTTTGCATGCAAGAGTCCTGCACAACTCATCACTTTGGGAGTGATAATCATTTGAGATGCTGCCACCGCTGTGACCGCCCGGCAAACAGAGCTTACAAATCAGTTTCATGAAGAGGAAGTGCAGTAAACTGACACCAACAGACTGCTTTTATTAGCTCTGAGTGATCAGAAGTCAGCAGCAAGCCACTCTGAGTACAGTTTGTGTCTCTACAAAGAAATTACTTCTTAAACCAAAAATGTAAAGACTAACATGCTCCTCATATTTTTCAACATATCGTCTGTTGTGTTTCATAGCAGTGAAATTAATGGTAGGTTGTAGGTGCTGGGGTCTCACCTGGCTCCGTAGACGTAGAAGCAGTAGATGTGGAAGGTGAGTAAGGCGACCATGTCAGAGAGCAGCGAGAGGGCAAAGGTCAGACCGAGGCAGGCTGACAGGCCGCCGTACCACAAGATCCCCTCGATGAAGGGAGACATGAGGTGGATGTAGCCTGGATGGAGAGAGGGTAGACAGACAGATGAATCTAAAGCCTGTAGGAAGGCTGGCAGCAGTGTTTTTTTATGGTCAGATACAAACTGAGAGAGAGTGTTTTGTGCTGCGACTCACTGATCCAGAGGTGAATGTGGTAGAGGAAGAAGCGGCCCAGGACCTGATCCAGGGCTCGATTCATTTTCAGCCCTGCAGGAGCTCCCATCAGCCACTGCAGCAGCTCATCCAGCTCTTTAGCCACATGCTGAGGAAGAAGCCCAGAGTTTAAAGGCAGGACAAAGAAATCTGACATCATTTCAGTTCATCACAATTTCCTCAAAAATCAGTAGATTCAAAAATGAGGCCTTTTCGACTCATTATCTCAAGATATCTTGTGACTTCATGCAGTAAATATTACATTTTGAGTCAGTAACCCTTCAAAAATGACCTAATCAATTTACTATCATGGCATCCTGTCCTTGGTTCTGCCTTCAAACAGTTTTAAAAAGGACATCAGGAAGTTGCTCATCTTATCTTTGAAGTGAGTCACGGTGGAAACAAACCAACAACCATGGTGGCAAGAATCTGTGACTAATACGACATGTTGACTTTCTGAAAAAATACTGTCAGACACACTTACATCAGCTGCAGGCACCAGTGTGTTGGCCAGCATGGCGATGTGGTTGTCTCTGTAGAGCCACGAGATGAGCAACATGCCGAGAGCCACATCGACCAGGAACGACACCAGGATGTTGGCTTTCCTGCAGACAGACAGACATGATGGTAACATCAGGAGAACAACTGGAGGTTAAGTGTCTCTTTCTTTTCTTTTTGAATTCCACCATCAAGACTAAACTTCCGCTTGCACACATATAAAAATCAAATCAGCTGGTTGCTGTGAAATTCACTTGATGGTAAGCTGTAAATATGTGAGTGTCTACAAACAATCACCTCATGAACTGTGTGTGTCCGGCGGCCGGTTTCGCTGAGCTGAGCGTCCTCATGTGTTCGGTTCTGTAGCTGAGCTGGACGCAGGTCGACAGCTTACTGGACAGCCAGCGCAGAGGGTAAAGACTGAAGACCCTAAAGGCAAAATATGAAATAAAACAATAATAATAATAATTGAATGTAGAAATACTGATGTGAAGAACAACACAAATCATTTAAGTCCGTCACCTTCATCTACCACATACATATATATCTGTTTACCAAAAATTAAACTTTGTCAATATTTGGGAGTTGTTTTAAATTGTTTGTTTGGGTGTTATCACAGGATTTGTAGGAATATACAGAGCAGTGCCTTCTCACCGGATGTTACAGATCCAGGTCCATATGGAGAGCAGCCAGCTGATGAGCAGGCAGAGCGGAATGGACGCCTGTTTGAGCAGCTCCACGATGATGCTCGCCTCTCGACCTTCAGACTGCCAGTGTGTCGACTTCAGCGGCCCGTCGTCGTATCTGTCCATGAAGAACAGAGGCTGGCTGTTTGCCACCGTCTGGAACATCTGGACCAGCAGAGCAGCAGCACGTTAGCAAATGTTTTCAGTATAGCAACCTTAGAACCACTACGTAAGCTTTTAATGAATATTTTTTATGAACAATCTAACTGAGCTGTCCACGGAAAGTTTTCAAAAAGCAACTTTCTGATGGTGAGTAAAATGATATTTTCTTGCTGCGTTATTCTTCTTCCTTCCTTCAGGATTTTTTCCGATCATTTACACAAAACAAGATGCCAAACAGTTAAAATATGAATTAAGTTTTCACTTTTGTGGTTTTATGACACTCTCCACTGAAAGCTGTATATTTCATTTACACTATACAAGCAGGGTCAATTAATGAAATTTAGAAAAAGCTTTAAACTCTAAATTGCATTGTCCCAATTAAACGGAATTAAAAAAATACGGCATCTCAAATGCAGAGCTCAAAGAAAAAAATAATCCTGACATCCTTCACATGACATCAGCCTGGTTTCCCAACTTTCATTCTTGTTACGTAGGCGATAAAATTCAGAAAACAGGAAGTAAAAAGAGAACCAGGGCCTCGGTCTCGTACCTGTCTCAGCTCAGACGGTGGATCAGTTTTGGGGTCGGGAACTCCGTTCTGGATGGGATGAAGCTGCGACAGCATCACCTTCCTCTGCTCATAGTGGACAAAGATGACCTTCTCCTCCTCTTCCTGCTCTTCTTTATCACCTCCAGCCTCCCCATCCTCCTCCGCAACTTTCTTACTCTTCTTCTTAATCTCTTGCTGAACTGCTCTTCCATCTGGTCAGCACAAAGATAAATTCATTATCAACTCGGCTTATCAGAAAAACTACGTAAATCAAAATCAAAGAAATATATAAATACATTCTAACAATGAGATTATATTGCAAAATCTACCTCAAAATCTGTAAATCGTTAAAGCCTGTTCTAAACTCGCCCAGATGTAACCTCTGGTTGTCCTGTATAAACCCAGTGAGTGTCATCCTGACGGTCTTACTCTGATCCCGGTTGAGGACCTGGCAGGTGAAGCCCGTCTTGCCGACCTCACGGTGGATCTGGAGCCAGCGTTGCTGTGGGAAGATGGTGCTGAGGTCTCTGAGGAAGCTCTCCATGCCCTCCTGACCCTCTTTTGGTAAACTCCATGAGCCCAGCACTGACAGTTCCACTCCACTCTTGGCCTGCATCTGGGTGAAAAAGATTGAGGAGTGCAGTGAGAAAGGTGGAGACAATGACAAAGAACACGCTGATGCAGCGCGTCTTAACTGTTATTTTGTGGGGAATAACATATTTATTTTTGGTTCAATCTAGCAAAAAGATATCACACCTTCAGCTCTCAGCTGAGGATATTAGGATTAAAAATCAGGTGTTATGGTGCAAAACGATTAAATATTTGTCTGTGACTCAAATGTCAACAATATAAGTGTAACGCTAATCCAGAAGTCTGCCTGGTGTTGGACTGACCTGCTGGATGTACTGTTTGACCTGTCCAGGGATGAACGGGTAGTGGATGACAGCCAACACCACAGCAGAGTCATGGCCGGAGATCCAGCGGCCGACCAGCAGACCGCTGTCGGCCCGGTTACAGCACTGCGGGAAGAAGATCTTCAGCACCATGACTTCAGCTCAGCGTTCAGCCTGCAGCAGCTCTGATGGTCTGGGAACGAGAAGAAAAGAACACAGATTAGGGGACCTCTACATTTTTTCTTATTGTCCACAAAAGCCAAGAATAGACCAGAATTAACAATATGTTAGTCCATCTCTCTACTTTCTGATTTATAAGCCCAGTCTATGGCTCTCCTGGTTCCTCCTGAATATTGAAATATTTTAAAATACCTCACAAATATTTTGTTTTGTTTCCGCAGAACACTGTTCTTTGATTCTAATCGCAAAAAAATGAGGGATACAGTGAATTTGCTGAGAAAAATTATTCTTAGTTATGTTGTATTTCTTCTACTGCCACATTGTCTTTCCAGTTGTGAAATCCTGATGTATATCTTAAAAATCTGTTAAAATAATTCATACGTGATGTATGCCGAATGGAAGAGGGGCTTCTTATCTTTCATAAAATATATCCATGTACTGCAAATACCTTTACAAATAAGCGTGATCGCAAGTAAAATAATAAAATTGGCTAATTTTCGTACGGAGTTTGGTGAACAGACTAGACGGTTGACCTCGCTTTATGCCCTTCAAATGTCGAGTTAAGGGGGATGTTGTGGCAACATATAAAGCCCGAGGCTCGACTGCCATTGATGTCAGTGACAGTAAGTCGATAAGCAAGCTAACACAGGAAAGTAGGTTAGCTGTAGTGTTAGCTAGCGAACAAAAATGTTGAAAAATTACCGATAGAACGAGATTAACTTCCCCGACATTCATTAAAAATCATAAACATTTGATTCCGTTCTTAGACTTACAGATTCCTGCTCCGAGTTAACTCACAGTTCTTTGACTTAAAAGTGTTATAACAAAAATCCAATTTAGATATCTGGGTGAAGCTACATCATAATAAAGACGTTAAACTGTTTGACGGCACCTAAAAACACATAATGTGTGTATGTAAAACGCATTATTTACCTTCTTAATCAGCGACAGGAGCTGTCACCTTCCATTTGTAGCGTCGACTAGTTAAGTAGCGAGGGACGCCATATTCATTGTTGACAGTCCAGTGCATAAAACACTCCGGTGAGAAACACACGTTTAACTGTACGTGTGTTCCTTTTGTTGCGACGGTCACGTAGGCTCAAAATATTAAGGTTTCAGATAAAGAATTGAGACAAAAACAGTCTAAACGACTTCCTGAAATGTGTTAATTTTAATATGAGATTTTTGTCGGTTCAGTTTGGTCTCTTTTATCCGCAAGTGATCGCCGGAACAACAGTGTGTTCCTCACTGTGGCCACTGGAGGGCAGTGAACATGATGCCAGATGCAGAAAATAAAATAACTCTGCCTAAATAAATAATCGAAATAAACTTCCGGTGAAACCTTTCAAAACTAAAACAATACATCAATGATGTCAGCAAAGCATTCGCTTATTATTATGGATTATTTATTAATTTATTTATGCTTTTCATTTAATTTTAAAGTTGTTCAGTTTTACAACAGAAACTATTTTCAGATAATTTCACATAAACAGAAATATAAAGAAAAATCAAAAACTTAAACTGAATTAATAGTTATATTATTAAGTGCTGAATTGACATTAAATGAATTTAACTGTTTATGTCCATACTGGGTTCATAACTCCCATTCCATCCTATTTTAACTATTATTGGTGCAATAATCAGAACACTACAGTACAATAGAACAAACAAACAAACAAATAAACACATAAATGAATAAATAAACAACCTGCTTGTTCCTCAGCAGTGATGTCCAGTGTGAGTTTGTGCTGCTGCTGCTATCAGAGTTGTTGGTGAATGAGGAGTTGGCCCAACTGTAAAGACATTTATCTCCTCCTGCAGTGACACAGCAAGAAAAGAGCGGGACGAAACCCTCCAACAGGCTAAAAATAAAAAAAACATATTGTTTTCTGCTGATTAGACATTAAAAATGATTTTAAAATCACACTCAATTTTTTGTGCAATATTGGTATTTTATTTCAAGTGTTGGACTAAAGAGTTATCAGACATTTTCAGCATTTAAAATTATTTGGAAATTAAAAATAATACATTATAAACTTTATATATGTTTCCTCTTCATAATGTATTAATACATATATATATTGTGTGTGGCAGTATATTACTATTGTTTCCATAAGCTCAAAATGTTTGGCGGCCTAAACATCCCCAGAACTCACCAAACTCTGCACACACTTCACATCTGGTGAAAAATGTTATAATTCAACACGACGTGTTGTGGGTGTGGCCAGGTGACTCCACAGCGCCCCCTGAGGCCGGTCAGGTGACCAAAAACCTGCTTTGACCTTCATGAAATCTGCAGGACTCCTGAGCACTTTAATTTGATACCACAGCCTCGCTCAGGTGTGGCACAACAGCTCAGCAGTGCCCCCTAATGGCTTTTTGAATTAAAGACTACATTACCCATAGGTCTAGTCTGAAAAGGCCGCGGTGCCTTGTGGGTAAGCCGGAAGTAAACACAGACACGTTGAAGATGGAGCATTGTGAGCAGAACCAAACTTCAGACAGAGAAACTTTAAATAAAACGGATGTTTTGCGGGACTTTCAGGTGTCTTTTTTCGCTATGAGCCGCCTGGTTTCTTTTCCCTGGACAGTGAGTAAAAACAGCTTTTTTATCGAGTCTCCATTCATCTCATAGAGCGAGCGATGAGCCAAACTCCATTCAAATATCTGTCTATTTATATTTTCTTGCTCAGCGGACAATGTGTTCAGTGTCACAATAAAACTGAAATGATTTCACAGTTCAGCGGATTGTTCTGACTAATTCGGCACATATATGATCCATCAGCAGGTCGGAATTAAAACAAAATACCTCTTCAGTTTAGACTTACTAAATTTGAAATAAAAAGTGGCTTGAATATTAAAAAAAAGGTCTAGTGCAGTTTTTATTTCAATTTAAATGTTTTTTTGTCACACACATAAATAGTATGTGTAGTAATGCATACAAAGAATCTGGTGTTATATATTTAAAAATATGTGTAATATAGTGTAAAAATCAAATTAGATATTAGACTCAGTTGTTATGAATGTTTTGTTAATATAATGCAAACATATGATAGAAATAAATTCATCATTCAGAGAAAAATCTGTTAATTCTGATTTAAATTATTCTGTTTTTCTTCTAAAGTCCAAAACAAATGTTAATAGAGATCCATTTTATCAACAAAAACACTAAACAAAAGTCATAATTTCTAACTGATCATTTCCACTTTTCAGTTTTTAGAAAAAGACCTCGAAAGCAACAAATCATCAGACCTGATTTTAGACATTTTAAAACAGGTAAGTGTGCCAGCACTCCAACCTTTCACGGTTTTATAATCTTTAAAATAAAGATAAAATAATAAAGTCTCTTTTCTGTTTCTGACAGACGTGTCTTCACTCTCTGAGCCGGAAGTTTCCCCCGTCGGTCAGATTCAGGAGGTTGTTTCTCTCGGAGCTCATCAGACGGGTCGGTGCTGTCAGTCTGTCGCTCAACATGCAGATTCATTTGTTAGTAGTTCTTTATTTATCGTTGGATTGTTTCCTCATAACTTCTTTAAGGTTTACAGGAATTAACTATATAATTTGGTGCCAAAATATGTTTTTATTTCCAAGAAAACACTGTTGGAAAGGTTTTGGGAGATGTTTTAGGGCTAAACTATGGATCAAAACGTTATTTCAACACGGCCAACTGCAACATGCAAATCACAGATGCTGCTGTGATGTGATTGATGAATTAAGTTTTGTGGTGCTACAGAGAAGCTCCAGCCAAAAAATCATATTCTGCAGACGTAAAGGAACATATTGTTTTGGTACAGAACCCAGAAAGAAATCATCAGCATTATACTTTTCATGCCAATTAATCTGATATTTGTGGAGCGATGAGTGAAGCTCCTGTTGTTTGGTCTCTGCAGCAGGAGGCAGCAGGCTGTGATCCTCTGGACGAGCTGTACGACGCTCTGGCTGAAGTGGTCGGAGCCGAAGACACGACTGAATGTTACAAGAGCTACATGCTGGTACTAAACCTGCTGCACACACTCATCAATCACTGTGTAACAACCGGCTCCTCCTCCTGCTGCTGTTCTGATAAAAGAAGCTTCTGAGCATCCCTGGTTCAGTTCTGGATCCAAAATGTTGTAAAGACAGTTTGAAGATTAAGAGACACTGGAGCTGAACGCTCCTGACTTCAACATTTTGCTGCTGGTTTGTGTCCTGCAGCCCGGTGGAGACGCCGTCAGCCTGCTGGAGAACGTAGCTCTGATCTCAGAGGGAACCACCGGCCTGGTGACCTGGGAGGCTGCGCTCTACCTGGCAGAGTGGGCGCTGGATCACCAGCAGGTCTTCACTGGAAGGTAACCAGAACACACAAACCACCAGAACCTTAGTTACTGTCATTGTTGATTATTTTCTCAATTAACTGACCAGTTGTTTGGTCAAAAACAAGTCAGAAAATGTTGATCATTGTTCCTTAGAGCCAAAGATATTCAGTTTCCTGCTGATATCAGAGAATTTTGACTTTTCTTCTTAAAAAAATCGCTCAAACTGATCAATAATTAACAGTTGCAGCTCAACTAACAAGTAAACTCTCTGAGATTCTCATCACACAGGTCGTTCTCCCTCATCTGTCCTCTCTGCTCCTGTCTGCAGGACGGTTCTGGAGCTGGGCAGCGGCGTCGGGCTGACCGGTGTCACCATCTGTCGCTCCTGCAGTCCCAACAGATTCGTGTTCAGTGACTGTCACTCCAGCGTTCTGCAGAAACTGAGGAGCAACGTGCAGCTGAACGGTCTGACCGAGCCGGCGGTCAGCGTGGAGGAGATGGACTGGACGGCAGCAACAGAGGAACGGATCGAACGGATCGGACCGGACGCCGTCATCGCTGCAGGTCAGAGTTCAGACTCTTCATCAGTTCTTACAGTTTAAACTGTGTGCTTGAAATAATTATATATCTCATTCCCAACCTTGAAGGACAGGTTGGCTTAATTTCTACATTTTTACAATCTGGTTTCTCCTCGGTGGTGCAGATGTGGTGTATGATCCAGATGTTGCAGGAAGTCTGGTGAAGCTGCTGTCGAAGATCCTGAGCTGTTCGTCTGCTGAAGTCTTCATCTGCTCCACAATCAGAAACCAGGAGACGTACGGCGGCTTCAAGCAGCAGCTCGGTAAGAGAACTCATTACCCGAGTTAGATTTATGAATGTGGAGACCTCCACTACTCTCCAAACTGTATTCTGTAGCCGCTGGAAGATGTTAGCTGCTTTCTTTCTTCAGCGAACTGACTGGAAATGTTTTGTTTTGAACAGAAACGGCAGGAATCAGCCATCATGTGATGACAGGAGCCGTCAGCCACGTGTTTCCTTACAACAGAGCCTCTTCTATAGAACTGATCCAGCTGTACACGTGACACCGCTGTAGCACAATAAAGATTTTATTTACAAATGTACATCGTATCAAAATGTCCTTTATACAGTCAAGTTCCCCAGCTGGAATGAAAAGTTTAAACGCTGTGAAGATTAAATGTTTTATCGACTCAAGTGATGCTGAGTTACCCTCAAAGTGAACGAGTCTCCCAGATGTTTAACTGAGGATAATCTACAGACCATCATCATCATCATCATCATCATCCTGTCAGACTGAGAGAATCCTCTGTCTTCACCCTACAGGACATTAAAACAAAAAATAGCCTCTCTTCCATCCCAGATATTCTCAAATTCGTCAAATTAACGCGTCACTGCCAAGAATGAGGTTAAAATGTCGAACATATTGGGCCCTTTAATTAAAAGTCTCCTGGCGTGAGCCTGGTGTCCATCAGGGAGCGGTGATCAGTGGCAGGACGTTCTGGTCCCAGTTGTCGTCCCAGCGCTGCCCTCTGCTGGTCTGGAGGTTCTTCCTGAACACACCCAGTCTGCCCGCTGAGCTGGGGAAGTCTGACAGGAGAGACTGAAAACACAAATATGGCAAAAACACAGATCAATGAATCAATACAACGTTTTTAAAACATTCCTCCTGATTTTAACATCATAACTGTGGTGAGCAGATTATCTGTTCTCTACTATTAAAATGTTGAAATCCATAGATGTGTAACTTTGTGCATGTTAAATGATGAAGAATACAGCAGGTGTTTCCAAACAAAGGCTGAAGATTGTTCTATTAAGTCTAGACTTTTATATTCATAGTAAAACAGCTTATTAAACATAACAGTTTATAACAGCATGTTCATGAATCTGTACTTTGAGCACATGTGCATCATTCTCACTTTGAGCTGCTCTGCGAGCTCCTGAGATCCTCTGAAGATCAGCCCATTCTCCTCGTGCTTCACCAGCTCGTGTAAACTGGAGAACAAAGACCACCATGTTAACTGACACACATTTAAACAAACTACAGATTAATTACAAGCTCCCAAAGATCAGTTTCTGATAAACAACTCAGTTCTGCTGGTTTAAACACTGATGATGAATGTTTAAACGTTCTACAAAACAATAGAGACCAACAATCTGAAGCTCTGCAGTTTGTCTTACAGCTCACTCTACAGCAGCTGTAGCAGAAGTCACGATCTCTGTGTTTGTGTTCTGCTGGACCAACTCACCAGTTGAAGTGGACGGCACAGACGGGCAGACAGCAGCCGAACATGTCGACCACCTTCATGGGCAGGTCGAGACCGCTGGACGACTTGTGGAGACAAACGCCGAGATCTGCTGAACCTGACGGCACGAGTCGGACGAGTCTCATTGAAACATGAACTTTTTAAATCACATGTATGTGACGAGGAGCAGCTCTAAAGTACAGATGTACAGATCTACGGTACTCATCTGAAGTACAGTGTGATGCTGAATGTTACCTAATAAGACAGGATAGTCCTCTGCCTCCAGCCAGGGAGTGCAGATCTTCACATGCTCCAGCTGCAGAGAGTCGATCAGCTTCCTGTAGTGTTCCTTCTGAGGACCTTTACCTGCACACACACACACACACACACAAACAGACATGAGACCAACACACTCGAATGAACGCTGAAACCAGTTTGGAAGCAGACAGCGGAGGATTACCTGTGATCACACACACTAACGATGGTAACGAAGCTCCTCCTGTAACAAATCCTTCGTACTCTGTTGAGAAACGACACAAACACATCTCAGATTTTTCGCTCTCTGTATGTAACAGAAGATCAGCAGCAGCGGTTTAAAACCTCTCGTACCTTCAAGAGCCTTCAGCAGGATGGAGAAATCCTCATCCTCTGTGGAGAGACAGAACATGTGTTATCACAAACGTCTGATCGTCGAGATGAAACCGTCTGATTCAGTGTTTGAGGCTGGATCAATAAATTAAATCTTAAACCATCAGAATAACTTAAAGGTGCAATAATCACATCGAAATGATAAACATCTGGGTTTCATATGATCAGAACAACATATAAAGTGTATGTGCACAGGCAGCGTCAGTCAAAATGCTTTATATATAAAAACACTAAGACACGATGAATGACTCCTCGCTGTAGGCTGACGAGTTGCCTGCTCGTTAGCAAAACTGTTGTAAATAACAAGAACAACTTTCGTTCTCTGAATATTTCTGTGGCCTGGAATCTAAACAGAAACAATAATCTTCTTTCCCACAGACAGTGCAGGTAAAGTTTAGGTCAGAAGCTAACGCTAATTTTAACTGTTAATTATTTTCTTGATTAATCAATTTGTTGTTTGGTCTATAAAATGTCAGAAAATGGTGAAACATTCTGAGCAGTGTTTCGTCCTCAAACATCTTGTTTTGTTCACAACTCAAAGATATTTAGTTCACCGTCACAGAGGAAGAAAGAAACAAGAACAATATTCACATTTAACAAACTGACAGCAAAGAATTTAAAATACATTTCTGAACAAAATACTCAAACTGCTTAATCAATATTAAAATAGTTTGTCGTTGTAACTCTAGAAGATAGTGCCAGTCAAAGAAGATCTATTGGATCCTACAGTACAAAAAAATTAAAATATGTTCAGTTCAATAATGACAAAGAAAATCATCAAATCCTGACAACTGAGAAGCTGAAACGTGACTAAACCAATAAGCTGATTTTTTGCTGGTCAAGTTTCCTGGAAACTGAAGCATTTATCCAACAGCTGATTTGTAGCTCATAAACTAAATGTTCAGTTTTACTCAGCAAGCCTTCTTCATGTCTCCTCCTCTCACCTGTCCAGCTGGTGCTGCTCAGAAGCAGCGCTGGTCGCCCCGCCCCCAACGCCACTGAGTCATCAGTGAGGTCACGGACTGAGAAAACTGTCCTCTCCACCTTCACCTCCTCAGACCTGGAAACCAAACAACAGGCCAGGCGAGGCAGAGAGTGAACTTCAGGGTGAACCAGAGCAGCACTACAGCTGACTGAGCGTCTGATTTTTGCCCTATTCGTTGTTTTATGGACTAAAATCTTTAATCAGGGTCTGTGGATTTAAACAACACATTTGTTTGCAGTGAGTTAAAGACACAAAATCAGAGAAAATGTCAATATATCTTTATAAAACAACGAGCTGCAGTAACTGAAGTAACTCTGGTACTTTAACAGGAGAGTTTGTGACTAACAGACAGACAGGAAACCCTCCTGTTGTGTTTCTCACCCTTCACTCCTGAACTGAGGATGCGTGTCCGACAGTCTCATGAAGAGCTCGTGCTGCAGCTTCAGCGGAGTCTCTCTGAAGATGGCGGCTGGTCTGTCGTAGAGCGTCGTCGCCCTGCAGACATCAAACACTCACTTTGCTTTACGTGATCCGCTCAGAGGAGACGGCCGACATTTAAAGCAGCTGTAATCTTATGAATACGTCAGGCAGGAAGCTTGTGACTTTAATGACCTGTGAACTCTTAATCAGTACCATCAACATGACAAACCTAAGAAAGAAAAGCTTAATTGTATGTGCAAAACAAATCCTACTTGATGCCCCAGTTTTTCTGCAGGTCGTCCTTCATTGCGTTGGTAACACACAGGTTGTGAGACGCCAGAGGACCGAAGAAGTGCTCATACCTGGAGAAGAACAAAATAATATCTTAAAACTCACAATATAAATAAATATAAACAACCACAGATCACGTTAGATTCTCTGTTCCCCGGTAATTAATTGATTTTTATTGATCAAAATAAATGACGGCCGTCCGCCTCACAGTACTGACCACTTTGCCAGCCGGACCACCGGGTGTCTGTGGCCGTGGCTCAGGGCCATGATGGTGTAGCCGTAGTTGTGCCAGTCGATGACGAATCT
Organism: Diplodus puntazzo; assembly: GCA_963678695.2. NCBI lineage: Eukaryota > Metazoa > Chordata > Actinopteri > Spariformes > Sparidae > Diplodus > Diplodus puntazzo. Next base: position 2,150,845 of record OZ023174.1, read on the forward strand.
GCTGCCACGCAGGACGCTAACGAGCCAAGCCACCGCGATGCTGGGCAGGCCCGGGGGATTCTGGGACATTAACACAAGCATTAACATCATTCCGAAGAGAAAGATGGAGATAAAGTTAGAGATAAAGTTACAGTCACTTCAAAACTACTAACTGTAATTATTAACTAATTCACAGTTCTGATCATTTATTTCCTTATAAGGACACAAAACCTTGTAGGGATTTCTATAAATCTGCATGTTGGCCATTTTAAAACACCACTCTCAGGTCCACACGTCTACACATGCAGTCTGCACATCACAGTGTTTCACCTTTAATCTGTAATCCAATACCTGCATCAGTATATGAGACTGTATCTCCATCCTCAGCAGCACGTGAAGGAGCTGAAGACTCTGAATGATCACCTTCGTCACGTACGTGAGGATTTTTGGTCCCACTGATAAAACAACAAAGCACAGACGGATTAAAGACTCGTACTTGTAACAGAGTATTTTACAGTGCAGTACCAGTACTTTTGGTAATACCTGATTACTTCCTCCACCACAGTAATCACAGTATAACATGTTTCCAGTTACCTCGAACACCTTTCACTTCTGTTATGGGGACGATCCTGATGTTCTCCTCTCTCAGGACGTCTTGATGAGGTTTGGTATCTAACATGAGAAAATGTCAGAGAGAAAAAAAAATTACTTTTTCAGCTCGATTGATTTTTCAGGACTTGCACTATTACCTCTCTATGAGAAAGCAGTAGTTGTTTCCTTTTAGGGTTTTTTAGGTTTCTAATATTGGCCGATTAATCGGTAATTAGCTTTTCCCTGCTGCAAACTATCGTTATTAAGTCTGCCTTTAAAAATCCACTATCAGTCAACCTTTACTTTGTTGTGGAGATAAATGATTCCCAGCAAGTTTTAAATAAAGACTAACAAAAATAAAACACAAAAAAGAGTTTGGGTGGGTTTCATCTGCCTGTCCTCATATTTCTAAAAACTAGGTGACGTGTTTGTATGTATGACACAACAGTGTTTGATATAGTTTAGATCACATATGACCCCAAACTCTGTTGTCTCTTAACAAATGCCTTAAACTGACCAATCGATGACCAAAATAGTTGTGATCAATTGCAGCAACTCTACTTCTCATAATGCTCTATTTTTATTTTACTACTTCTTACTGTCTACATAGATACTCGTAATGAATCTTGTTTTATTCATTTAATTTTGAAGTGACTTGTGAATGAACATCCGTTTTTTGTTGTTGTCAATAAAGTTTATCTCATCTCGAGCAGCATCAGGTGAAGTTTAAAGGACCTGACAGTCTGAATAATGTATGAATGACAGAGTGAAGCTCTGTTTTAGTGTCATTCTTACCTAAAAACCCGACAAAAGTAACATTATAACGGTGTTTGCTGAGGGACAAGGCGTGATACTGCATCCGCGGACTGCGACCGATGTCCCCCAGCACCAGCACACACACCCGCCGGTCAAACCCGCCGTCCCGCCGCCGCAACCTCCACAACCACAGCGACAGAAGTCCGGTCACAAGAGTCAGAGACACCGCCGGACACGTTACACCTGAACCGGCTGCGCAGAATGTCACTAAAAGCGCTGAAAATAGCGCTAATACTGGCAGGAAAACCGTGCAGGTGCAGCGCGCCGCCATGTTTGTTTGGGATTTGTGATGACGTGGCTCAGCGGAGGAAGGAGGAGGAGCTTCAGATTTAAAGGGACCGCAGCGTTCATGAGGCGTTCAGGTCCAACAACAAACAAAAGAGAGTCCCTTAAAATAAACTCATAGATTATATATATTATAATAATACTGATTATATTGTAGTAAAGTATCTGTATGTTTATTATTGTTTTTTTTCCTTCATTTTAGTAAAACCTGTAAAAGCCCCCTGGCTTTAAAAGTGTAGTTAAATTTAGTTTTCAGCTCTACGTCCATATCATCTATGAACTGAAGTAACATTTCAAAGTGCACTCTTCAGTGTGTTTTATTCATATATTCTTTATTTTTTTATTTTTTACAATTAGTAATATTTTACAAATTACCTTTCAGAGAACATTTAGGGAACTTTACCTGAGGGTCTTAAGGTTGTTGTCTCTTTTATGGGTAATTTGTATGATTTTGAATTTTCTGGTGCTATAATATTTTTATATTATACATTTTCACACATTTCTGTGCACATGTTGTGTTCATACAGTTTGAAAAAAACACATATAGCTTGAAAAAAGGTTGAAAGTTCAAATAACCTTATTGGAATATGCAACAAACAAACAGAGAATATGAGTCGTAACGCTGCACAGAGGCTTCATATCGTTTATAGAATTATGACAAGCAGTAAAGATGGTATAAAATTAAATTAATGGCATTAAAACAAACCGAAGACTTTGGTGGACAAAAGAAGAAGAAAAAAGCTTTACATAGTAACAGTATTTTTTTTTGTTGCATACTTGAAATAAGAGAATCTATAAGCCAGAAATCATTCAAATGAAACAACCTGAAAAGCTTAAATGTTTACACCTGTCAAACAGATTGTGAACCAGTGTGTTTATTAAAAACAGAAACATTACTTTATATTTGTGGCAGTATAGTAAAAAGGGCATAAACCTTCAAAATAAAGATTATTTGAAAGAAACAAACTTTGAACTGTGATGAAATCCCCCAAAAAACAAAAAAAAACAAACAAAATTAAATGTAATAATAATAAAAAAAAACATTAACTTTCATTTTAACATGATTTTGGACTCTTTCTGACGCTTTTTAAATGATTATTAAAAGTGGATGTACAAACCTGCAGCCTGAAAAAGCCCTCAAACAGGAAAACAAACAAACAAACAAACAAACAAACAGACAGACAGACAGACAGACAGACAGACAGACAGACAGACAAACAAACAAACACGTCTGATCTGATAGATTTGATGAGTTTTGACGACAGTTTCGGTCAGAAGAACAACATAAAGACTTACATTACACACTCAATATGTTTCTGTCAGCAGGAAGTCTTTGATTCCCTCAGAACAACAGGCTGTGTGGCTGTTAAGTGTAGTTAACTACTTCACTTTTTCTTTTTTTTTTTCCACCTTCTCAAGTTTGGGATTTCGTAATTGCGGCCTCTCTGACGTCACGGCTGTTTTCCTCCCCCCTGCCTGTTGGAGGAGAGTCAGCCTGTCCTCCCCGCTCCTCTCCGCGTTTCTGTCGGGAGAAAACTGTCCACTGTCCGAGGTAGAAGATGCGGGCGGCGGGGCTCCAGCTGGCCGCAGTGCTGGTTCTGATTGCCGCAGTGTCCGGCGGCTCGCAGGCCGAGGCGATCGACGACATCCTGGGCAGCCTCTCCCGGGCAGCATCCTTCCTGGAGCGGCAACACGAGCACATCAACCTGGACGGGGTGCTCGGGTACTTCATGATGCAGGGTGAGTACACAGTGGTCCCGAGCTGGAAACCAGGTCCCGAGCACGAAACCAGGTCCCGAGCACGAAACCAGGTCCCGAGCTGGAAACCAGGTCCCGAGCACGAAACCAGGTCCCGAGCTGGAAACCAGGTCCCGAGCTGGAAACCAGCCGCGTCCCGACAGCTGCATGAAACATCTGGAGGAGCTCTGCAGCTTCCTGTCCGTTCCCTCTGGCTGGTTCGGACCCGCTGGGCCGTGTTCTGGAGAATGTGCAAAGGATTTAACTCTTAAACCACATCGTGTTTATTTAAACGTCAGGACCTTGTTCTCAGTAATGGAATGTAAACTAAGAACATTTACTTACTCATATAGGAACAACAGATATAAAGTAGTTCCATGCTGAGTACGTTTCTCTTTTGGTACTTTAAATATATTCTGATGCGATTACTTTTGTACTTGTAAGTAAACGTTTCAATGCAGGATGTGAGTAAAGTACACAGTGCTGTAATATTAATGCAAACACACTTCACTTCAAGTTCATTCTGTTGACAGAAAGTAACTAAGTAAATGTACTCAGTTACTGTAACTGAGTACATTTACTTACTCATATTTTGAGGTACAGTTGATATTAAAACTACATTTACCAGCTACAACGTTAAAGTAATAAAAACATGAATAATTAATACTTTTAATCCAATAATGTAATATATTATCCTGCATAAAGAGTACTTTTACTTGTGGTAGTTTCAGTATATTTTGATGGTGTTACTTTTGTAGTTTCAGGTGAATATTCGATTGCAGGACTTTTACTTAACAGAGTATTTCTACACTGTTGTTTTATCACTTTTACTAAAGTACAAGATCAAAGTACTTCGTCCTCCTCATGTAAAGTACAGATAACTTCAGTTAATTTGCAGATTACATGCTGTCTTTAACCATTTGCATCAGTGTCTGTGAAGCAGTGCGCTTTATTTTGAAAAGTTCTCTATCATTATGAGGCAGGCAATTAGAAATAAAGGCCAAGATTACTTAAGAGAGGTGAAAAGTTAAAGTGACATGAGATAAGCATGACACAGGAGTCGGACTTCCTCTTTACCTGCATGAAACACGTTATCTCAACAGTTTACACAATATCTGCTGCAAACAACAGGATGTGAAACGCACTCCATGATCGGACATTTTTCAGCTTTAAGGTCCTATTTGTAAGAAAAGTTGATTTTTGAATACTTACGACGAGCTGGCGACTGTCCCGTCACTATTTGACACTCAAAAATAATCTTTTCTTACAAATAGAACCTTTGAGTCAGTTGCTGCACTTGTTAAGACATCACGTATGCATCCTGACATGGTGCTGCTCATGTGATAAACATTAAGCTTTGAGGAATAAGACATAACAATCTCCTGTTTTTTTGTGACAAATGATTCATTTTTCACGTTATCTCTTTGTGTCAGGAAAACTACACTTGTTATTCCGTGATAACGACATAAATAAACTCCTGATCTTGAGAAAACAAATAACACATGACAGTTTTTGGCTGCTGGTTCTTGCTTTGGTGAGCGTGAGTGTAGCAAAAGGTCATAATTAGGATTATAGATCGTGATTATATTGAACGTCACTGTATATTTCGGCGATGTGCCCACCCGCACGAAGAGGAAAGTGTTTTAACTCCGACCTCCTGGTCCTGATTCTTCTCTGTGTCTGTTTTGTGTGTCAGCTGAACTGAAGGAAGCGATCCGGACGTGGCCTCACAGCGACCCGGTCAGCTGGGCTCAGAGAACGACCGCCGTCGCTCTCGCCAAACGTCTCGATCAAAGCTTGGAGAAGGCCGTCGCTGCCGTGCAGCAGAACGACCCCAAATACTACAGAGGTGAGAAAAGAAAACAGCAGTGGTCGGAAAATTCACAAACCTTTAACCAAGTGAGACAGGTGAGCGAGGAGGTTCAGGAGACACGCTGCGTGACGCTGAAGCTCAACAGTACATGTGGAAACACAATGCAATGTCTGCTCTGATTGGTCAGCTCTCACAGGCCTGAGCAGGCACCGCCCACATCGGCTGTGCCGTGCTGGGGGCGTGGCTGAGAGGGTTACAGTATCATTGTGACATCACAGTGTTACAGATGTCCTGACGGCTCGTTTAAAGGCAGAAGTTATGGATACGAGCAGTGTGTTTTGATACTTTCACAGTATTTATGATGTACTTCCGTCCTTCCTGTCCTCCGTGTCCCGCAGAGTTTGAGCCGGTGCTGTCGTGGAGTTTCTATCTGATTCCTCAGACGTGGACCTCCACAGATCCCAGCCTGGTGTATTCCTCCACCATGACCAACGAGTGCTACGACGAGCAGCTCGGCGACAAATGTCTGACCCTGCTGCTGGGAACCTGGTACCAACACACAGCGACAAGAACAAAACACATTTCACCACAAGACATCTGAGTGAAGGAGGGATGATGGAGGTTCACATCAGAGTCGGCGTCTTAAATTATTTACCAGACCTGAACCACAGAGGGGGGAGATCTGAAAATAATCCTGTTTCAGTTTGATTGAGTCTCCTCCGACTGTGTAGCTGCGTCCTCAGAGTGATGCCCGTCAGGTCGTCCTTTCTTCTGATTGGTGGAGCTCACTGAGGTCACATGCAGCCTGAGAGGATCCGCAGATGCTACGCAGGCTAAAAATACATTATCAAGTCCTCAGAACCAAGAAAGGAAAAAACTATTCAAGTATATTTTGATTCACAGTTAATATTCTCTGAAAAAGACGTGAGGGTTTTAGTCCACAAACAAAAGATTGATCAACAGAATTGAAAGAGGTTGCTGCTGTTTCTGTTCATCGTGTTGTAGGTTTTCAATTTCAAACAAAATCTCTATAAGCTTCTTTTAATTTGAGTTTATGAGTCACAGAATCAGTTTATGAAATCTCTCTCTCTCTCCCAGCAGACTCCGAAGAAACACAAGAAACAAAAAGTTAGAAAAACATATCAGCACAGTTTGGGAAATTCTTTCTTTTCTCAGTGTTTCTGTCTCAACCGTGTGTTTGTGTTCTGAGCAGGAAGATGAACGGGACGCCGTGCATCGTCACCAAACCCTGCCGGGACACCATGACCCGCTTCGGTTGTCCTCACTACTCTCTGTCCCACCAGCTGTTCTACTTCATGATCGGTAACATGGTGAGATGGAGGGAGTGTATTTTACATGCAGCTCCTTCTGGAGCCACAGAGATGTGTCATACTACGTTTAAACATGCAGCAGCACTCCTCTAACCCTAACCCTACGCCGACTGCTTGTGTCTCCTTCAGAAAGGCTGCACCAACCTGCTGAAAGGAGACACCCGAGCGTCCCGAGCCAACATGACCGAACACAGCTACAAGAAGATATTCTGCTCCAACATGATGAAGGCCAACCAGGACCTCATCAAAGACGGTCTGACCGAGCAGATGGCCGACATCTTCATGGAGAACAGTGAGTGTCTGCTCGGGCCGGAAGTGTTTCTTCAGCTCGTATGTGAACAGGATCTCGACTATTGAGCTCTGCACCATCTAAACATTCTGATTTACGAGGCAGAATACTGAAAAATGTTGAAAAATGAAGGCTTCCAAAATGTTTTTTGACCTGCGTTCCTCTGCTCTCCGTCAACAGTCCTGATGTGTGGAATGGCCGGTTTCTCCGACTTCTACAAAACTGATTGGCTGCAGCAGATCCTCCGGCGGCAGGACGAGGAAGTGGGCTGCTTTGGGAGAGACAGTGAGTGTTTGAACAGCACGATAATAATCATCAATAACAATTTAAATTACCACCTCAGCGTTGTTTGGCTCCACCAACCAGTTATGTTGCAGTTATTTAAGTTATTCCGTAGTTTATGTTCTGTTTTTTCATGAATTGTGGGTCATCTGCTCACCCACAAAACCTTCAGCTGAGATGCTCCGTGCTGGACAGACGGACGAACAGCTGATTTTTTTTTTCTTCTGTTTTCTCAGAGAGCATCATCTCTCAGATCATCGGAGACGAGCTGCTGGAGGAGCTGCAGCCACACAGGAGAGTGAAGAGGAGGGAGAAAATACTTCCAGGTCAGTTTGTGACAGACGGATCTGATGAGGCGTCCTCTGCTCAGAGTCACCGTCGTCTTCTCAGTTTGTACCCCATCGATTCCTCGAACTTCCCACATTGTTAGATGTGAGCAGAGGAGCTGCGAGCTGTTATGTTTGTTAAAGAAAGTTGACTTCATAAAGGAAGGAGTGACTTGTTTAATCAGACTCTACTGGAGCATTTTATGACTGTGGTTTTGGTATTTTTTTGTTTCTCAAACGTTTTCCCCTCCCTCTGTCTTCCTGTCTCAGACGGCTGTTCCAGTCACACGACGGGTGTTGCTGTCGGCGCTGTGGGAGGATACCTGAACTACTACCTGACAGAACAGGACATAACGAAGAGGCCCCTCTCCTGAACCAGCCCTCCACCCTCCACCCTCCACCCTCGTCACACGTGTTCACACTGTAACAACCTTGTAGATCTTCAGGTAGAGCTGCTCTTCACCGCTGAAGACAATATAACGTTTAATGAACATAGTCCCGTGGTGACGGTGCTGGAGATGTGGCTGGATAATCTACGATTATTATGATAAAAATGTGTTGGTTTATTATTCCACATGTGCTGAGTCTGACCTACAGCAGATGCCATTTGACGGTAGTGATGCTCCAATCTCTCAGGAAATGCTAAAAATGTGCATAAAGAATTTTAGTAGTTTTAAAAAAAGGGTTAATCTGATCTCCAGCAAACTATCATCTATTAACAGCTCAGGTTCCGGTCCATGTGGAGCCGTGAGGCAGGCGCTGTCTTCAGGCAGTCTGCTAATCGCTAAAGAAAAATGCTAAATTTATCATTTTTTTCGACATTAAACAGACAATAGGCAACTTTTTTTTTTGCATGAAATCTTCCCAGTTACTGTCATTCAATTCAATCTGTCTGTATGATCCATCTGTGGTGCCTAATGTCACCTGTTTGACGGCCCGTCGTGATGTGAATAGTGTTTCATCCACGATGTAAAATCAGCTTTTACTGTGAGAATAAGCAACTAGTTGTTCTGAGACATCTTAGAACGTATTTGGCGACCATGACTGTTTTTAAATGTGACTTTTTTCGCCTTTATGAGAAGAACATGTCATGTCAACCGGCGTTTATATAAAAACACAAGAAAATTCCATTATAAGTATTATAGTAGTCGGCTATATTTGTAGTTTAATTTATAAATGGAATGTAAACGGCTTGAACACTGTTGACTTCAAAAAGCAGTTTCTGTGTTAGTTCCTTCCTGCAGGATCTGTCTGTAAAAATTAAAAATGCCTTAAAGCAGGAACAACTCGTTCATCAGATATCAGCCATTAGAAGCCTGATTGGAGCATCTCTATTTAAAAGGCAGAGACATATTTTATGTAGCTTTAAAGAAAAACGCGTGAATACTTTTGTTTTCAAAAATAGCACTCTTTATTTTCTTTAAATTATGTTTTTTCTGTCACAAACATTTTGTCTTCTGAATATAAAACGGGGCCAGAAGGCAGCTGTACAACCAGCACTGACCAAAGAGGAAATATGCATGAACACTGAACGCATGTAGATGAACTTACATACAAAAAGCTCTCATGTATTTTATGTTAACAGAATAAACAACCAATAAAACAAAGCGTGCCGTGTTGTGACTTTCAGTTATAAATACAGATCATCTCTGAGCTGAAGTGGAGCTTCAGCCGGAGATAAAGGCCTCGTGTTACAGTCAATAAGACAGACCTGTTTGTTTGGAGGCAGGCAATTAGAAAAAAGACAAAGATTACTTAAGAGAGGTGAAAAGATAAAGTGAGATAAGCATGACACAGGAGTCAGACTTCCTCTTTACTTACATGAAGTTATCAAGATGTGCTGCAAACAGGATTTGAAACGTTACCGAGCACATTGTACAGTTCATACGCTTCACGTGAGGGGTTTGATTATGTAAGACCTGTTTCTGCCAAAACCCTGCCAGCTCAATTTCAAAATAAAAGCTTGGGGTGTGTGAGAGACGTGAGAGGATGAAGTGAGTCAAAAGAAAGTCAGGAATTGACGATTTTGAATCCCAGAAATGTAAAGCTTGCACAGCAGGCCTTGTGTGTGTGTCTGTTTCTCTGTGTGTGTGTGTGTATGTGTGTGTGTGTGTGTGTGTGTGTGTGTGTCAGTATACGTGTGCTGATTGTTTCTTGCTTCCAGCCACGAAGACACAAACAACATCTCCTCTCCGTCTGCAGCTGGTGATTTTACAGATCAGCAAACCTCACAGGTCACAGTGGCACCTGTGTGATGATGTCACTTGTTCCAGCCAATGACCTCGTAGAACAGCGCCTTGAGTAGTCGAGCCTCGTAGGTGACGGTGTTCTTGCCGATGTGAGTGTGGATCTCCTCCAGAGGTTGCTCAATGATGGCTGGAACCTCCTTACCGTACGCTGGAGTCCAGACAAACAAAACAACCTTAATAAGACTTAAAGGATCACTCCACCAATTTTCCACACTGTCCAGTTGTTTTTACAGTTCTTGTCACGCAGTGGCTTAGATGCATTGTGGGTAATGTAGGCACCAGGTTTTGAAAACAAAGAAGAATGTGTAAGGTAAAAAATGTGCTATCTCTGGTTCCACTGAATTGATTTTTATCATTTGGTTTTAAACTGTCTATAGTGACACATTACCCACAATGCATCTGAGCCACTAAATGACTGGTACATTAACCAATAAAAATGTGATGACACCAGAACTTGTGTGTGTGTGTGTGTGAGTGCTGCTCACCCTCGCAGTGCTCCAGGAACTGAATGCACTCCTGAACCACGGCGTCCCGCAGCATGACCATGTGTTTGGACATGTTCTCCAACAGAGACAGGAAACATCGCTTGGCGTAGAACCATGTGTCCGTCCCCAGCTACACACACACACACACACACACACACACACACACACACACACACACACACACACACACACACACACACACACACACAAATCTTAAGTGTTCTGTGTTGTGTTGGAGATTTTCTAGATGTGAGATTTTAAGTTTCTGTCAACAGTAGTGTGCTAGCTAACGTTAGCCTCAAGGGCTAGAATGTTTGCTGTTGCCTAGCAACACCGTCAGCTGCTCTGGGATGCCTTCTCTTGTTGGTTGTTGTTGTCTGACTTGCAAAGTACTGATGTTATTTATTTATTGTTAATAAATATAAGATGAGAAGTAGTTATATAACACAATGTGTAGTATAGTACAACAATAACATAGAAAAAGTCTTTGCTATGCTAACGTCTTTGTTTTTTGTAATAAGCTGTAGTCATGTTTCGACCACACAGGACGGTTCTTAGCAGAGACGTCTTCCTTCAGAGTTCAGACAACACGGTCGGATTGTGAGAAGCTGCTCGCCAGGCTTCACATTCCTGAACTCCTCCCTGCTTTCACTGTGCACGTGACTGTGTGGTGGTGACTGTTGTGAGGACGAGAGGGGGAAACACTCAGGATGACGGCTTGTGTTCTCAGCTGGAGCCGAGTGGACTCAGCTGCAGCCGCAGTCTGCTGTTGTGACTGGACCGGATCAAAGGTCCCAGAAAGAGCCGCTCAGCCTCAGAGGAGTCCTGGAGGGCTCAGGGGTTATTTTTGGTTCTGAACTCGAGCTTTCAAGTTTGACATTTTAATGAGAAGGTGTTTATGATCTAAACAACTTTCCTTAAGAATGTGGTGACTGTAATCTTTCAGGATGACTGTGAGAACAATTAAATGGCCGACCTTCTTGTTGTAAGGCTCCAGGCTCTTGATGACACGAGAGATGCCGAAGTCGTAGTTCCCTTTGGCGCAGTAGAGCGTCCTGAAAGGAAAACACAAGATTTGCATTGCTGAGTGGGATTTAAAATTAACACTTGACCTTAGGAAAATATACAGTATGTGTTTGTGTTCAAAGCCAAAGTTTTTCCAGGAGCTTTTGATCAGATTCCACCTTTTTCCGTTTTCACTGAATGGAACTTGCTCAGACGTCATATGACCTGTTGCACGAATCGTGATTCTCGCTTCAGAATCTCTGATATCTCAATGCAGAAAAGTCAAAATGTTTTGACATTATGACCGACTGTAACAACAAGACCGGGCTTTGTGTTCCTTACAGATGAAGCCACTGGAGTTTAAAACATGACACATTAAAGGTTTGTGTTGTGTTTAAATTCTCAGCATGACTATAACAGCAAGAGCAACAAAAAAACTGAGCCGTTCCCCCCTCGGTTCAAAGACAGCATGTGGGCCTGTTCAAGAGCCAAACTATATGCAGGTTGTGTTAAACTACATACTGGTCTTTTATTATTGAATCTTTGCCCTCCGTATTGGAATCAAATAGAATTTTGACGGGCCTTAAGATTCCTTCCTCTATTACATGTAACATAGGTCGACAGATGACTGAAGACGGCTGTGAAATATGGTCGATATCTTCAGAAAGTTTAGAAAGCGAACCTTGAGTGAAATATTTTGTCACAGATTCTTGGATTATTAATCTTCTCATGTCTCCTTGGATTTTTCTAACCTTGGTTTCATTTTATTTTTTACGGTAGTTAAAACAACTGAAATGTGTCAGTGTCACACATGAGGACCAAAGGTTGCAGTGGTGAAGTATATTTAGAAATTTCTGAGGTTTCTGGAGCAGAAAGAAATGAGGAACAAAGCCGAACAAAGGCAGATTATAAAAAGCTCACTCACGACCGTATGCTGATAAAAAGGCAGAGGAAGCTGGAACTCACCCGATAACCAAGTTGACGATGCAGAGGTGGAAGACCTTTTTGTCGGGGTCGTCGTACGAGATCTGCTCCTCCTCTTTCTCGATCTTCCTCATCAGCTCCTCAGCCTGTAAGACGAGAACGTGAACAGTAAACAGAGGAGAAACCACAAGCGTCAGGAGAATGTTAATTAATCCTATAAAAGTTCACACAAAGAGTTTATATTTACAGCAAACCATGAACGCAGACCAGTTTTCAAACTAAATGACCAAAACAACTCCTGTCGTCACCTCAAACAGAGAGGAAAGAAATATTGTACTAGTTGCTGAAGTGAACACCGTGTGAACCTCCCGTACCTCTTCATTCTGGTTGGTCATGATGTAGGACACACACAGGTTGGCCAGAACCACAGCGCTCACATTCAGGATCTACAGTGGAACACACACACACACACACACACACACACACACACACACACACAAAACATTAATCATCTCTTTGTTAAAACATTATTGAAGAACTGGTGCCATTTATTTTCTGGCTCATTTAACAGAAATCCGTCAGTCAGCACGCACACCTTTAAAAGTTGTTTGTTGAAACCGACCCAGAGTTCGAGCAACCTTCTTTAAACTGATATTAGACTTTTTGAGATTTCAGTAAATGTGTAGAAAAATGATGTAGAATCATTTGAAGATCTAAAAAATATATCTTCTACTTCTGGAGTCATTTTTCGGAGAACATTTTGCCTTCATGTCTTAATGATTCAAATGCTGAATCCTGAACATCTGGATTACTGACAAGTGAAATTTCTATACGATATGATAGCTAACGCTGTGTCGAAGTTAGACATCTCAGTGTTGTGACACCACTGCTAGGATGTGAAGAAACCCTGTTAAACAATGCTGCTCTGATAAAATGAGTAATTGTCTAATATTTTGACAATAACTTTCTGAAAAGTCAAACTTTTCACATGCCAAAAGTAACGTGAGCCCCACCGCAAACAATCAATCAAAACAAAACCCCTGCAGAACAGCAGAAAATGTGTAAAAACAGAAGTCATGCACAGATGTGAAGACACTGCAGAGATCAAAACACAGCTGTTTGGTCTCTATTGTTACCGAAGGTTTGCACTTGCAGGGACACTCCTGAATGTTACACTGCTCCACCTGGACAGAAAGACAAACTGTTGAAGGTTAGTCCTCCAACTGTCAGTGAGCGTTTACTTCAAAATACAAGGAAGGGGTCGAGTGTTACGTTTAATAACTCTCACACTAATAATCTAAATCTCCCTCCATATTCTGCATGAATGTGACCTTCAGTCATGAAGCACTCACGTTGTCGTAGTGCTTCTTGACGATGGGCTCGTAGAAGCCGATGGCCTCCTTGTACTTGTTCTGCATGAAGAGCACGTGGGCTACGTTCAGCTTCCAGGTGTCGTCCTCGTTGCAGACCTCCACCGACTTACGGAAAATCTTCTCCACCATCTGGAAGTTCTCCCGGTTCCAGTAGATCTTGGCCTGGGCCATCAGGACCACGATGTACCTGTGGTGAGAACGGGCCAATCACACAGAGAGAAATAATCAGCTAAAATACTGTATTTTAAAAATTAAATATTTGTGCAAAATATCAACGAGCAGCCTCCCAATTAATGTGTGTGTGTGTGTGTGTGTGTGTGTGTGTCCTCACTTCTCCTGCATCAGGTCGTACTCCTGCAGAGCTTTCTTCTGCACCTCATCTTCTCGAACCAGCCTGACGTCCTGCAACTTAGAGAAGATGGAAAAAACCTTCAACCAAAACTCTTTACACCAAATCTACTGTTTATCTCGGCATTTATAACAATTACAACATTATGAGAATTCCACTTTGAAGAGTAAAACAGTGTTTGAGATGTCTGGAATGGTCGGACAGATTTAGCTTTATCAGTGGCCATCTGCAGGCCATTACAGGGTGACATACAGTGTATCTTAATATCAGTAATATCTTAAGACAAAATACAAGAGAGAGAAATAAGAGGAAGGAGGTAAACAACCTGCTTGGCCAGCTTGCGTAACTGCTCTGTCAGTTTTCCATTCATCTCATCAAACTTCCTAAAAGCCTGCGGCAGAAAAGGACATGAGGTGACAAACAGGTCAACATGACTTCATTCATGGAGGAAAAAAACAGGAACTAATAACCAAACAACAAACTTGAGCCGTTCTGGAGGTGACTGATGAACATACGGCTGCACCGTGACTAGATATTTTTGTAAATATTCATGAGAGAGATTTACCAAACTGCCTACAGAGTCGGCAGAATGTTAAAATGATTCATTATCTGACATCCTGTTAGTATAAGTAGATGCATCAACTATTCTAAAGCTACATTAATGATTTTTGGCCACTTGGGCGCATCTGAAAGAGACTTCAACACAACAGTGACTTCTATCACCTTATAAAGTTGTTATGATGAATTGTGAGCAAACAGCTGCTTTTTTACACACATTTTATTGGTGTCTGCTGCTTGATGTGAATGCTGAGACTAAATCAGACAGTAAATGTGTTAAATAATACACAAAACAAAAAGCTGAAAGACACTAAAACACTCTAAATAAACTAAATTTGAGGAGAACTGCGGAGTCGCGTTGGTGATTCACTGTGAGTTCGTAACTGTGAGCATCTCCTCTAACATTTCAAATACAGATTCAGTACATTGTTAATATAAGACATATTGATTAATGTTTTTCCAGTGTATTATCTCCACAGTACCTCCTCTGGTGCCGTCTGGCAGGTCAACAAGGCATCAAGAAACTCATACATATACTGAAAAGGACAAAAACACACAACATTAATATGGATCCTGTCATCGGAAACCACTCATGATTATTAAGTATGTTTGTGCAGGAAAAACAGACAGAAATGTGGATTTGTATCAGTGCCTGATGTGACTTTTAATAAAAACATAACCACATGCATCAGTCCAGCGTGTGACTGACCGGAGAGAGGAACTTGTAGGTGAGATGGGCGTTCTCTGCCAGCACGTCAGCTGCCAGGTCAAAGTACTGAGAGAGAAACAGATTGAGTCCAGCAGTGACATTAATACCTTTTTAATGAAAGACCCACACCTCTCTGCAGCTCTCTGTGTGTGTTTTCAGCTCTTTCCACTGAGACTCACACCACATGACTCCAAATCCTTTTAAAAACATTGTGACTCCCTGCGTGGACACTCGGTGGTGTTCAGGCTGGTGGAAAATGCTGACACAGTCCCTCATGTAACAGAGGGTGGCATGTTTTTGATGGAAAACACCACAATAACTCTCCAGTGAAGACAGCTCAGTGGGGTGGATGCTGTCATGAAGACCAGCTCAATCTAACAGCATCAGAATAACAAACCTGGTGTAAACATGGTTCTTACAGGGAGCTGTGGGTGGATGTCTATGTCAATCAAGACTGTTTGAGAGAAAAAGTTTCACTTACTAAGCGATTAAATTACTGCGAGGTAAGTTAATACTCTTGTAAAAGAGGTTTCTGTTTGCTGTAGGACTGAATATAGATTCTGATGTCCTCTATATGAAACGGACAGTTCATTTTCTTTTCTCTATATTCAAGGGAATATTATGGTTGTTTTTTGCTTCAGACTGTAGACAACAGTACAACAGTAATACTAATATAATATCAAACACAAAATGCTAGACGGGGAAGCTGAAAAGTTGTCCACCTTCACTATAAGCTGTAGTTAATCTAGTCTGGGACCTCCCAGGTTCAGGAGCCTGTAACACCGTTATGGTACCTCGTGTTTGCAGTAAAGCAGCAGCAGGTTCCCAAAGGTGACGGGCGGGAAGGAGGGCTGCTGCAGCAAGAAGGCCAGCTTCTCGAAAACCCTCAGACGGCTTCGTGTCCATGTTCAACAGAGCCTGGTTGTGGAGTGTCACCGGGTCCAGCTCCTGCAACACATCATAGCACGGGATACAATCTGTTTCATGCCTCTGTAAAGTTCTGCATCCAGACAAAACATGAAATCTGTGACAACTTTACTGGGTTTATGACACAAACATTTAGTATGTTTCCATGTGGACTCTGACTGCACTGAGTATTACGCTCCACTAGGGGGCACTAGTTAGTCACACACTGGTTTAACTCCTCTCAGCTGTAAGAGACAGTCATGACTCAGTGGCAGGGACAGACAGGACCAAGGACAGCGGCCCCGTCCCTGCATTAATTTTAATGAAGCAGTTTCAAGACGATAGAACTATCATCATTACCTCCGTGTAAGCCTTCACACCTATGGCTCTATTCTAATATTCTATTAATCTCCGTTATCTCCAGGCTGTAAGCGGGGCAGGTCAGGGCAGCCGTAATTCAGATTAGAACTGAATAATCAAACATTACAAATGGGTGTGGAGGATCCAGCTGCACACACACACTCACACACACAGACACACAGTAGGAGTACAGTGGGAGTGAACGGGGGACGATAGTTACCTCCTCTGATCTGGGGGGCATGTCTGTCAACGCGTCCTGAGCTACTTTTGCTGCAGAAAATAATAGAAAAAACAGAAAAGTCTGAATCAGTGTTTCTCCTGCAGACTTTTCTTTGCAGGATGAACACATTTAACAGAACAAAGCCTTGAAAATGATCATGATGAATATCAATAGTCAATGCTTAAAGGTGCAATAAGTAAGAATAAGCCACCTGTCGAATGGGAGGGCAGCGTATCAGCAGAGTAATTGTTAAAAGCTGCTAATTATGGCTGATAGTGCACCAGTCGATATCTTTGCAACACAATATATAGATGCCTTAACTGCAAAATTGCTATTTTTTCACATTCTGTTGATGATTTAGTCAATTTTTAAATGTTGCACATTTAAAGGTATCCTGTGGAGTTTTTGTTCAAACCAACAAAAAGTTGTGCTTCCGTTCAGTGTTTTTCCATCAAACTAACAAACGTGTTGAATACATTTTCCTCCTAATAAAACATCTGAAAAGCTGATTTGATGCAAATCCTGCATCGTTTACATCCACGTGTCGTAAAAACACTGCTTCATGGTGCGACCAGTGGTCAAAATCTCTACAAAGAACCTTTAAGCTGATGTCACATCAAGTGGAAGTATAACAAAATTCATACATATATACATACAATACATAATTAAGCATAAAGAGATTCATGAACCAATAAAAGGATAATAACTGGAAATTTAAACCATAAAATAGTCTAATTTATGGGGATATGAATACAATACAATTCATTAATACATTTTGAGATGCAGTCTTGAAAAGGGAGCTTTTAAAATAGATTCAATGTATGTCAGTAATTTAATGTATGTGGTAGTTTGGGAACCTTATTTCTCTGTCACTGTCTAACTCCTGAAGCTCTCAGTGTTACCTTGAGCCTCTTGTAAGCTCAACATGTGAGCTCTTCCCACAGACTCTGTTTGATAATGTGTCAGAGGCCAGAGGAGGGAGGAAACTCCGGCTTTTGAAGATAAAAGGAGGCTCTCCAAATTCTTTCGCAGGTGGATTTCATCCTTTTCTTTCAGATTCTGCCAAGCTCTGTCTAACAAGCTAGAAACAACCCTGCTCTGTGACTGTGACCTGACGTGAGCCACATCACACCACCTGCAGTTTAATAAGGATGACAACTATTAAAAACAAATGTTGCCGTGACTTCAGTTTTTTCAAACAATATTCACAGCTATTGTTATAGCTATTGTTCTTGGCGGGGTCAGTCCCTAATTCTCTGAGGGTTCGCTGCTAAGAGCGATATCAATTTTAACATTTTCAGCAGTTTCGATTCTCATTTTCTGTAGAATCAATACACCAGCTGCACTTCCACGCTCTCTTTTCTCTGCCCTGCCTTCTCTCACTCACTCAAGTGCTGTCTTGTCACTTGTCTCACTCGCTCCATTTAGTTACGGAGTTACAGCTCATTAACGATGGCATGTGCAGAACCTCCTGGTTGACAAAGAAAACAGCAGGAAAGCTGTTCGGAAATTCTTCGCATGTTAGACAAATGAAAGAGGAAAGGCAAAGGATACAAGCTCCAGATCAGAGCTTACACAACAAGTTTAGCACCTGAATGACCAGGACGGACTAAACTGGTGACGGTTCATGTTTCAACACCACTGGAGCATTAAATAAGGCAGCCCTGTAAACTGTTGTTGATAAGTGTGTTGTCCGGCTTTTGGAACAGCAACCATCTGTAAAATCTCAAAGCTAAGCTAATCCCGCTCAGAGCTATCAGGCCTGAAGCATCTCAGCAGATTTTCAGTTGAAAGAACAAGACTGATTTCAGTCAGACGTAAATTTATTTAGATGCTGTTGCATCTTTTAATGAAAATCTAAAATCATTTCATATAAATAAACTGAATACAAAAACCACAAGACTTCCTGTCCACTTTCCTGCTTCCACGCTACACGTTTTCAGTTTCAGAGGCACTGAATGAGGTTCTTACCGTTCTTCAGCTGGTATTCGATGGCGGCTTTGAGGTTGGAAGCTTCGATCAGGGCCGTCTGCTGCAGCACCAGCGTGTTGCCAACGCTCGGGAGGTCGATTCCCTCAGTTGTCAAGCCGACACTCAGCTCTGAAAAACCATGCAGGTCAAAAAGATCATCAAATAATACAACACAAACATCTCCTCAGTATGAGTGGCTGGAACTGGACTGGCTGAAGTCCAAATTAAGAATGAAAGTTTACGATCAACATGTCACGCTGCAGTAAGTGAGATGAAATGGATTAAGAGGATTACGTCTGTTGTCAGTTCAATTAACTACAGTAAAACCAACACGGATGAGATGAAAGCGGTTCACAGTGTTGTGGTTTCACCTGGATGATCTTTGATGCCTCGTTCTATGATCTCTCCGATGTATTTGTGGGCCTGATCGTAGTTCTTCAGGTTGTAGTAACACAAGGCGATGTTGTAGGACAACGCTGACGGAGAGAAGAGGCAGAAACACAAAGAAACAGGGATGCATTTTAATTCAACCCATTCCTAATCTAAAAGCTTCACGTGAGACAATTCAAAATTATAGTTTCGTACGTATGTGTGCATGTATACGTGTGTGTGTGTGCATCATGGAATATTACCTGGCACGTATCCCAGCACTTGCATGGCCGACATGAACTTCTTACAGGCCTCCTCGTACTTGCCGTCCTGGTAAAGCAAACAGCCCATATTGTAGATGTAGTCTGGGTCGTCCTGCGGCAGCTGCTCCAGCATGGACTGTACACACACACACACACACACACACACACACACACACACACACACGCAGGTACAGTTAGAATTTATGTGTGTTTTTGGCTGTACACCATATTGGACAGAAAAGCTATCATTCATATGTATTGTCAGTGAATGTGAGAGAGCTCGTCACCTTGGCAGCAGAGTAATCTTCCTCACAATATTTGATGCAGGCTTGCAGCTTGACCATCTGTGCCAGAGAGAGAGAGAGAAGTAAATTAGAGACATGATGTGAGGAGCCAAGTGCTGGTTTGACTTTGGGGCAAACATTTAAACGCGAAGATGAACTCCAGAGTCTGATCCAAAGTGTCATCCATAATTCATTCTCATTACCAGGAACTGATTTTTTCTCTGAACAAAATGTACATGAAACATAATATTTCTTCCTTATTTTATCATATAGACAAGATGGAGTTAAATTCCCTTTACAGGCAGCATCATTTGAGCTTAGTTAATACAAATGAGTTTCTTGTTGCTGAGCTATACAGATTTCTGCTCGATGCTTTATTTAATTTGTTGTGTGTTTACGGCCCATATGCATTGGTTAGGGGCACTTCTGTCGAACAACAGCTCCCAGTGATGGAAAGTGTGGAACAGATGGGTCGAACAATTCCAGTGTAAACAAGGTGGAGTTCTTTAATCGCAAATTTTAGCGCAGCGATGGAACACCTGGGCCCGAAAACTTTAATTTCCTCATAAACAAAGCAGCAAGTCTGACTGGAGCTGCTGCAAAGGTTTTGGAAACACAAGGGTTTCTGAACCCAGTAGTGTGTGTGTGTGTGTGTGTGCATGTGTGTGTGTGTGTGTGTGTGTGTGATTTTGTGAAAACCTTGGTGTGACTGCTGGGGTTGTCAAGCACGAAGGAGGCCTTGGTGGCTTCAGGATAAGCCCCAGCTTTGTACAGAGACTGGGCGTAGTACACCTTGTACTCCTCCACCTCTGGGTGCAGCTGGGTGAGCTGCTCGTAGCACTCTGCTGAGTTGGTGAAATCCTGGATGTGATAGTAGCAGTAACCCATCAGAGACAGCGCTGCCCTGGACTGGGACAAAATTTAAAGCAAGCGTTATGTAGTAAGTAATGTTTGTGACATAAAGTTCTGTTTTATGGATAAAAATGTTATTATTCTACCCTGTTGTGAGTAACTAAGACACAAGATAAAGTATCTGCAGGTATCACAGCAGGAAATGTACTTTTAAGAAGAAGTAGTTTTTGGGAAGAAATTTTAATCAGAAGAAGACATGGCTAAAACAAACAAAATAAACAAACTCTGTTTGTTTTCATGACTGAATAAACAAACTGACCTTAAAGGACGACAGAATTTATATTTTACTGTGTTTATATTTGGCGGACCCTGCCACCTTTCTAGCTTCAAACAGTGTTTTCCTCTGAGATTGCCTGTTTTGTCTGATTAACAGATCAAAACTCCAACATATTCAGTTTACGGTACAAGATATATCCCCACATTTGAGAGACTGACACCTGTGAAAGTTTGATATTTATAGAGCTGCACACGCCATTAGTTGATCGACAGAAAAAAAAACAGTAACTATTTTTATAGTTGATTAATCCTAATACATGAAATCAGTCTACAATATTTAGGGGGATTTGCGGCTCGTCTTTGTCATATGTCACACTAAACTGAATATCTTTGGTTTCAGACTTGTCCTCAGACAAAACAACACATTTGAAGATGATACCTTGGTCTCTGGGAGGCTTTGGCTGGGGTTTTTTCACGACATTTTATTGACCAAATGTTTATCAGTAGGTCTATTGATGAAAATAATCGTAAGTTGCATCCCTCAGTATTCTTGCCTGAAAAACATCTAAAATGATTAATCAAGGATCTAAACTGTTGTCGATTTATTTTCTTTGGATCGAATAATCAGGCTCTAGTTCATATTTCATAAATTGTGATTTTTAGTCCAAATATGAGAAAAAAACAAGCCCTGACATGTCAAAAACATAACTCTACTCTGTACTTTATCATTTGCAACAACTGTTCCACACTTACCTTCGTGTGTTTCTGAAGTTGACCGTTCAGGATGTGAATTGCTTCCACATACTGGCCGTCTTTAATCTGAAAGACAGATGAGAGTTCAATGTGATGGTTTTATACAGTGTCTGTTATCATATTAAATATCTTTAGCACAACCTAACAACCTAGCAGGGAACACGTTACAGACTCCAACTGTTGTTTAACAAGCTGTTTACGTGAAGCAAGCTAACACTATGTGTTAAACTGGGTCTATTATGCTTGAAAAACTAGCATAATTCTACGATGAACTGCTGATAACGATACCATTATGCAAGTTGAGGTCTTATCAAAATAGATAATAGTTATATTAAATGTAATGTATGCTGAATGTATCAGCAGTTCATCGTAATTCCGGGGAGGTAATGCCAGTCAAATGAAACGGCTCTGTTTGTCTGTGAGCAGAAACACAAGTTAAATTCAACGATTTTTGAGAGGAGTTTCGTTCACCGTTAGTTGAGTGCAGTGTTGACGCTAGCTTGCAGCTAAACCATCAACCAAAGAATATTCTCACCAGTTTGTAGATTGTAGCCGTGTACTCTCCGTCTTTTATAGCCGTCATGACTTCCAACGAGTAGTTTAACGATGAGAAATCACTCCAAACGTTGTGTTTTTCCAAACTCCTGAATATAGCATCAAGCTAGCTACTGTTAGGTGGCTAGGCGCTGTTACTTAGCAACGGAACCGACCGGAAATGGAATACGTGACAGACATGTCTGACAGCCAATCGCGTAACAGAATGGATTCACACGACCCAACCTGTGTTTTTTTTCATATTCAACCTTTATTTAACAGTCTGCAGAAAGTTGTTGACAGTTTCTTTCTTTCTTTCTTTCTTTCTTTCTTTCTTTCTTTCTTTCTTTCTTTCTTTCTTTCTTAATCAAGAAACAATACATCAAATGTATATAAAATGTTATTTCATGCTTATTGTAACAATTATAGTTTTAGACTAAGCAGGAAGAGCCAGAGATATTACTGAAAGACTTTGGAAAAAGGACACATTTTAAATTTAAAAAAAAGGAAGAGATTCCAACAAGCAGAATGAAAATCTATGTGAGTTTTAAAATACATTGAAATTAAATTAAATTATTATTTATCATTTCATAACATCTTCTTTCTTTCATTCTTTCTTTGTTTCTTTCTTTCTTTCAGACACTGGTAAAATCCACTAATGATCTCATAAGCTGTGGCTGTGACTTCATCCAAAGGTCACAGGAAGGAGCACACACACACACACACACACACACACACACACACACACACACACACACACAGACAGATACGCACACATGGTGGTCAAAACAGACGGAACCAACCAAGGTGCTGGATCTTCGCCTCAAACCCAAACCACACTGTTCTGACCACCGGGCCTCCGTAATGATGGGGAAAGGGTGGATGCTGTGTGTGTGTGTGTGTGTGTGTGTGTGTGTATTTCTGTGCTTCTGTATGTGTGTGTCTGAAAGTGAGAGTTTTTTTTGATGTGTGTATGCATGTGGATGCATGCTTGTGTGCAGCTGGGGTGTGTGTTCTCCTTCTCCTTCTCTTTCTGCACTTTCTGCACGCCTGTCACTGCCTTCTGTTGGAGTGTTGGGAAGCTTTGCAGTAGAGGAGCTCCAGAACAACAGGTTTACTCTATTAATACACAGGTATGTGCAGAAAGCAGCATTTTATTAAGATATTTGTGTTTTTACTTGATTTTTTAAATTGAATTCCAGCTCTTTTGTTTTTTAAAAACAAAAACAGACCAAACGGCCGAAGAGCTGAAGTGAAAAATCTCTTTCTTTGATCGTTGTTGCTACTTTGAAAGAAATCAGACTGTGTTCAGGATGCGTAGAAGCATGAGCACTTTAAGTGTAATGCATGCTTGAGATGAAACTGAATGGGACGCTTTATTAATGTTGAACAGGAATATGAATAAGGCATCTGCCGTTTAAATAGTGAACGACTCTGGGAAATTGTGTAATTCCTCCATGTGCCTTCTTTCATTGCATGGCCAAACTTATTTCATGGTTGCCAGATCGAGTCTGGTTAGAACTGATGAGATTTTGGTTGTGTTAAAAGTACATGTGCAGTCTCATTGTGGTTGTTTATGTGTGTGGGCCTGTGTGTGTGTGTGTGTGTGTGTGTGTGTGTGTGTGTGTGTGCGTGTGTGTGCATACCTGCAGGGTGCATTAAACTGAATACAACATGAAATGATGATCAAAAATATAAATTTGTTGCCACAAACGCGACTGGAAGATTGTTCCAGCGTCTCGGTTTTGTTGCCACGAACACAGCCGCAAATATCCTGATGTCTCATCAGAAATGACCAGTTCTGCCGCGACTAACGAGGCTAGAAACGTCCCAACATCTCATCAGAAATATGCATTTTTGTGGAACTATATGGCTGGAAAATGTTCCAACATCTCGTTGAAAATATTTAGTTTTGTTGCCACTAACGGGGCTAAAAGTGTGCAGATAAAATACCGAAAAATATCCTTTTTTGTTTTCACAAGAAACAGAAAAATGGTCCTAATATTTGACTTCTTTCTTTATGATCACAGCTGGAAAATGTCCAGAAATCTTGTTGGCAACACCAGAATATTTTGCCACTAACATGGCTGGAAATGTCTTTGTCTTATTAACCGTCTCGCCGAGCTGTCACACAACCAACATCTCCTCCTACGAACATCATGTACAAATTTGAACTTATCTGTGGTTTGTTGAAACGTTAAGCGCTTACATTTCATTCTTACGAATTGCCTGAGAGAAGTCTGGCAATTTCAACACTTTTTTGCCTCCTTGTCTTTTTGTAATCCGTCCTAACTGACTGAAACACTGACTACAAACCTCTTACAGCCACTATAATGGCAGCAATCTGTCTTTCATTTTTTTTGTTCACAGGTCTCAAATATTTATCTAAACACACGTGTCCAAGACGACTGACTGTATAGTCTACAAGAGCCTCTGTGTATTATTGCAGATGTGTGTGTGAGATCATGTGGGTGTGTGTGTGTGTGTATCACTGGAACAAATATGAAGTAGGTTGCACTCGGCATGTCTCTGCAGCTCTCCTTGCAGTTTTCCAGGCGTCTCTGTCGGCTCATTTTGTGGATCAGCTCTCCGACTGCTGCCCGGACTCACTCCTTTAATGCGAGCTGACTGCAGGAGCTGAGACTTTAGCCTCAGGGCTTCGTCTCCTGCTCCACCATCTGACACGCCTGGAAGACTTAGAAGTTTGTTCTCTGAAAAGTTAGATTTCCCGTTTCTCTGCTTTATTAGGAGTGATCGCCACAGTGGTGGCAAAGCTATACAGACTTTAACACGGGGCTGAGGGATGGTGTAATCCCTGCAGCATGCTGACTCAGGCCGGAGAGAAGAATATTTATAGACTGAAATAAAGACTGACGTAGAGAACTGAGAGGATGTCGTGCACTTCAGTCACCGAGGAGGAGACTTCATGAAGACTAGAGCCAAGAAAAGAAGCCTGGATGCACGATTTAATTATACTGTATTAATGAAGTGCAAATAACTAAACAGAGATCGAACTGCTACAGTAAATACTTTAGAGTCCACTTTCCTTCTCCAGCTCGCCTCTAACTGTTTCTATTAGCAGTTTAGTGCAGAGCATGTAGTGTTCAGTGCAATGTGTGCAACGGCTAATGAAGCTAATAGATCTTTTAAATTTAAATGTCAAAGCTTTATTGGTACGGAAACAAATGTTTACATCGCCAGAGCAAGAGAGAGAAACAACAAATAGAAAATAGAAGAGGCACATTGTGAGAACAAATGTGAAATCAACCCTCCCAAAATATACGCAAACAGAGGAAATGTGATTTTGTTCTTTGAAATATATATTTATATATATATGTATATATATATATACATATGCAGATGGTTAGAAAAATACCTGAGTTTGTTGGTCAAAGTACTGAAAGTACTTTAAACTGCCACCTGAAGTCGACCCTCCAACATGAATAAAGTCCAACAGAGCAGATTTAATCGCCTCTCTCTCGTCACCCCGTCCATCCTCTGCCTCCAGGCGCTGGTCTCATCATGGCCCCCAAACTGAGCGTGCTGCTGCTGTTGCTGACCGTTGCCACGGTAACGGTGCTGGCCCAGAGGCGACGCCAGCCGTCGACGAGCGGCACCACCTCCACCACCAACGAGGAGTGGAACTACAGGGACGGCTGTGAGCACCCAGATTACTCTCTGTTTACTCCGGGTCAAAGGTCAAGTTCAGGGCTCGTCATGGTGTCAGAGCTAGAGGTGAAAGCTAAACTTGGGTGAAAACACTGAGGACCTTAGAATGAGCCTGTTTCAGTAGCTAAGCTAAGCTAAGCTAGGCTAATAACCTCCCGACTCTCAGTTAACTCTCTGTAAGAAACTGCTGCCCTGCATCGTTACGCTCAGTAAGATCATTGTATAAAAGTTGTTTACTGTTTTTTTGTGCAATAATAGTAAATGTTCTGTTTTCTGTCCCAGCTGAGAAGGTGAACATGCGCGGCGTTGCCAACCTGACTCAGATTCTGGACAACTGGAGGTTCGACATCCTGACCCAGATGAGAGGACTCCTGCAGAACGACCACCAGTCGCTGCTGCCGGACTACGCCAGGTACAGAGGCCAGAGTTCGACTGAGTCAGAGGTTATTGTGACGAGTTGTTGCAAACGCTAAAATACACCAAGTCACCGTGTCAACAGCTCTGTAAACCGCGGCCATTCTTGATCTTGGAAAGAGCCATAAAAACTTCACTACAAGATTGATTTCTGATCGGGAAGTTTCACAGGCTAATCTTCACAGTGAGCCGAGGTCACGCCCCTTCCAGTCGACCACACGGGGCCTTAGTTTGGACAAACTCTGTATGACAGTGAATGGAGAAAGTCAAAATCTGTCAAAAGTCAAAAAGTCAAAATCAAATCAATTTTATTTATATTCTATGGCCAAAAAAATCAAAATCCCATTGCCTCAGTGGGCTTTACAAACCCTAACCCAAAAAACTTTTAACCGGGGAAAGAAAAAGATGGACGAAAGAAAAATAGTCGCGTCATCAATCACATCAACCGACCGTCAGTCAAATTAATCGACTGTGACGTCTTCAATGCAGGACTTCTACGTGTAAATCAATATTTTCATAGCGCGGTTTAAGTACTTTTCGTTAAGTGAAGGATGTGAATGTTTCCTCCAACGTGCAGCTCACAGTTATAATTTTGGTTTTGGATCTTTTTTCTGTCTCTCTGCTGTAAAAATGATCAGAGACGTCCGACCCGAGTGGCTGCCAAAAACTAATAGAGAAACTTATGTTTATGGATGTAAGAGGAGAACAAAGATGTTGTATGTTGGAATAAGAGAGGTTTCCCCATCAGTTCTACCTTTAATGCTACGTAAAACTAATCAAGCTGCATCAGAGGATTGAATCTTGTTTTTACTAGCGTATCAGAAAAAGACAAAAGCAGATCTGAAGTGAGAAAACAAGACAGAAACGTACTCCGGTCCAGCTTACGTAACCGGCAGACCATAATGACGTCTGGTCCGCTACACTGCGGTGAGAGGCAGGAAAACTCCAGACTTCCTTGTGGAAAAACTCGAGCACAACAGCACGTTGCTATTTTGACTTCAAAATTGCAGTTTCAGTTTCTTCAGGCTTGACTTTATTTTCAGCCTGAAGGAGAAACCACATTCCTGTGGGAACTCTCAACACCAGACTGTTTCATTTCACACAAGAAAGAGAAGTTCAGATGAGCTATAAACTGTCCGTCTAAAGAAAATATGATATTTACTTTTTGAAGCTGCTTCATGAAAACCAGCCCTCCTCTCTGTGCTCCCGTTCAGGATCCAGCCGCTGTCTGAAGCTCTAGACGACCTCTACAAGGAGTTCAACGCCCTCAAAGCTCACCTGGGCGACCTGACCGAGAAGTTCGCCGCCATAGAGACTTTCATCGACGAGGTGAAGGCCAGCCGTGCCAACAACGCCAACACCGGACCGGCTCTGGGTCCGGGTCTGGGTCCCATCCCCAGACAGACCGGGAGGAGGGTGATGAAGAAGAAGGCGACCACTACAACCTCCTAAACGTCCAGATGAGCTTCTTCCATCCTGATGTTTGCTTCTTCTCAACGCTTTCTTATATCTCCGCTCATCACCTCCGATTATTATTCTCAGTTTTGTACTCTGACATTCTGGATTGAAACACAATCGTCTAAAATGAATCATAAAGAGAATTTAGTCATTAAACAGTTGGTATAATATTAGACAACATGACAGTGTAAATATGGTGCTTTATGTATAAAAGAAAGGACACTAGTTTTTACAGGTCGACCTGCGAGAACATCACCTGTTAAAAACTGCAGAAACATTTCCAGAGATCTGATCGAGAGGTTTCTTTTTCTGAGTGTCGTGTCGCAGCTGAGCGGTTCTGTTTGCTCTGAAGGCTTTTTGGGACGAACTCGTTTGTTGGTTTGGGTTTTTTTCTTTTGCATTTTTATTAGCATCTAAATAAAGTCACTGTTGCATTCACATCCATTATTTCAGGTTTCATTTCATCACAAGAGTTTTTAACTTTGTTTCAACATCAGATGCTGATATGAGGGTTTTAATTAGGAGAGAGTTTAAAATAATCTTTTTTTTACTGTTAACACAAAATGGAACGTTTTATCAGCAATATTGTGGTCATGATTTATATTAAGGACCTGGTTCCTTCTTAAAAGATACTTATTAACATTAATACAGCTTTACGTGTTAATCACAGGATAATAAACACCTTTAATGTTGTACACATTCATAAGAAACTTGTTTACAGTTGAAAGATTCTTAAGAATACTAATATTTATATAATAGAGATACAAACACATTTCTTGAGTTGAGGAAACATTAGATATAAACCTGTATTTACTGAGGTAAGTGACGTTGACGTCACAAGGAATATCTTGTTGTGAGAGTGTGTGAGGAGCGATCGTTGACGGGTGGACCGTCAAACAGAAGAGGAGGAAGAATAAAGTGAGGCAGGACGACAGTCTGAAGAGCGAGAGGACGGAGGACGAGCCGGTCCAACAACAGGTTTCACATTTAACCTCACCTGGGACCAAGAAGGAAGAACAAACGTCGGTCAGTTTAGTTTTGACAAACTCACCTCCACCTCTGGGTCGGGTTGCCAGGTACCAAGACAGACATCCTGCACAGAATCTTAGAATCTCACTATTGATTCAGTCCATCAGAAAAAAGACCGTATAGTAATTATCGCTACAAAGGAATGAAGGAGGGAAGGAAGCGAGGAGAAGTAACAGGAAGTGTGAAAAGTCTGTCTGGGGAAGACGGATGTTATTTACCAGGAGCACATCGTCATACAGAGTTTAAAGAACATGGAGATTGAAAAGGCGTTCACTAATGATTGATCATCTTTGGAAGCCTGTTATCGGCTGAGTTTGTGCTAAATGTTTGGCTCAACATGACGGTTTTATCTGACAGTGAGTCAGACTTTATCCTGACCCTCACTTTAAGATTTTGGGTCCACCTTTGTTTCACTTTGCTGAATCTTGAGTCAAAGTTTTGGAGCATTTCTTGGAAGTCTTATAAAAGCTCCGTCCACCTGCGATGATAAAATGCAGCCTGAGCGACGACAACAGCCAGTTTACAGTCCAGAGTAAGAAAAGAAAGTAAATGCTTCAAGTTTGTGGCCTAAAAATAGTCGAGTTAAAAAGATTTTGGGCGTGAAAAATAATCCTTTAGAGACTTGGATTCAACAAAAACAACTCCAGCCAAACTCTACTGTATCTGGGTCTCTGAGCTGTGACCTAATTTGTATTACATCAGAACCACTGAGAGAAATATCAGTAATCCCATATACTGTAGCATACTGTGTGTAATCTGTCGCTGCTCCCAATTCTGACTCTCTGCAGGAGTCGATGTGGGACAGATCGTACGGAGAGGAAGCCGACGAGGTGAAACTGGGTAAACGGAGGCGCTGCCAGGTGGGAACCGTGAGACTGTCGGACCAGAGCCTCGGGATTATCGTACTTTGGGGAAAGTTATCGTACAAGAGTCAGAACAAATGAGCAAACGAGCACAAATGTGTGATTTTATACCACTTACAGTTTACGATTTTTGAGTCTACCCACATCTCAGCTGAAGTATAATCCTTCAAATAAAATTACATATTGCTGAGGGGATAAAATGAGTTAATCTGCGCCGCGTCTCGACTTTACGAATGTTACTGATCAAATGCTGACATTTCACAAGAGACGCTTCTTTCTCGATGTCAGCTTGCAGGAAACGGTCTGTGATGATGTAATTACACAGTTTGGCCGCTATGACAACGGGCTGCGAACCCTGACGTTGATCCTGGAGGCTTGTTCGAATAAGATTTCAATCAAACGACGACCACTTCAGGAGTACCATAGTTACAATAATGGCATTTTTCAGTGAATTGGAAGCAGTTTTTTGACAGATAAAAGCATCCGTGATTATAGTTTGTCACCATTTCGTCACGATATTTGCATTAAATACTGTGTTTTTAACTGAAGTGGATCTACTGGACGTTTGGGAGAAAGAGACATCACACTTCATCTGTTTGTTTGTCTGCTGATTGCACCGGCCTGATGCAGTCTTATCTTGAAATGGTTTGCATAAACTGAATCACAAGAATCGAAGCTTTCTAACGAGATATGAGACGTGAGTACGAATTTAAACTTGAGTTAACTAAAGTTTGTGTAACACCTCACTTATATTTTGAGTGAATGATACATGACTGGTTATCAGCACACAGCAAACAAATGATATATCTCCCACAGATTCTGCAGTAATCTACCATTTAATGAGCAGATCACAAGTTATAAAACAACCGTCATGTTTTCAGTATCGTCGCTCTCAAACTAACTCGGTGATGTATTTATTGATGTTGGCGTTTGAAACCAGGAGCTCCAGATTCACTCCGTCCATCGACAGACTGCGTGTTCAGTAAATCATGTGCTGAATACAACACGAAGGCAGCTGGTGGGAAAGAAAAACTCAGCCGGACTCACTTTCATGCCGTAATTCACGGTCACACGGTGTTATTGGTTTGCCTCACTCGACCAGTTCATGAGTGGACCGAGCGTCTGCAGCTCCTCCACTGTCGGAGCGGCGCTCGGATCAATAACACATTTCATGCTTTCTGGTGTCAGCGGCACGCTGCAGTGCTGACGGTACGACTGACGAGGAGAATCAGCCTTCTGAAACTTTCACGTGTGACGTCTCAGAAGATGATTTTCTGATTCAACTCAGTTTCTTCTTGTTTTCATCGAACGAACCATGAAAACATCTCGTCCTCTTCGTCCCGAGTTCTCTGTTAACACCTGTGACCTCTCTGACCCTTCGTTTGAAAGACAGTCGTGTGTCACTGTATGTCACATGTTTGGACCAATCAGATGTGGGTATTGATTTTACAGCACATCACTCAAAGCCTGTTGATGTGGAGGTCAATGAGAGGTGCAGCCTCCATCTGAAAAGCTGCCCCGCTCTTAATTAAGCCACGACCGCGAGTCTTTACTCAACACTTTTAGTTTCACCTTGAATCAGCTGCTGTGACGGGACAGTTAATGAGCTTAATAACTCTTTAACGTCGCTGTCAGGAGCTGCTGCTGTAAAGAAAAGACTCAGGGTTGTTTTTGGTTTAAAGGATGAATCTGCGTGTTAAGACGAGCCTTTTTAAAGTCGCCAAAATGCAACCGAGGCTTTTTTGTGTGAATGTACTCGAGTCAAACCTTCGTGTAAAAGCGTAATTACGACGAAAGAGGCACTTTGAAAATTTACCGTATTTTCATTTTCGGGTCAAACTCATTTTCAACGGGAGTGCTACGGGCACTTTTACGACAACATCAAAATCTCTGTTTTTTAAAACAGTAAGAAGGCTCGACACAACATGAAACTTTGCTCGTAGCATCACCAGGGTCTCTACACATGAACACGAGCATTGAGAACATTGTTTGTGTACACAGAGTTACTAAAAAGAAGGTTTTTGAACAACTCACGTTAGCAGTAGCTTGTTCCGCTCGCCGCCGTCCTGCCAGTGGAGAAGTGTCGATCTCAGAATGTGACGTAACCTGGAGGACAGTTAAGGTGGAACGCTCCTAAAGCTTATTTCATATAAATGCAGGATAATTTGTTGTTTTGTCGTTAACGAACAACAATATTGACCTTGAAGTTGAAAAAGGAGCCTCATATAAGAAACAATACTAACATCAAAAGCTGGAAAAGTCACGTGAGATCTCACGTGGATAGTTGTTGCTGGAAGACAGTAGTTCCACCTTAACTGTCCACCTATTTGGTTTGACTACAACATCCTGTGATGCACAGTGACCCACAAAGACTTTCATCCATGCTAAAAGAAGGAAGTGGCTGTAATGACTCATTTCACAATCAGGATTTGATCCATTCGGTCCAGTAACATTTGGAAAGAAGGAGTACGATCACATTTTTATTCCCATTTAAGTCTGCTAGGAGCTAAACTGGAGGTTCGCCACTCAACTGGTGGAAGTTTCCATCGTGCACGTGTTCTATCACAACATGGACGCTCTGGATGGATCTGGGTGTTTTCTAACGGAGGAGCTTTTTGGATTCGTGCACGATTTCGCAGCTTTGATCTGATGTTGGCTCGAGACTGAACAACAGTTTTGTCACCACAAACACTTGGATTGATCAGCGCGGGATCAAGAATATCAATAATAACAGCAAAGTGGTTTTAAAACACAAAACCAGCAATGTGTTTCGTCTGTCTGTCTGTAGAAACCCACGACTTCCTCCTGTCTGTCGCTTCGAGTCCACTGAAGATTTAAAAGTCTCTCACAAATATGTCGGTTCTGTTAAGTCCTCAAACAGCTGTTCACTGTAGTTTCTGTCAAACAGACAGGAGAATATAATCCACTTGTTGGAGAGTATTTTCAACTGCAGATTAATACACAATCTTATTGTGAGTATTTGTGGCAGCAGGATGGTGTGTGTGTGTGTGTGTGTGTGTGTGTGTGTGTGTGTGTGTGTGGTAGACAACAGTAAGGCTCTACGTCACGGAGGAAGAGGAAACGTGCTGTACTTGTTAGGAATTCTTGGGGTTTGCTGACAAACACAAAAAGACAGACTGACCCTTTATCGTTGATCTGACCTCAGCTGGAAGAAAACATCTTTCTGCAGCTCGGAGCTCCTTAAAATCCACCTCGTCATGTATTCATACGTCAGGAATGAATGATACAGGTGAGCTGATGATGTAAACAGCATTAAAACGAGCGCTCTCAGTCTCATCTGTCAGCAGGAAAACGTGCTGATTGGATCATTTTTCCTGCTGACGTTCTCTCACGGAGCCGCTCGCATGTCAAGAACAGGCCGCTTAGCCGATAAAGCAAACAGACTTTGATTGGATTTAGCTTGATGGCGAGAAATGTGACTTCAAGGAAAAAAACACAGCAGGTGAACGATGAGGGGGAACTTTCATAAACTCTGGCGGGGGGAATATTGCAGCGGAGGTCGACTTGTCAGCTGCAGAGTCGTCGGCGTG
Organism: Diplodus puntazzo; assembly: GCA_963678695.2. Classification (NCBI taxonomy): domain Eukaryota; kingdom Metazoa; phylum Chordata; class Actinopteri; order Spariformes; family Sparidae; genus Diplodus; species Diplodus puntazzo. The sequence goes on from OZ023174.1 coordinate 2,183,718, forward strand.
CAGACGGAGGAGGCGTACAGTCGACACAGACATCTTTTTAAAATGTCGTCTGAGTTTGTGAAAGGTTCAATTAGAGCAACGTCTTCCATGAATACATCAGCGTCAGCACTCGGAGGGGAAAAGGGCAGCTGACTCCAGTTTCTCGCTCTGCTTCTGTCTCTTCACGTGACTTCTGCCTGATTCCTGCAGCGACAGGCGGTTTGGTTTTTATGTTCGGACCACGTTTAAATCACGTGTGCTGATCTCTCGGGGGACGGATGAGATGAGCCGCCTCCCCCTCTTCTTATTTTAAGATTTTAATCTGTGTTCATCGGAGGACGCTTTGCAAAATGTTTGCAGAGCATCCCGCAGTTTGTTTATTTATTTAGCAGTGACGAACACACACAGACAAACTGAAACAGCTCTCAGTGTCGTATTGTTTAAAGCAGATGCTAATTTGCAACACCCGTCCCTAGAAAGAATAAAAAAATGAGACAAAGAGGCAGTAAAATATGGAGCAGACATGTAAAAGTCTCTCCATGCTGACTCAAAGTGACGTCTCTGCACTTCCAAATGCCAAATGTGAGATAATAAATGAACTTTCATCTGAATTCTCCCCCAAATTACAGAACAGCAACCTCGTGCAAGATGTAATCATCATCAACACAAAGTGGACAGCTGCAGATTTCCAGCGGTGACAGTGTCTGGCAGTGTCTTGTAGTGTGAAATGGAGGGAGAACACCACAGTTATTTTATGACTTTTCTTTTTCAGACAGCTGTAAAGAGGCCGTGTTTCCAGCGGCGGGTCGGTGCTGTGTCATCGAGCGTCCTCACCTTTGGAATAACTGTCTGGTTCTGCATCAGAGACCGCTGAGTGTGTCCTTCCACCTCCAGCACAGATCTACAATGCTAGAAGACAAAGAAAGAGCCTGGAGGATTTAAAGGACTCCTCCTGCCGAGCGAACAGCCGTTTAATTTCCTCCCTCTCGCAACAGGCTGGAAAGTATTCAGACGAGAAAAGCACATATCCCGAATCTGTCCGCCTCCGTAACACTGAGCTCAGCCTGCAGGATCCTCAGTCGCTTTTAATTATTGGGCAGGTGACAGATGTGTTTTCTCTGCTCTGCGTTTAATGCAGTCGATGTGCAAACCAAACAGTAGTCGGTCGTTGGCGGGGCAGCTGATCCCTGGAACGGGTTCTATAGTGTGTGTGTTTCTGTCCCTACTTTATTGTATTTATTCATCTGATTTAATTGTATCTGTTCACACCGTTTTAATGTATCTATGTATTTTATTTTATGAGTAAGTGGTTCTCTTGTCTGTGTTTGGGTGAGCTCGCAGTTATGTTGATACGGAAATAAAGTACTGAATCTTTCAGCAAACCGCGGATACGTCCAACATGTCACATTGGAAGATGGAGTTAGAAACGGACGAGTCTTATAAACCTGCCACCACTGAGAGCTGGACACATGGTGACCAGAACCGCCAGACCAACCGGACCATGAGCTCAGTGCCGAGCCAACAGAACGAATGTTAAGCAGCAACGAGCAGCTTGAGCTCATCTGTGGTTTTGCAGAAATGTACTTAGCTAACATTTATCTGTAAAAGATGGATTAGCGAGTAGGTGAGTCTCCTCTCAGTGTGTCGCAATCTCTGAATCTCCGATGAAGACGAACATGGCGTTAATAAAGTTTACAGAACAAATACGCGGCTCCAGTGTACTTAAGACCACGTTCCTGAAGGTTCTCCTGAAGGCTGGCGAGCCGTCGACTGCTGGTCGAGACAGCGTTCAAACATTTGTCAGCATGTGTTGACAGAACCAGATGTTTTTGACGAGATGTTGGATCAGCAGTTTTTGTGGCGACAGGACGAGTCGAATCTTTCTTAAGACTACTCAGTAATCTGTCTTTGCATGCAGACTTCAGCATCCTCACTACCTGTGTTCACCATCATCCACCAGGATGGCAAAAAGGTTATTAGCAACCACGTTTGCTTGAATCACGTGTATGAACGTGATTTTTTTGTCTTACCTTTTCTAATCAGACTTTCTTCTCTGTAGGTTTTTTTTCTTTTCCACTTCCTCTGACGTCATTTAACTTCAGAATCAGGAGGAGTCGCCTCGTTTGCATTCAGCTCAGTGGGAGTGAGTCAGACTTCACCTCCTCCGGCCTGCAGACCGTCCATCCATCACCGCATAGTCCTCCGAATGTGGTCGTGGAAAATCAAGTCAGTTATGATCAGATCAGTTTTCCTACCTTTTCCCTCCTTTGTGTCTTTTAGCTGCACTTCTCGTTTGAAAGTGAACAAATCTTCACAAAGTGACTGCAGGCTCCAGTGTGTCTGGTCCGCACGGACGTCAGTATCCTGCTCTGGTTTCATTATTCATCAGGTGCAGATCCGCTGATGTAGACGAGGTTCTGACGCCGCTTTCAAAGTGTTTCCACGCACTCGTGAGCATACTGATGCTGCTCACAATGACACGCGCACATTAAAACCTAAATAATTGATGCGCAAGTTCAATATGAGGCCAAAAAAAGAGAGAAATTAATGAATGCAACTTTTGATCTGAGAAACAACTTACACACTCAGATATCGGCTGATTTATCGATGTAACTCTGCTGCTCGAGGCCAGAACCCTTGTGATCCTCACACAGTGAAACTATATTTTATTTAAGAAATAAAAAAAAACTACAAATCCTACAGAAAATGTATCATAAAACTCACAGACACTTTCCTCTGATATTATATTCCAGCTCTTTATCTGTCTCAAAACATGTACGATGTGTTGGAACACGTCTGTAATAACATTCGTTCTGTCAGGAAGGGCCGGAAAAATCAATAATCTCATCAGTACACCTGCATCAGTCAGTGTTAAACAAAGATAAAACTGGTCCAGCTCATGTTGGATCGTGTTCTGGACTCACTGACACTAAACGGTTCGTGCACTCGTTTCTTCACCTCATTATTTCAGAGGTTTCCAACCCGGTCGTCACACAAACTGTTGACAACTTTACATTTCTCTTTTGCAACTTCTGGTTACGTTCAGGCACAAATGTTGGTGTTTTGATTTGAAACGCCTGGTTTTGTCTCCACACACACAGCTGGAAGACTTCCTGAAGTCTTATTGAAAGCATGTGAGTTCTTTGTTACAAATCCTGCTGGAAATGTCCTGATACCTGATGAAAATATGAGTGAGTGGAGGCCGTCACATTACGAACAACGAGTAGAAGATGTTCCCACGTCTCATTTGAAACATCTGGTTTAGTTGCTGCAACATTAAAAACACCAATATGTCGCCTCAGATAGGACTGGAAATGTCCCCACGTTGTGTTAATAACAACAGGATGCGTTTTGACAAAACACATCTGGAAATGTTGCGACATCTCTTTAGAAACATCTGAATATGTCGCCACAAACATGGCTGGAATACGTATCATACATATAAGAAACACTGCTGGAAAAGGAGCAGTTTAGCTGATGTTTCGTTAAAAATATTAAATATTTCTGGCGTCTGGTTTTCTCAGCACGAACATGGATAGAAATCGTCCAGATGTCTCGTTAAAAATATCTGTTTTTTCTGCCACAAACGCAGCGAGACAAGTCGAGATGTTTCGTCACTCTGAACACAGTTTCACTCTTATTAATGTTAATGTTTCAAACAGTGAACCCTGGCTTGGCGCCCCTTGTTTCGCCGATACACCATGAAAGTCAACTACTAGAAATGTAAATTGAACATGATACAACACGTAACGTAGGAATTACAATATTACAGCAGCTACATAACCAGGAAATGATCCTAAGACCTTCTGAAAGCTATGATAATGTTATGATAATGATGCTAAATTCATTTTGTTGTTTTTGTGTTGGTCACATCAGAGCGAGGCTCTGTGATCCTCCCGGCGTGCTGCATTCACTGTCATCAGGAAACAGAGACGCCCCAAAGCTCCCCGTCCGGTTTGTTTTGACATCTGCTGTCCTGAGGCTGAATAATGAGCGCTGTGACACTGAAGACGGTTATTAAAGGGTAACGAGTCCTCTGATCAGGGACAACAACAGCCCAGACGTCCTCAGCCACTCGCACCCCGCAGACAACTGGATTGGCAAAATATTTATCAGGCGGGCTCGAAAAGTAATTACAGGCTGGCAGCCACATTCAAACAGCTTCACACTCTTCTTCTCGTTATTCACTAAATTGTTCTGAACAGAAGCAAAAGGCGTCCAGAAGGAATTCAACCCGGATGGAGAGGAATTTGTAAATATTATCATTTATGTTGCTGCGAGGAAACGAGACTTCTGCCACTTGGTTAAACAGTAATAATGACGGGAGTTATTACGAGAGAGATTCTTTTAATACTTACTTGTAAAGATACATTTCTGAAGATACTAGATCATTTTCTTACAGTATAGAACCATTCTGCATGTCAGGGAGTCGGCGAGGAGCGCGTCACTGATGGAGAGATGAATTCACAGTGTTAAGTGAAGCCACATCTTAACAAACTCCAGAGCAGCTTTAAAGTGAAAGCTGGGTGATCGTTCTGATGTGGAGCTGTTTGAGGAACTGATCCCTCGTCCGTGTGTCGCCTGCAGGAGAAGACAGCAGGAAGCACGTACTGTTCAAACCGTGACGGCGGTTAGAACCTCTGTAGCCTCGGAAAGCTTCGGGTTGAAAATCTCAGGAAGCTCTGGAGAACATCGTTTTCTTTTTCCTCTCCTCTGCGATAATATTCACTGTATTTTTTGTCTTCTGTGGATGATGTCATGCACCCACGTCCTCCTCACATGTCCTGATGTCAAATGAAAAGCAGATGACAGCTGTCAAGATGTTGGTTATAGAGACAAGAAGCAAAAAAACGCTTCATCGCAACGCTAAAAAGCAAGAAGTTTGAAGTAGAATTGCCCAAATGTTAATGTTTCTGTCTAATCGGAGATGAAGAGGAGGATGACAGAGAAACAGTTTATCTACCCATCGGAATTGAAAAGCATATGCACAGTTTACATTGTTGTCTTTGTTTTTCTGTGTTTAAACGTTGCATCCCGTCGTCTGCAAACACTAAACACCTCCTGCTGCCGCTCGTCGTCATCAGTCAGGAGATTAGGAGCGAGTTGTGTCGGCGTCAGATCATCTACAATCAGCCTGCAACAGTTTCGCTTGTGCTGTTTCTCAGCTTTTCGTTTGTTTACTTCCTCTTTTGTTGTTTTCCAGTAACGGAGCAGACGATCAGGCCGACACATTCAGCCGCGCTCAATCTTTTCTTCTTCTTCTTCTTCTTCTTCATCTCTCCAACTCGTGCAAACAAACGGAGGCAGGAAATCTGAAACGAGGCTGGCAGAGTAATCCCTCCTCCATCTCCCTGTCATGGCTTCTAATCCGAGTCCCAGATGCCCTCGGATCCTCAGCCAACTCTGTGTGTGTGTGTGTGTGTGTGTGTGTGTGTCGCTCTGCACACACAAACAGAGGGATTTTTGTTTGGAAACAAAGCGGGAAACAGCTGGAACGGTTGAGAGTCTTGCTAATTTGTCTGGAGGCTCTTCTGACTTTTTGGCCGACGTCACGAGCAGCAGAAGGTGCTGCAGCAGCTCTGAGCAGCTCGCGGTTAACTTTCATGTTGAAGCGGTAAACGAGTTGGCTCGCTGTCGCACCAGGATGAGATGAATCATGCAAACAACGGGTGATTGAGCGAAGGAGGCAGAGTGGAATAGATGGCGAACATCCACGTGGACAAAAACAGCAGGTTACACAGACTAGTGATGGGAACGGCAGTTCTTTTTACTGTACTGAATCTCTAGAATCAGTTCATTAAAATGATTCGTTCAAAAGATTCGTTCACCGAATCGTTCAGTGCTCTCCAACTCCCTGAACTGATAAACAGCCAAACAATCCGTCATTCAGTTCATGATTCAGCCCTGAGGTTCACGTTCACTTACTGAGGGACGGTGCGTTCACTGACTATAGTACACAATCATTCGCGGGAGACGCAGCGCTGCTTTGAGTGGTATACATGCACTAACATTATTACACGGTGAAAGTGTCCTCTGTGTACAGTAAAATCACTTAACATGATGCTACACGGATATTAGCAACACAGCGCTAATTTTAGCAGTACAGTTACTGAACGAGGATCACCTCCTCTGCCCTGAGTGAGTGAGTGAGTGACACAGCGCCACTATCAGCACAGTACGTGAACAAGATTCACGTCCTCAGCGAGGCGAATCATGAGTGAATCGGTCGTTCGCGAACGACATGCTGAGGACGTGAATCACGTTCGCGAACGTCAGTGACTGTTACTGTGCAGTAAAATCACTAAACATGATGCTACACTGATGTTAGCAACACAGTGCTAGTTTTAGCAGTACTGTTACTGAATGAGAATCACCTCCTCTGACCTGAGTGAGTGAGTGAGTGAGTGACACAGCGCCTCTTTCAGCACAGTAGGTGAACAAGATTCACGTCCTCAGCGACGCGAATCATTAGTGAATCAGTCGTTCGCGAATGACCTGCTGAGGACGTGAATCACGTTCACGTTCACGTCCTGCTGTGAGAATCACGTTCGGCAGTTCCACTCCCGGCCGGCATGCTCGCTGCTGAGCTCAACTGAACTGAGAAAGGAACGAATCAGTTCCTCAAGTGATTCCGTTCACTTCGTTCACTCAAACGATTCGTTCTTTTGAACGACACGTTCGCGACCGACACAATACTAACACAGACACAACCGACAGCTAAACCTGCAAGTAGGAGAACACACGAGACTAAATAACACCCATCGTCCCAAAACGATATCAAATATTGACACGTATTGATGCTTCTGTCCAGGGGAGAAACCTCAGAGAGCCTCAGCGCTCAGTTAAACGTCTCACCTGACACGAGAGCCTCGACGCTGCAGGTGCATGAAGCACGACAAGTGCATCACCAACGAGCTGCAGATGGATCAAGAGATAACGAGAGCGAGAGAGAAAGAGCTCATTAGGAGTGTAAGTGCTCTCTGAAGAGGTGGTGAAGTGATTGTTGAAGACAGAGGAGACGTTCTGCCCACGCGTTCTCATCACAGCTCGTCAGGAACCGACGACGCTTCTTCGTGCTGCTCAGCGTCTCGTACGGACGCACGATGTTCCCTTTATGGTCGTCTGGCACAGAATCGTTCTGTGTGAAATGGCACTTTAAGAAAATATCTCTGATGAGTTCCTCTGATCATCTCAGAGAACCAGAACTTACTGATGATGCTGCCGGCTGATCTGAGAGCAGCTGGAAATATCACAAGGTAAAAAAAAACGTCTTTTCAGTCTGGCTTTTGTGTAGTGTAGGTTTTAATTTTTAGACTTATTTTACACTTTTTACATCAGATTTTATGTGCAATATGTTATTTTATTTGCCTCGCCTTGACGCCATCTTTGTTTTCACACTGAGCCGAGCAGCGCCGTCGTAAAGTCGCTCCTGCGAGTCATTTCATGGCGTGACGGTGCACATCATTTTCCCCCTGATCTCAAGCTGTAAATCTAAAAACGTCTCAGCAAACTGAGGTTTTACAACAAAGTGAAGAGAGACAAAGAGATCCTGAGCCACTGTGCATCGTGGGAAGTGACATCTGAATGACATCATCACCATCAGTGAACAGCGGAACCTGTCTGGCTCTCACTCCCGGAGAGGGACGCTGTTTTCTGGACGGAAGTGTGACGAAGAGTCGGTAGGACAGACAGGATGACAGACACTTTTCTTTTCAAAGACACAACCTGCGACCACATTATTGTTACGTCTTGCTTTGTTGCTTTGTGGGTTGAATTGTGGGACATTTCTCTTTTATTTGATGAGTGAAGGATCTGTTTCGTTGTGATCACCATCAGAACGCCACGGTTGTCCCTCCATCCACCTCTGTAACGTTCACACAGACGCACTAACACTGTTCTTGAGTGAATTCAGGATAATGATTCAGTTTTATGTGGAGTGACAGGCCTGCTTTATAAACACGTGCCGAGACGCCGTTAAAGAGAAATGTCAGACGACAGAGGTGACGAGGAAGCTCTTTTCAGCCGTAGACACTTTAAAATGTTAGCTAATAAAAAAAAAGAGGGTTGAGAAGTTGGTTCGGCACTTTGACGGCTCCGTTGGCGTTTACAACGTCCTCGGCGACATCGAGGGCGGCGGCTGTCTTTCAACAGGACGACACATCTGTCACAGGAGGTCCGGAGGACAGAAAGCGTGCGGGACGGTGGACGGCGCTCACAGATCGGACCGGTCAGTGTGATCAGCAGTCGGAGACGACGGCGGCTGCTTTCTTCTTCTGGAAGCAGTTTGATTACAGACACTTTGATAAACAGGTAGGCGACACCTGGAGCAGAAAATCTGCCCTGTCAATTAGATTCTCTCATCTCTGTCACACACACACACACACACACACACACACACACACACACACAAACACACAGACACACACTCTGTTGTCATCTCTGTCTAATAATGCGTTCACCATGGTCCTGATAGAAAGCACTGAACCGTGACTGACCTATAATAACCTCATCCACCTTCACCTGGCTGCTGGAGGTCGAGCTGCAGGTAAACACAGTGAAACTCTCTTCAGACGTCTCTTCTGTTCTTTGTTTGTTAATTGAGATGATTCAGTTTTACAAGCTGATAGAAAATCTGTACGAAAGATTCTGATCGGTCACACGTTCGTGTAATCTGAGGAACAAAAAGAGTGTTTACTTTTTTAAATTGTAATGGATTAAACGGGAAGAAAACACAAACTGAAGCTCGTAAATTCCACACGGCGACAGTCAGCGTGGAGCATCAGCCGTCAGACTCGGATTGTGATTCACTCCGTGTTTAACTTTGAACTCAGAAGGTCGGACGGTAATTGACCTGCCAGGGATTCGCTGCCTTTGATTTAACGCCGTCCTGATCCGCAGCACATATTCTCCTGCTGGGATACAGAGGAGGAAGTAAATAACGCTGCTGCTGAGGATGAAGACTGTCTCCACACGATGGAAACAACAACAACCCCAAAAAAATCATTTCAGGGAGGAGAACTTGGACTTTTTCCAGCAGGATTCTGGAGAACTATTTGCTTATTAGGAGGGTTGGCATGAATGAGACTGTAACCTTCCTCACATTAAAGGGATAGTTCTGCTGTCAGACTTTTGGGACTACATTCCCTCAACCGTACAACGTCCGTATTCCTACGCAGAAGGCAGAATGTAGTGCCAAAGGACAAGGTTCTCCAGCTCCTGAGAGATGGATGATCTGTTTTAGTTTTTCAAATAAATACAGAGAAAGTTTCCGACTGGAAAAAGTCAATATTCACTTTCCTGAAATGATTTTTTCGGCTGTTGTTGTTGTTGCAGCGTTATTTGCTTCCTCCTCTGTATCCCAGCAGGAGAGAACGTGCTGCGGATCAGGACGGCGTTAAATCAAAGGCAGCGACTCCCTGATTATCTGAACTCTAATACATGAGACTAACGCACACGTTGCTCTTTAATTGCATCATCTCGTTGTGCTTCTCTTCTTCTGTGATAAAGGAATTTCATAGCGAAGCACTTGACTTCTGATGTTCTCATAACTGTTGTGGATCATTAACTCACATTTTTTTCAGTCTTTGGGTGGAAACTCATCTGCAGTCTGTGGAGAAAATGAAGCAGATTCTCTGTGAACAAAATGACAAGACAGAAAATATGTAATCGATGTGGATGACAGTTGTGTCTCCTCGGGAAAGTTTCTGTCTGCAGTCCTGCTGGCTTTGTTTGGATCGTCTCAGCAGGGACGGATTTATCCGAGTCCGATCCGTCCAGACTGAAGCTGCGAGTCCTTCGAGTGTTAAATTGGGTGAACTGGGAATAAAATCCTCGCCGGAGGTCAATAAAACTTCCACCTTTCAGTCAACCGGCAACTAAAATATGATAATTAATAAACACACAGGTGTAAAATGAAATGCCGTAGTTGTTGGGTTGAGACGCTCTGGGTGGTCGTGGTTGTTGTGTGTTGTAAATATTCGCCAACGTCGATGAGAATAAAAATGTTTTCAGTATTTTTATCAATGAGGTTGAATTTTCTCCTGAAACCAGTTTGTGTGTGAGACTTCAGACGGAGGTGAACTTTCCCTCCCAGCGGATCACAGAGGAGCCTCCGCTGTCATCTGATGCCAGGCATGGCAGATGCACACACACACACACACACCACACACACACACACACACACACACACACACACACACACACACCTGTGTGTGATCAGACACCTGTAATTTATGCTAACTGTACTGTATGAGTCCACATAAACACAGCACCTGCTGCCTCCAGAGTGAGCACAGACAAAGATCAGCACACACACACACACACACACACACACACACACACACACACACACACACACACAACATGTGTATCTTCCATATCTTTCATTCATAAGCCAGTCACGAAGACAGAGCAGACGGTGGAGGCTGGAACTGGTGTGGAGCGCTGTGTGTGTTGTGTGTGTGTGTGTGTGTGTGTGTGTGTGTGTGTGTATGTGTGTGTGTGTGTGAGTGTGTGTGTGAGTGTGTGTGTGGGTGTGTGTGTGTTGGCCCTGGACTCGAGGCCATGTGGGCCCCACAGGCGGTGGGACAGCGGCCCATCCACAGGCCTGTCTGGATGTCAGGGTGTGTAAATTTTTGTAAATTTGATGCACAAAAACCACTGTCACCAAATGTCCCAGAGAGAGAGTGTCTGTGTGTGTGTGTGTGTGTGTGTGTGCATGTGTGTGTGTGTGTGTGTGTGTGTGTTTTTTTTGTTCAGATCATAAAACAAAAACACACCAACACCTGATGTAAAGGATCGCTCTGGTTTAATTCAACTTGTTTGACTAAATTAAGGTAAAAATCCCATGAAAGCACCAAAACCAACAACACGTCGGTCCGTCTCTCAAATCCGTCTGACTTCCTGTCTGTGGCTCATTGGTTCCCACTGAAGACGTCGATCTTTAAAAACACCTCACAGATAGAAATGTTTCATTAACTTCCTAAAACAGCTGCTGATTGTGTTTTTTATGAAACAAACATGAGGAGCCGGCGGTTTGTTCTGGACTATTTCCAGCGGCGGATGAATCCACAACAAACTAATACAGCGTCTGTGAAAGCGAGAAATCCTCGTCTATTAACCGCCGTGAGTCCTTTAAAGTCTTTTCTGTGTACGATGGTTTACACATGCAGGTGTTGGTCTTCAGAACCAAACTCTGTGGCTTCCCTTCACAGTTCTGGGCTCCATCTGGGCGCTCCAGCTCTCCAAACAACAATCCATTTATCCTGCCGGTGAGCAGCACCCCTGGGTGTCGCGCAGCGCCACAGTCCGCTGACATAGAGCCGAGCGAGCGCCGCGACATATGGTCTGAAAACGCAGAGGATGAGTCATATAGAATAACGGTCGCAGCAGGAGTCCCACGTCGTGCATCTTCCATTAACGCTGCAGCAGAACTCTGCGGCCTCCTCGCTGAGTTCTCACTGAACCGGAGGATATTTAATAACTTATACGTTTTATCAGACCGCAGGATTTCTTAAAACAGTTCAAACACACGTAGACGGTGTTTCAGGTCACTGAGAACGGAGCAGCTGGAATATTAATTTCTTTTACGTTATATTCAGAAAGACACAAACAGACATTGATAACATAATGATGGAAAAGAGGGACAGATCAGCTGTTTAGTCTGCGGTCACGTTTCCCGCCATCGTATTTTCTGCAGCTTAGAGACGGACCACCGTAAACAGTCGGGCTTCGGTTCGCCAGGTGTACGTGAATGTCCGTCCATTGTCTGTTACCACTTATCTTCATCAGGGTCATGAGGGGGAGTTCACCCTGATCAGTCGCCAGTTCTTCACATGTTGAACGGCCTTGAGATGTGTTCTTATTCATGGACAAGGATTATTTATGAAACAGTGCCGTTGTAATTATGCTTTCACGAAGGTTTGATTCATATACATTCACAAAAAAAGCCTAGGTTGCATTTTAGTGAGAATTTTGCTTTAATATAACCATTTACATATATATAAATATATAATTGTATCAGATATTTTGTCGGTCACATTGTATTGTTTTGATGCGTGTCCGTCTCCTCGTGGCTCCTCTTGAGGTTTCTTCCATCTTTTTCTTTTTCCCTGTTAAAAGCTTTTTTTGTTTTTTTTTTCAATCAAGAGTGTGAGGACAGAAGATGAAGCGTGTCGTTCACTGTGCTGATTGTAAAATCCCACTGAGGCGATGTGCTGGTGATTTTGGACTCGATAACAACCCAGTTCTTGTTTTTTATCTGTCTCGCTGACATTAAAAACTGGATGACTGACTTGGATCTTATTTTTTTTAGCCATTATAAGAAGATGACAAAACATCTTTTTACCACCTTAGGAACATCATTGTTCGCCCAAACAATGCTTATATTCTCAAATTTCCTTTATTACAAGTTGTTTAAATTTCTGTAGATTTCTTTTCACTGGTCTCCTTAAAAACATCGCTGAGATCGAGACCATATTTCCCCTCTCTTTGCTTCTCTCCACTGGCTGCTGGTTTCTTTTAGTATTGATTATAAAGTCCTTTTAATCATCTACAAATCTCAACATAATCTTTAAAAGTTCATGTTTACTAATCAACACGATTTTTCAGATGTTTCTTAATATCATCTTGTTTATTTACGACCTCAGAGTCCAGACCAGATTCCCCCAGGGGCTTAATTATCGGTTATAAGTCTGAAGTCCAGATAGTCTGTCGATTACTGACCTCAGATGTTCTTTAAATTAAAGATACAATATGTAAGAATTCTGCTTCATCCATTAAAATGTCTAAAAATAACTTTCCAGATGTTTTTCGAGTCGGAGAAAGATGAAGGTGCGTTTCTTTTGCTCACCTGATGCTATAACTTCCAGAGAAACACCCGGTGACACGTCAGAGAGCGAGAGTGAAGTCGGCTAACGTTAGTAATCCAACACTGCTTATTTCTTTTGTCATACTATTATTATATACATATATATATATATATATATATATATATATATATATATATATATATATATATATATATATATATATATATATACTGTGTGTATGAGGGAAGCTGAGAAAATGTGTCAGCACCGTTCTGCTCTGGTCATTTTCGTAAGTGATGGACAGGTGTGATCACAGAGAAAACCCAACAGATGTTTTAATAAAGAGTCTCTGCAGGGTGAGAGCTTTGATGATTGTACACACACACACACACACACACACACACACACGTAATGTCATTCAGTTCATCTATAAAAGGATACTTAAAGAGTGCCAGGTGGCCGGAGTCACACTCCACCACCTGTGTCATCGACGACACCAGATGCTTCGTGCCGCAAGCAGCCTGCTGTAAGTGTGTGTGTGTGTGCGTGTGTGTGTGTGTGTGTGTGTGTGTGTGTGTGTGCAGGATCTGTACTCACCTAGATATCCTCCCTCTCTTCATCATTGTCCCCACGACACTCGTCTCCACACTGTAGGTGATTCATTAAATCGGAGGGATTTCTCAGTTTCATGGTTCGCTGACGATCAACTGAAACTTTCACGCTGAGTTGAGAGAAAACCTGAAACCTGAAACCTGAAACCTGCCACCACAGCATCACCGGCTTCACTGCTCAGTCCGAGGACCAGCAGCTTAGACGAACCGCACACGTAACTGCTGCAGTCTATGACAGAGATCAGAGCTAATGGTGCGTTCAGGGTGTCCCCATCGTGTCGTAGAGTTTAAAACGCCCATTTTTACCCTGAAATGTGTGGCGACGGATTAACAGATTATTTGAACTGCAGAGCTAACATGTTATGTTACTCGTTAGAAGAAAAACTCCAACACTCATCCTGACAGAATTGACTTCCTGGTCCTTTCAGACCACTACAAAGAACAACGTCTTCTTGTTGACCTGTAGATAAGCAGGACAGTCTGTCCGTTTTCTTTTCCACGAGGGTTGCGGGATGGCGCCGCTCTTTATCCCCCTGAGGGGTTGCGGGGCCAAATCCAGTTTTACTCGATGGGCGTAGGCCAGGGTACAATGAGTCGCCAGCTCATTGCAGGATCCTTACTGATGGCAGTGCACATCAGGAGCAATTCTGGGGTTCAGTATCTTGCTCAAGGATACTTTTCCCACCCGAGGGGAGCCGGGGATTTAAACCAGCAACCTTCCAATCACTAGTCCACCAGCTCTAAGCTAAGCTAAACTAAGCAGGACCGTGACGGATGTAATCCACACACCCTATCGGTGTTTGTAGCATCATTAGCTCATTTTAACTCAGTGTATTTGTTATGATTTTGGAGTATTAAATGTGCATGAACGTATAAACGTGCCATGAGAATTTCAAAATAAAGGCGTATGTTAAACAGGATGATGTAGATCGTTGCTCCTCACAGTCCTGCAGACATTACCAGTGAACACATTAACATCTGCTGCAGCATCACACGTTTAGGTCGGAGCATTAATAACAAGCATAATGTCACAAAGAGACGACATCGTCCATCGTGCGTGTTCGACCTTTAAAGCGACACCGTCTTCCTGCTCCCTGCAGCTGATCCAGCGGCTGTGACCTTTGTTGTCAGCGCCCGGCTGTGTGATCAGCAGGTGTGCGTCTGTCTGCGTCGTGCTGCGTCAGGGAATTCCCTCGTGGACGTCACAGTCGCTGCGCTTGGCGTCAGTCAGGTGTGCTCGGAGGGAGGGTCTCCACCTTTCCCTGCTGCGACTCCTCGCGGGGTCCCTGCACCCTGCTGTCCCGCCCCAGACAACACCAGCACCTCAGGGTGGGTGAACCAAACACCCCGACTCCTACTGCTTCATGCCCCGCAGATATTACTGATCTGTGTGTGTGTGTTTTGGGTTTAAATGTCAGTTTTTGTGACCAACACAGTCCAGAACAATGTAGACAAAGAACAGAGGCTGACATTTTCTCTGGAATCCTTCGGGTCGCAGGATTTCTGTGGGATTCTGCTCGATACGTGACGGAATGACTCCCAATGAAACAATGAATGTGAGAGATGCGAATAATTTTTTCAATCCAGTTTGACTTGTGTCATGAAAATCAATAAATTCAAGTTAGCACAATCACAGATTTATTGTGATTTTCATCTTTTTTACGACCTTGTCTGAGTTCAGTTGGCTCCATGTTGGTGTTGGTGACGTGTGGAGCGAGACGATGTCGTTCACTGAGCGCTTTAACACAAAACTACACAAGGCTTTCACAGTTTTTAATGATTTGTTGCTCTCCCGTCAGTGTTTTTCCAGAGTAAGGTCCTCTGAAGGGTCGTGACTTCGGCTCTCATCCCTGCTCGGGTTTTTGACCTTCACCTTTTTGGATTTCTGTCTTTCTGTGCAGCACGTCGGCTTCTGGAGGTTTTATAATCTCCCTGAACTCTCTCTTGAGTTGTGCACTTGAATCCTGTTTTCCTGTGTTCACCTGTAACTTTACTTCAGCTCGTATAGACGCTATCTGAACACGATACGACACGTTTGGTAGAAATGTTGATGTCCGTTTGAAATGTACACATTTTAAACTCCTCCCTGGTTTGCCAAATTGTCAAATTCCAGCATTTTAATCATTTATTATTTTATTTACAGTGACTCTGATCCTGTGAGGAAAATTAGAAAAGGTTTTTAAAGAAAAAGCCACCTTGAATATGTTGGTTAATGTTAAATATCAGCTGTCACCTGCTGAGGTAGAATAAACCTCTGGATGCAGCGAGCGCTCGTGAAATACAGTCTATCACCGTTCCCTTCACTCCAGCTTCAACTGGTCGGCTAATGATCAGAGTGGAGCTTGATTTAATTTAGACAGAGGAAGAGATGGAGTGTGTGTGTGTGTGTGTGTGTGTGTGTGTGTGTGTGTGTGTGTGTGTGTGTGTGTGTGTGTAAAACATGGAGGTCATTGGTCCATCGGACGTCTCGGCCCTAATTTGATTAATTTTGCCCCCCGTGACATTGAAGGGTCTAATCTAAACAAGGTGAAATGGGAGGTGGAGGGATACAAACACACACACACACACACACACACACACACACACACACACACACACACACACACGTCTTCTCTTGAAGGACGCCTGACATGAGTGCTGGCTGTGTGTGTTTCTGCCTGTCTGTGGAGTCGTGGAGTGGGAGGGTGACAGGATGACAACCTGCGCTGATTCGTTTTTGTCCTTAAACGCACCGCGGTTAATGAATCCTCAGGATCTGACAGCGATGACGTTCAGTCGGGCCTCGTGTGATCCTGATTGAACACGATCGAAGTCAACGATTCCTCTGAAACTACCTGTGCAACCTGTGGAGTGAAATGTCCTTAAAAATATGTTTCTTGTTGGATGTACGCTGGAGCAAAGTGAAGGTTAATCTTAATGAAATTTGTTGTAGAGGAAACAGACTTTCCATACATCTGAGCACAAACACCTGAACTGTCTCCTCCTCACATTTTCCAAACAGGTTCGTTACTTTAGTTTGGTGCGTTTGAGGTTAATTATGGATTATTTTTATTTGGCGTCATTGCACGCCGCTTTCCCAACATCACAAGACTGATTTCAGACGAAACAAAGCCGTAAGAAGCCGTAAACAGACAGAGAGGGAGACTGGAATGTGGAGAAAAGGCGTGTTAGTGTCTCGTATCTGCAGAGAGTTTCTGATTTTCTCTCTTTGTTGCTGCTCGGGACGCTTTACCAACCCAACATGTGTCTGTTTGACGTCCTGGGAATGAGACTCAACAATCAGCTGTCTTTGTGGTGCGTTCAGGAACAGCTGGGACAAATCCTACTGATTCTACCTTTAACTTTAATAGTCTTTGAATTCTATTAATATGACGTGAGCTTCAGTTAGCTTTGACCACAAATGTCCTTCAGAGGGAGACTTTTTACTCTGATACTCTGAGTACATGTCAGAGCCTGTAATCTATTACTTTACTGGAGGAAACAAGTTGCATCAGTACTCAGTTTTTACACAGGTATGTTAATTTGTGTTGACTTGCCTCAGCGTGATCAGAGCACAGGTGTGATTGGACTGCTCGCAGTAAAAGGTCACGTTTAAAACCTGCAGTGTAACCAGACACGCTGACTGCAGATTCGTCCGGTAGAAACACAATCTCTGGAGTTCCACAGACGCAGATTCCCTCCAGTATTCTCCCACACGTGTCTGTCTCTCTCTCTCATATTATCTCGGAGTCGTTCTCTCCTCAGATATAATCCAGAGTCAACGCTCCACTGCTCCGACTCATCCCCCCTCTGCCTCCTCGTGAGTCCGTCTGCAGCTCGGAGGAATAACTCACAGTAATATCAGGCTGGCTATCGATTAGAGAGCCGACCGGGGAGAGATCGACTTCTCCAAACACAGACAGAGATGGAGTTGTTTTATGTGGAAGTGTTGCAGGGACGCGGGACCGCCAACGTCCTGAAACACCGAGGCCTCGTCCTCATGTGGAGGAGCAGTTATTGATACGCTGCTCAAAACCTCTGTGTCTCTGACTCTGTTAGCCAAAAGGTTTTGTTTTTAAATAAACAAAATGGAGGTTTAATCAGTCCAGTCAAGATTTAAATCAATGACTCTGTGGGACAAACTCCTGATTCCGTTCACATTCAGCATCGCCGACATAAACACGGATGAAATACGTAGGTAGATATAAAATATATTATTTGTTATGGGCGCCGATTGTAAAGTAAACACCAACTTTTTGCCACATTTAGCAAGAAAAACATAATAAAACATAATATTTAACATTTAGATTTGGATTAACATTTTTACAAGAGAGGTAAATATCACAAAGTTCACAAATATTGATGTAAATCTTGTCAAAAGTAACGTAAAAAAAAAAATCACACACGTTTTTTTAAACATGGTTTGTTGCTAAATGTTGGAATGAAAAGTTATGGTTTATTTTAGCATGCCTGTGCAATCGGCGCCCATAACAAATAACATATTTTCAAATCATTTTGGGATCTCGAGGCATCCAGAGACTTGGATTACAGCAGACGAGCTGGTCAGAGACATTTTGAAGTTGTTTATTTTTTGGGTTATTTCCCTATTTTAAATCAAACCATTTTTCAATCAGCTGCTTCAGTTGTTTAGCTTCATGCTGCAACTCTGTTTTACTGAGAAGCTCCAGAACTGTTCTGTGGACGACGACAGTTTACCTGACTTTATGTCAGCATGGAGGGAGAAGATGATGGGTGGATTTTCATTTTTTGGGTGAATCGTTCCTTTTAGCCAACATGAACAAGAACCTTTAAGTAGTTTTGGAGGAAATGGGGTCGATGGATCCATCTGCAGGATAACTGAGCGGACGATTACAGTGTAACATGCTCGACATCTGCTGGACTTTTGGTTGTTTTGTTAAAATAATTAGCGAGGCGGTCCTGATGGGTTTTCACGAGGCGGACCGTGAAGCGCTCATCTTTCTCACAGTGTGAACAAACAAGAGAAACTTTTAAAAGCTTCATGTCTCCTGAGTCGGACACAAGCCGTCCTTCTGTCTTCCTCTCTGTGCCGACTCTCCTCTGATGGAGCCATTAGCTCCTAAATCACTGGAGCTTTTTGTCAGACACAAACGATGTTGTTCCCTTTGTGAGGGAGCAGCCAGCAGCAGGGAGGGAGGACGGATACGCTGGAAACCACACACACCAGATTAAGTCCAAGATTAGCTATTGATCCTTCATGCAAACACACGTTTTCTCTTCCTCGCTGCACTCTCACACTGTCACACATATTTTTCATCTTCCAGTCGTGTTTCACGGCCACATGTCACACAGATAAAGACAGGTGGGATTGTGTTCGCCGTCAGCTAATGAAGCCACGTCCCGTCCAATCAGCAGCACAGATCTGGTTCTGTGCCGGCCGATAACGAAGGCTGTAATTGAAATTGACCAATCGGCCGTGTGTCGGGTTGAAACACGCCAGGACGGCTCAGACAGTGTCATTACGGAGCAGAGCAGAGACTTAACTGGTTTAGCTGTCGGAGATCAACAGAATCCCAGCATGCATTTCACCAAAGGCAGGTTTTGTGTCATTATCTCAGTGATCTGCTTTGAGTCCTGTTTACTCCATTTTCTTGCTTTCGCTTTGCAGAATAGATCTTATTTAAAACGGCTTCGCAAGTTTTTTGACAGTTGGTGGAAAGGAAGGACGAATCACACGTTTATAGAACCACCAAAACTTTATGTCTACGAAATGTGACGGATCACAGCGAAGGTGGTTGAATCGGATGTTGAAGAGGACACACGCGCAGACACGTAACTTAACAAAAAGCTTAAAATCCAAAAACAGAAGCAACAAAGGCAGAAAAACAAAACTGACGGAACCAAGAGGGAAGACAAGGACTTAGACCTCGTCTGCACGTACGCGGGTGTTTTTAAACATGCATTTTTTTTTTCCTCTTTCGGTTTCTAAAACATTTCCGTCCACAAACGCAGGCTGATGATGAAACCTCCACTGTAGCCTCTGTAAGGCCACGTTGGCGAATCAGAAGCCTGCCAAACCACGGAAACACCAGTTTTCCTTCCTACACACTGAAAAAAAACATTTCTTCTTGCAAACTTTAGCCTTTTCCTCTCTTGAAACCTTGAGATGAGAAAAGAAACTGAACATACTTGAATGCAGAACAAGAGCAAAGGTAGAAGAAGAAAAAAAAAAAACAAGGACTGTCTTCTTTCACCTGTCATGAAGAATCGTCCTCGACCGCGTCAGAACTCAGAGAGGTGAACGCAGACGGACGGTGAATAAAACATGGACTCAGCGAGCAGTCGGACCGGCACAGACGAGCGTGCACTCCACCCTGTTTTCCCAAGGTGAGGATTTATGGTGCATCTCCTCCTTTTCACATCCCCTTGACACTTTCATTACAAAGTAAAATATCACTGGAATTGGACGCTTCCGTCTCCTGCAGATCAGGTAGTGGGACGGCGGCAGAGAGTGAGGTGAGCGAGACAGGTGAGCGTTTCAGTAACAAGCTGCAGCTCAACGCCTGACTAATCCTGACACATGACAGCGAGCCCCCTCAGACAAGAAGGACGGCCCGGCTTCACGCTGGGGTCCCCAGGTGGGGCGCTCGGATTCTGAATTGGACCGGACCCCCGGGCGGTAATGGCCCCTGTGAATTTCAATCGAAGCTCAAAGGATTAAGAGTGAGCTGAGACTTTGTGAAGGAGGTTTTACATGAACGCTGCCGAGACTCAGAGCAGCTTTCAGCGTTCGACACTGAGACCAAACGTGTTTCACCCCGAGACACAACGTCTTTAAGAGAAAGTCAGAACATTACAAGAAAGAGTCCATTTCATTTGAAATACGGTCTATTTGAATGAGAAGAAGTTCTGATTTTACAAGGAAAACCAGAACAAAGTCGCCTCAGCATTCCTGCTCACAACTACTCTTAAAATTTAACTTTTTTTGTCTCAAACTATCACGACCTCATTTATGTATCTCAGTCTAGAACCAGAAATATCCAGTGGAGTTTTTTTTATGCAAAGAAACTTAAAGATCTCGTCCACACGTTCACTGCATAATGTATAACTCTGAGTCTGCTACAGATCCAGCCGGTCTGGAGGAATAAACACTGTGACTCACATCAGATTCTGCTCTGATCCGGATCCGTTTACCGACCGGAGGAGAGCTCAGAGATTACTTCTCAACTTTTGGGGATAAAAAGTGGAATTATCTTCACTCCTGTTTATCAACCTCTTCCTCCTACTCACCCTGGAATATATGAATATTTACATTTTTGGACACGACGTGTCTCCAACCTCATTGTAAAGTCAATCATCAGTATTTACACGGAGAGGCTTTCAACATAAAACAGGAAATAACAAATCTGAAACCCCGGACCGACAGTTTTCACTTCAATCACACTTGTGTTTGCTGAATATTGGACCAGGATTGGCTTCCAAACTCTTTCAAGCAGATCATTTACACGGTGGTACTCTGCACGTACATCATCACACACAGTGAAGCTCGAACTTCCCGCTGCAGGCTGAGGAGGAGGTCAGTGGTGAAGGTGTCTGTCGTGTCCTGTTAGCTGAGTTTGTATCTCTGCAGAGCTCGAGCAGCGCAGAGAGATGGAGGACGATCTATCTGCCTCCCGCTTCCTGCCGTCGCTGCCTCGTCCGTCACTTTCCCTCGCTTCTTCTCTCCGGAGCTGCAGCCATCAATCACTCCGCCTCCACTGTAATGGCCGACTCTGTGTGCGGCGAGTGGAGACTGAAGTTTTACAACTTTAACCTTCCTGTCCCGGCTCCAGACTCTCTGTCGCTTTTCATCAAACATACTCTGAGGTTTGTTCTTCCAGTTCTTCTTCTCTGCACCTTCATTCAGTCCTGATGGCAGCTTCATGTCGTGTTCGCTGTCCGCGTCTCTTCTTTGTGTAAACGCCAAACAACTACTGTCAGCTTGTGTCACATCATCATGTTTTATCTTTTCATAACACTCCAGAACGCCGTCACTCATCTATACCGGCTGTCTGAAGATGGCTGCACTTTGATTGACAGCTCCTGTGACCAGTTACGAGCTTCTACGCCCGCCCTAAAACCCACAACAGCCATCAGTGGTCTCTGTTCCCTCCCCTCTCTCCTGAGCCACTTAAACACCAGCAACCAGTTGATTGACACATCATGGAGCCAATGAGATTTCAAATCTGGCAAAAATATGATTTATGATGCACGTTTCTGCATTTTTTTTCTCTTTTTATCAGCTGTTCTTCCATCTAAACGTCTGTTTCTGACTATTTTATCTGCTTAAAGTTGACCTAAATAAGAAGATAAAGACCTGTAACCAGTTTAATGCTCCTGCTGCTGGTCCTGTTGCCAAGCAACAGCATAGTTTCTGAGAAAAGCAGCTGTGTTAAGTGTCCATTTTCAGTGAAATCGGTATTGAAGCTGAACTTGGACCATGAAAGGTGAAATGATGCGTCACGGTGAGGCAGAGAAAGTGGACTTACATGCAGCAGGTTGTTTCAGGATGAGGTAACAGGAGGGACAGACGGACACAACAGAACAGGGAAACCCAACAGCAGGATCACTGAAACAGAACACGACTCGACACAGACTGAACAAAAGAACTGGACCCAACTACAAACTGAACTAACGAGGAGACGAGGTGCAGCTGGAGAAACACGGCTGAGGGAACTGAACGGAAACAACTGTCCGGACCTCCAAACCCAGAAGTCCGGTAACAGGCTGAGCTGATTAAACGGATCCAAGACAAGTGAGGAGGGAGAATCAGGCCGGTGGAAACACAAATAAAACACACAAACAAAGAAACAGAAACAACAGAACCATCACGTCGAGGTAACAGCACAACTTTAATGTGACTCAGCTGTTTAAATGAGGATCTCATTACTTTAAAATGAAGTTTAATCTCCTGTGCTGACTCCGTCTGACTCCATCATCTCTACCGACTCTGTTTTACTTTAATAGACTGTAACTTTCACACTTTACGCTCCTCCGCCTCCGTCCGTCCATCCGTCTTTCCCTCCGTGCTGCTGACTGATGAATCCATCCTGTCATTCATCTCACTTGTCATTCTTCATCTTCTCCTCTTGATTTGCTCTATTTCCCCTTTTAAAAATGTACCGTTGGACATTTTGGCTGTGACTCAGGAGGTACAGCGGGTCGTCCGCTAAGTGGAGGGTCGGTGGTTCGATCCCCAGATGTTGAAGTGTCCTTGGGCAAAATCTGACACCCCACGTTTCCCCCTTTAGCTGTTCCATCAGTGTGTGAGTGGATACAAAGTGCTGTTGAACCTGTGAGAAGAATAAAATGCAAAGTATAATGAGAAAACTTTGGTAATAGTTTGTAAAAGCGTATTATCTGGCGGATCGTGACAGTCTGAGTGTTTAATTACAGCTGTTATTTAGAACAGAGCAGTATTGATGAAGTGTCTCCAGCTGACTGATACATCAGTCCATCCCGAGCCGGCGCCGGTCCTTCAGGGATCACGATGCGGGGCTGAATAAATGAGTCGAGTCGGAGCAAGTCGAGACGAGACGGGGCAGCAGGTGCTGAAGTCGTTCCACCTGAGAAACAGCTCATCTGTATCCAGTGAAAGCAGGAGCAGGTGTGAAATTAAATTATGACTTCAGTGATTTGAAGTACAAGCACGGGCCTGTTGTACCGCTCCGCTCTCTGAAGGGAGTCGACGTGGCTGGATTGATTGCCGGAGTTACACGGAAGCCACACCGCTTGCGTCACCACACAATCATCCTATTATGTGGCGGTTGAAGCTGTCAAGTTCAACAGATTGTGGCCCGAGGCGGCGGCGCGTAACTGTGCATGTCTCAAAACAGAGAAAACAGCGTCTGAAACCGCAGAAACCGTCCAGTCTGTAACTCGTCATCCTGCTGAGGGCCCGAGGGAGCTTCATGCTGACGCTAATCACTGAGCCACACAAAGAGAAAAGAGATATAAAATGATCGGCGACACTAAATAACAAGGAAGGAACCGCCGGTACGTCGCCCTCTGCTGGCCACAGAGCGGGTGCTTTATGTTTTGTCTCATACTTGAAGCTGCTCTAAATATCTTTAGACATGCTCACATTATAGCTGCAGGGACGGCAATCGTTTGGTCCGCCATCATCTTTACAGCACATTTCTTATCGCGTTTGGATGACGTGTGTCTGAGTCAGGAAGAGGAGGGATGGTTGTCGAGACGACTACCAAGCCAGAGACCAGCGTTCAAGACATAGTTTCAACATTTGTAAGTGCCAAAACACTTTTTTGGAAACACTGAGCCACTTTAACGAGGTTCATTTTCCAGCTGTTTGCGGCGACAGAACCGGACATATCAAGCTCAGGCTTAATCCTCTTGAGCGGTACTTTTGCCTAAACCTGACGGGAGCACGAGCACAGCTATGAACATGAAAACTGAACATAAAGAAACATAAAGCATCAACATATCAGCGGTTTGTTGTTCACAGAGGATGAACTGTTACGATTCTGGTGACGGCGTTTCATTGGATCATTGACAGTTGTTGAGCTGCAGGTGAGTAAAGTCAGATGTCTTCAGTGGATTACCTGATTATAGTAGATAATCAGTAGCTCAAATCAGAAGTTTAAGTTCTTTCTAATGAGCCTGAATCAGACTAATACTGTCACATACTAGTAAATCAGATTTATAAACTCTCTTCGCACTGTGTGTGCAGCTCCCATCAACCTTTTTAAAGCCAATAACACTTAAGTTGAACTAATTAAACCGTCCACAGTCTGTTTTCTGAGGCTGCTCGTATCGAGCGGCTGCAGGCAGCATTTAGTCACATCGTTAGTTTACATTTGTTTGTGTCGCGCCGCTTCAATTTAACTTCCTGCGCCGGGACCTGAAACGTCCTCGCACAAGCGCTCCCCGAGTTACACCGATACATATATTAATATATTACGATTTGAATTCAGATTCAGGGGCAATTCTCCACATCGACAAGAGTGAAAATGCTCAGAGAAACATTATTTGTAATTTTGGGGGAACTTTTGGCATAAAACCAGGGGAAGATAATGGCTTTAGATAATAAAAATACTGGCATTGGCCTTCAGAAAGTCATTTTGGTGGAACCCTGATATGGACGGCTGCTGGAGACAGATAGACAGACAGAGAGTCCCATTAGATTAGGAGAGGGAAGCATGAAGAAGAGGCTCAGCAGAGGGTATAATGAGCTGCAGGTCAGCACACAGCCGCAGCGCTTTACCGAGGGGAAATCAGGAAAAAGTGGGGATGAGCCGGGGTGTTGGCTGCAAACACACACGCTGAAAACAGTTATAGTGTGCGGACCGGCCCACAGGCAGGCAGATGGAGCGATACTCGTGCATGTACCGGCTCCTCTGCAGCTTATAGGAGGCCGTCGCTGGTCACGCTGAGGATTAACGAGCCGTCTGACTGCCGTCGCTCTGTTTCTCTTCTTTAATTGTATAACTTCTTTCAAAACATTCGTGTTCACCATCTGCATCTGAGAGTCAACACGAGCCTCACACGACCTTTGACCTTAAAGCTGTTTAATGCTTTCTCTGGCCACGAGGGGGCAGACGCCTCGCACGCCTCGCACGCCAAAGCCGAGTCAGATTGAGCAAAACAGAAAGTTCAGTTCAGTCCATCAACTTAATGTGTCTCGCTGTGATCCACACGGACACGAGGAGGCGAAATCCGGTCTGACTGCACGATCAGGGACGAGATCGAGGAGCTTTAACAACTCTGTACCTCATGAACTTAATTTTTTTAAGTTTATGCTTTGGGGCATTAAGACAACATCAGCAACATGGCTGCAGTCCAGAGCAAAACACAAACAGAAGAATCATGAATCCTGATCTCAGTGCTGCGAGAAAGTAAAAACTAGGTTGTATTAATAAGTAGGCAGTAGCAGTCAGTGGCGATGGAGCAACTCTTAAAGGAACATATTCTTCTGGTTCTGGTTTTGGAGCACAGGCTGCCATCCAGACGACCTCTCCTGCAGGACCATCCCTGTTTATTCCAGCCGGAGTACGAGACGGGAATGAATATTGGCAAAGTGTTTCTGACACCGAGCTTATGGACTTCTTAGGTTTAGGACAAGGTCACATTTTGGCTGAGAATACTTGTTTTGATCACTGGAAACACATCTGGACATTTTCTATCAAGTGGTTTCAGGATCGACGCCTTTCTCCTGTTAAGAGACGTGTGTGAGACCCTGGACTGATCAACAACATCGTATATTAGGAAATAATTTCACTTTCAGAACTTCGACAAATAGCGTCGTCACTTCCCAAACGGTCAGCATCTGCTGAGCACGTTTCTGCAAAACCACAGATAACTTCAAGCTGGACGTTTCTTTGGACGCTGTGATTATACTCTGCTGAGGTTTAGACAGACATGCCACTTGGTCAGGGTTCAGAAAACATCGTGGTTTGTCTTAAAAATGTCTGTTTTGGTTGCCAGGATCATGGATGGAGACGGTCCAACAGCATCACCAACATCCCCCAGCTGAATATCTTGTACTGTTTTCTGAATATACTGTAGGTAGTAAATGACTTCAGGTTCTGTTTTATTCACATTTTTAAACGGTGTCTTTTAAAAAACCTTCACCTGCAACGTCTCAGAGGACACAGACAAACCTATTTTGTAATTCTGGTTTCAGATCTTTCCTGATGAGCGTGTTGATCTCCTCCTCAGTCTCTAACTGGCTAAT
The DNA here is from genome assembly GCA_963678695.2 of Diplodus puntazzo. Classification (NCBI taxonomy): domain Eukaryota; kingdom Metazoa; phylum Chordata; class Actinopteri; order Spariformes; family Sparidae; genus Diplodus; species Diplodus puntazzo. Next base: position 2,209,808 of record OZ023174.1, read on the forward strand.
CATGTGTTTCATTCAGCTCTTGGTGTCCTGCGGTTGAAGACTCAGCACCGCCGCCGCCGCTCCATCGCTTAGTCCAGCCACGACACCGAGGTCCGGAGGAGCAGGCTGATTGTAAAAACGTCTGCATCGACACGCCGCACACCTCCGTCAGCAATCCATCCCGAGGGGAATTTGCATAAATGTCATTTACTGGCCAAAATAAACAACTTACCTCCCCTCAGACGCCTCCTCCCTCCACGCAGCCATCCAGACACTTAATTGGAAAAACACAACCAGGAGGAATCTGCTGAGCGTGGAATTGATTCGCAGGTTATTTTCACTGCAAAACTGCTGTTGATTTTTTTATTTATTTCATTTTATAATAGCTGTGAGAGTGAGAGAGGGTATCGAGTCCAAAGAGGTGACCAACAGGGATTCAGATCATTTCCTCGAGTACAAAAAAACCCCCGGCAGCACAGCGGGTCTGTTGGAAGTGCTGCATTCATGATGTGACATGAAAGTAAAGCCGTGTCAGCAGCGACGACTGTGAAGTAAATAAGCTGCGGGATTCAGTGACAAAATGTTCAAAATGAGCTCCACCTCAAGCGTCTGCAAAATCAATTCCACGATCGCAGCCGAACAGTTCAGTCAGCCTGCGATGTATAAAACTAACACCGAACAGATTCATTTATCTGTAAAACGCTGGATAGAATCAGTTGTGTCTGTTTGTCAGCAGGATGAAAACACAAAAACTACTGAAGAGAAGTCCATGAAAGTTGGATGAAGGATGAGTCTGAGAGAGGCCACAAAACTTTTGGTGCAGATACAGTCTATTTGTGTTTTCTGCATTTTGCTTTTTTGCCACTGTTCTGTTTTCTTTCCCTCCTCACCTGCGCTGCATCCTCCTCATTAGCCCCTCCCACCTGCTGAGTCTCAGTTCAGGGTCTGCATCCATCAGAGGAGCATGTGAAGGCTGTCCCAGTCTGAAGGCTCCTCCAGGTGCTCCTGCTTCTCCCTGTTTTTGGAGGTCGCACCGCTACGATCCTTCGCGGCCTCACATATCCCAAGATTCTTTACGCGCCCGAAAAAGAAGAAAGACAGAACGAAAATGGCGTTCGCGTGACGTAGATCGTCACTTTCGCGGGCCTGGGTGTCAGATATCGTGACGTAAGGGTAAAACATCTGGTGACGCAACCAGGAAATGCTCCAAAGGCGAGACCGTCACATTTAACAACGGCTGACGAGGTTAACAAGGTCTCTCCGGAGGACTCGCCTTCAAAGACCACAAAGGCCGAGTCCTTCAGAGGATGCAGACCCTGAACTGAGACACAGTGTGTGTTTGTAGCCTCTCAGCCTCGTCCCTGTTTCTGGTGTTTCTCCGCCTCGCTCCACCTTCACCTCATCTCCTCGCTCTTTTGTTCCTCGATCCTGCGGTTCTGTTTCCCTCCGTGTTTGCCTGTTCCTGGTATAATCATTGTGACTTAAACCACGGCCGAGCCGGAAACGAGCTCACCTGACTGGAATACGGTCGTCATTAATGTTAGAAATCCCACCTGTGCTTTTCCTCCTATACAAGTCAAAATGTCTGACTTAAAATAATCAAATCTCATCCACTGAACTTCCTGCCTGTCGGCTCGTGCATTTGGATCCGCCGCCGCTGCTCCAGCGTGAAGACCATTTTGTTCTCGTATTTACTGAGGTAATCCAAAAGTACCGGATGATACCTGGATTAGGTTACTGATGACATTTTTTAAAAGGTAATCAATCAACTGTATCAGAATAAAAGCATTTAAAGTAACCTTTAAAGTATGATCCAGTTTCACCCAAATCGATGAGTGAAGTTGTAAATCTGTGTTTCTGTGCAGTAATCAATAAAAATTACCTTTTTATGACTTGACAGATAGACGGCATGGATGGATTCTGACACTGGCTCCTTTATCATGTAGCTGCAGGTTCCATACCTACCTGACTGTTTCAGGAAATACATAAAATCCTCCACAGAACATGTGATGGATGTCAGATGAGTAGATGTTGATATACACCTCCTGATGCAACGTTAAAAAACAAAATCAAGTTCATGAATTCAGAGTTTAACACATTTACAGCTCAGTCATCTCAACAGTCTCCTCTCTTAATTCTCTGTAGAAACACAAAAAAACAGCCTCTCTCCTGAGATTAGCCACATTTTAATTCCCTCAGTGTGAGTTTATTTCATTTCAAACAGTCAGAAACAAGAAAAGGAATCTTTCTAAATGCATCCGTCTGTACTGTCAGTGTGCCGTCGTGTCACATGAAGCCTTGGAGGAGGAGAAAGTGTCTCATCTTCACCTCGGTCTGAAGTTTCCAACTCTCTGAGCTGAGCAGAAAGAAAAGGTTTGAGGGCGTGAGACGGTTAAATCAGCAGACCGTCTGCAGCTTTTGTTCAGTTTAATTCTGTAAATATTTGAAGCTGATCCAGGCGGAGGCGTCGACAGTCCCAGAACATCTTGCACAATGAATAAAAAGTCATTTCCTTTATCCATTCTGCTTGTTTGAACTTGTGTTTAATTAAATCCACAGTCTCAGGCTGCGGGCCGACTCGATGCTCAGGAGGCTCCGCTGATTATTCGGGGAATGTCGCAGATAAATAAATGTTTACAGGCTGCTGGTCTTTTTCCTTCTGCTCGCTGTCTGAAGCCGTCGACACACAGAGGTGGAGATGAACTAAATACACTCGCTTCATATATTTACTGTTATTCAGTGCGGTTAGGTGATTTTCATTTCAAGGGGAAATATGTGAATATTTTAATGTTATAACAGAAATAATATATCTGCATCTTTCTTCTGTTCTTTGCTTCTTCAATTCTGACTGATTCCTGTCCTCGTTTCTCTGTTCTCTTCTTCTTCTTCTTCTTCTTCTTCTTCTTCTTCTTCTACAGATTTCAGTGTTTGCCTCCTCAGAGTGTCGGGTCATGAGATCTGGTGTCAAACCGAGTCAGCGAGCTGAAGCGCTGACTTTGATTAAACACAACATCCACTTTAGTTCACAGGCTGCAGTCGATCCGATCCAAGGTCGCTGTGAGCCGCTGACAGCACTCAAATATCAGCGTGTGTGTGTGTGTGTGTGTGTGTGTGCCACAGGTAGAAGTGTGACACCTGAGCACAGACTCCGAGGCAGCGAGTGTCTTTCCTCACCTCTGACGTCTCCAGCAGGCGGTCCAGATGTTGATCACTTCACTGATTCACTTTATGTTAAATATATTTATGTTATGGATTCACCGATGAACAGACATCCGTACCTGTAACTCTGTATATCTTTACTGGTCAAAATTATAATATTTATAACTTCTAAGTTTCCCAAACATGAAACATGTTCGCGCATCTTCATCTTAGCGTGTTTAATTTGTCTAAGAGACCGTATGTGTATGTGTGTGTGTGTGTGTGTGTGTTTAATCTGCAGCTTGGAGTCATTTTCCCCTCTAATGAGTGTGTGTTGATAAAGTGAGTCCTAATAGGATCAGTAGAGGCCTGTAACAGCCCACAGTACACACCGAGGAACAGCTGGAGGGAATTCACTCTCATCTACCACCTCACACACACACACATACACACACACACACACACACACACACACACACACACACACACACACACACACACACACCACGCTGAGAGAAGTCGACATGATGTAATTTGAGATAAACGTGGACACAGAAACCAAAACTGGACGATTCGGCAATTACGTTCTATTATATAATTTTTAAAGCTCTCCCTCTTTGTGATTTCTGTGCTTGTTGACCAGTTTGTCTCTCTGCAGGGACGTACATCTGTAATCTCGTGCACGTTGGTAAACACAACTCACCCTAAACGTGCCGATCGTCAGAGACTCCTTAAACAACACGACAGCTGCAGAACTGAAGTTACGTAATGACGTTCTTTCATGACATCAGTGCGACTCGGTCAGGTTCAAGAGTAGATCATGATTTGGATTAAGAAATATGTATGTTAAGTACTAAGTTAATGTCTGACGCAGGATATTAACAGCAGCGCTTCCTCGACTTTTAAACCCAGACATCCGGCACATCCTCCTCCGTACGCAGACTCTTGTTCGACTTCTCTGCTGAAGGGAAAGATTGTGGTGAAGATTAATACAAACGTCAGACGTGCTGCACAGACGCTCCTTCTGCTTCACTTCCTGCTGGTGATAAGACGACCGACTCTTTAAAGTGACCTGGTTTGTTTAAATCACATCCACCTCACATGGAAACATCCCAATCTCAATCCTCAATAAAACATCTGGGCTTTTCCTCATTTATGAAAGTTGTTCTGGCCTTCGGTTGAGCAGCTTCAAACTGTGCCAGCGGAGGCAGAAGAGACACGCAGGACTTTGTTTCTTAAGAGAACGCTAACTCAACAGTTTGGAAATATTTTGGGGTTTGAAGTGGGAAATGAGAAAATGGTGAGCCGAGTGAATTTAATGAGTCTGCATGCCGTCTTTGCCTTAAGATGATAATTTCATCAGACGCAATAGCTAGTATAGTATTTCCACACCTGTGTTTGAGAGTTTGGAGCACAAAATATAGATTTTTAGGTGTTTTTTCTTTATATCTGAGCCTGAACTACATGACAGTGTGCAGGGAATTATCTACAAAAACATTAAGGAGCCTCTTTCGGATGACTTTGTGAGGCTGAAAATCTGAACTTTAACCTTAAATCAGTTGCAGGAAACACGACAAAGAGGAAGAAAGTGAGGAAAAGTCCCGGATGATGTTGAACTACATCCTGCCTCAGCAGCAGATCTCAGCATCTGAAGCAGTCAAAGCTGCTCCTGACATTTAAAATCCTGAGTACGTACTTGAAGATAAGTGTGTGTGTGTGTGTGTGTGTGTGTGTGTGTGTGTGTGTGTTGCCTGCAGTGGTGTATCGTGTTGCGGCCGCTGCTGCAGCGAGCCGTATTAACTCGGACGTCGTGATCTACTGGCTGGTGCCGGGATTTAATTCAGACTGCAAACAAAAGCCGGGGCGAGCCCACAGATGGTCCCGTATATCCAATGGGAAATCTTGTCAGGGGCATCTATCCAACAACACAGCACAAAATATGTGTGTGTGTGTGTGTGTGTGTGTGCAGGTGTGTGTATTTGTGAGTGTTTTCAAGCCAAAAAGGGGATTCAGTGGTCACAGAGACAAAGTGATTCACGGCTCTATTTCAGGAGCTTTAAAGCCGACAAATTAACGGCTGACGTGAAGAAGAAAAATGATTTTATTCTCGGAGTTCCTCAAAAACATAAATATTTGATTTATTGTTGATAGTTTGATGAATGTACCGACTTAACATCTCACGTAGCAGCTTGTGTCTTTAATTAGGAGTGAGAAAGTCATCCAGGTCAACCGCCAGACGCAAGGCATTATGGGTAACGGCAGGACTCAGCAGTTTAAAACAAGCCAGTGTTCCATCCCGTGTGTAAATAAGAAAAATATAAGTGAAATTCCAAGTTGCTCAAGTGAAGGAGAGCCTTTTTTGGATTCCTCATCATTAAGTCGATGTGTCGGGTCCTGGCGGAGTCGCTCCGGGTGACGTGAGGTTTCAGATAATTGTTTCTGCTGCATTCTGGCCGAGAAAACAGGGGGGAAAAAATGTGATCCAAAATATGAGAAATAATAGCTCGAGGCATCAGAACTCAAAACAATGTTGGCTGGAGACGCACACACACATCCACCGACAACTCCGTACAAACAACACGTCCTCGCAGCTCAGTGACGAGAACCATCGCCAAGAAACGACCACGAGTCACAAAACCAGTGACGAGTCGGCCGGTGGCAGCGAAGTTTACAGCAAACCAACCAGAATAACTCAACGCTGACTTCTGGTTTCACTCCACGGAGACAGCGGCCTCTGCAGTGGAAGTTTTAATTGGACACATCCATCCACTCCTCCTCCTCCTCCTCCTCCTCCTCCACCTCCTCCTCCTCCACCCCTCCTCCTCCTCCTCCTCGTCCTCCTCCTCCTCCTCGTCCTCCCCCTCCTCCTCCTCGTCCTCCTCCTCCTCCTCCTCCTCCTCTTCCTCCTCCTCCACCCCTCCATCCACCCCTCCATCCACCCCTCCATCCACCCCTCCTCCTCCTCCTCCTCCTCCTCCTCCTCCTCCTCCTCCACCCCTCCCCCTCCTCCCCCCCTCCTCCTCCTCCTCCTCCACCCCTCCCCCTCCTCCTCCTCCTCCACCCCTCCCCCTCCTCCTCCTCCTCACCCTCCTCCTCCACCCCTCCTCCTCCTCCTCCACCCCTCCCCCCCCTCCCCCCTCCTCCTCGTCCTCCTCCTCCTCCTCCTCCCCCTCCTCCCTCCTCCTCCTCCCCCCTCCTCCTCCTCCTCCTCCCCCTACCTCCTCCTCCTCCTCCTCTCCTCCTCCTCCTCCTCCTCTCCTCCTCCCCCTCCTCCACCCCTCCTCCTCCTCCTCCTCCTCCTCCTCCTCCCCTCCTCCTCCTCCTCCTCCCCCTCCTCCTCCTCCCCCCCTCCTCCTCCTCCTCCTCCTCCTCCCCCTCTCCTCCTCCTCCTCCTCTCCTCCTCCTCCTCCTCCTCCTCGTCCTCCTCCCCCTCCTCCACCCCTCCTCCTCCTCCTCTCCTCCCTCCTCCTCCCCCTCCTCCTCCCCCTCCTCCTCCTCCTCCCTCCTCCTCCTCCTCCTCCTCCTCCTCCTCCTCCCCCTCCTCCTCCCCCTCCTCCTCTTCATCCTCCCTCCTCTTCCTCCCCCCCCTCCTCCTCCTCCTCCTCCTCCTCCACTGCAGACTTTGTCCGTCTTCATCGTGAATCTAATGAGGTAAATCTGTGTCGCTGTCAGAGATGGAGCACTGTTCGTGCCGGGATCTGCCTCCCGTGGTGCCACAAAGCGAGCCTCACTTCCAGTTTAGCTCTCTGCTAACTTGAATCTGGATGAAGTAATTTCATCGTGCAGCTCTTCTAGATTTTCCACATGTCAGCAGACCAAATGGCTCAAATTCTGACAGTCAAACGAGATATTTTGCGACGCTTGTCCTCTGTTTTATTTCACAACAAGTTTGCATTACGTAGTTGTAACTACACGATTTGGCCCTGAGGTGAAATGTTTTCTGCTGAGGATTTGCTGGATACAAACCATACGTGAGGTGGAGGAACAAGTGTGATTACAAAAACACAACCTGTCCACACCTTTACTAGAGAGGTTTAACATAATCCTGCAGGACTCCCAGTCTTCATCCGGTCCGACCACATCTAAACGAAGCCCAGTTTGAAAGCGAGCTGTTAGACGTACGTTCCCTCCTGCTGCTCTCCAGGTGATGTAAGCTGACTCTGCTGACGTCGGTGGTTGTTTTTCTCTCTGAAGCCTGACAGACAGACCAGGAGAACAATGACTGGGTGGAGACATGTTTCTCTGGATGTCTAGAAGAGTCTGAACTGAGAGTGAGACGTGTTTGTCCAAACAAGCCATACGTTAGTCGATGTACGTTGTGTTTTGCATCTAAATTGCCAAAAAATGCTCCTAAATAATCTGATCCAGAGGGTAAATTGTGTTCTGTGTCCAAATAAAATATATCGCCTTCTTTCCCTGAAGTCGTTCTGGACTCAAAGTGTACAAACTGCAGTTCTGAGCTCCGGACTGACGGCAGTAAACATCCTCTGTGTTCATATTTTAACAGTTGGGAGTCTGACTGCAGATAAATCCAACAGCATTATCACACATTCATCAACGCACCGTTTTCTGCTCTGTTCATCGACACTCCTGAAGCAGTTTGTCACTCTGAATCAGACCAGGCTGACACACACACACACACACACACACACACACACACACACACACACAGGCAGGCTTGTATTGATCTGGAGGTGGGAGCTATAAAATGGGAGGTGATGGATCGGTGTGGTGGGCGGCTCGGCCTTGTCGCCGGTGATTTTCATGCCAGGAGATTTGAGCCGATCGATAAAAGGGACGGACGCTTTCTGAATATTCATCGAGCGCGTCACACCTGTAAAAACATCCTGCAGAGAGGCGTGTCCTCTCCCAACAGATACATCAGGCTGTCACGGCCGACGGTTTACCGATAACTGCAGAGTTCATCCTCGTTCTCTGACAGGTCTGTCGTCATTTGACTGATGCATGTGAAAACACACTGACCCCTGTCAGGTTTGACTGACACGGTGAGTTTAACATTCATAAAACAAGAGCGAGTATAAAGTTTATCCAACACAGTCAACAGAATAAATGTTAAAAATGTTTTCTGCAAAGTGAAATGTTGAAATATTACATTTTGATGTTTCTTTATGTTTAATTCTATGTTGTGTATCTTGTCAAAAGTGTTTAGGATTGTTGCCACAAGCTGGAAATGTCCTGAAGTCAAAATGAGTTGGATTCGCTGCCACAAACATGGCAGGAAAATGTCCTAAACATTTTTTCAAAAACAGTCAAAACAGGTTTTGTTCTCACAAAGAAGGAAAATGTCAACACGTCCCATCAGACATCTGTTTCTGGTCGCCACATGTTGTCAATAACCTCCAGTTTGTTCCCACAGATGTAGCTGGAAAATGTCCTGACATCTCTTCAAAAATATCTGTTCTTCTGCCTGAAACAGAACCGGAAATGTCCCGGTGTCTCGCCAAAATATTGAGTGTTGTTACCTGAAACAAAGCTGGGAAATGTCTGAGTGTCTCATCAAAAATATCTGGGTGTGTTGCCACAAACTGTTGAATAATGTTTTGACATCTCATCAAAGACATCAGGTTTCATTACCTGAACCACCGCTTGACATTGTCCCCCAAATCTTGTCAAAAATATCAGTTTTCTGTCACCACATGTCTTGTCAGTAACATCCAGTTTGTTGCCACAGATGTAGCTGGAAAATGTCTTGACCTCTCATCAAAATATCAGTTTTTGTTGCCACAAACAGCTGGAAGTGTCCTGACTCCCTGTCAAAAATATCGGACGTTGTTGCCACAAACACGGCTGGAATATTTCCCAACATCTCTGCAAAAATATCTGTTTTCTCTGCCTGAAACAGAACTGGAAGTCCCGTGTCTGGGCAAAATATTGGGTGTTGTTACCTGAACCACAGCGTGAAAATGTCTTAGTGTCTCGTCCAAAGAATCTGGGTTTGATGCCACAAACAATCTTGCATTATGTTCTGACCTCTCATTAAAATATTGGGTCTTGTCATGGCAGAGAAGGCTGAAAATGTCCTCACGTCTCATCAGAAAGATCCAGATTTGTTGCCTGAAGCACAGCTGGAAACGCACCGACATATCGTCAAAAACATCTGGCTTTGTTGGGTGAACTCTTCCTTTAAGCTGTTTATTCTAGATTTTGGCCCAGATGTTGTGCGGCTCGTTAAACAGTCACTCTCAGGGGGCAGGTTGATGAATTAAAGGTCCAGTAAACAAACGCAGCAGGTGTGAAGCTGGAGGAGGATGAGCAGCAGTCACAGAGCTCAGATTAAGAGTTAAACTTGGATTATAGGCAGATTAATCCATTTGTTGATGACACTGAACATCTTTGGCTGCGTCACGGTTTGTGTGATGAAGGCGTCAGTTTGGTTTTCGGGAGGCTTGTTGGTATTTTCTCACATTTGGATGGTTATTCGATTAATCAATATAATAAATATGACAGTAAAATGAGTAGTTGGTGGTGGCAGCTTTCTGCGTGCCTCCTCGGTTTTGTCCGGTCACCGTGATGACGCACAAGAAAGAGAGAGAGAGAGAGAGAGAGTGAGAGAGAGGGGGGGAGGGCGGGAGAGGAGCGGCTCCTCAGCGCGTCCTGCTCTCTCAGTCAGTCAACACTCTTCTGTCGGCGCGGCTGGATGTTTGTCGGATGTGAAGCTGAAGTAGATGGAAGATATCGATCATTTCTCCTCCGGACCACCTGTCACTTCTCCCTCCGAGGACAAACTAGCACAAAGAGGAGAGAAGCGGCGGAGAGACGCGCGTAATTTCCCTGTGCGTCTTCCCCGCGCCATGCCTCCTCTCCTCCACCTGCACCTCCTCCACCTCCTCCGCCTTGGATGAACTTTCTCGCCGCCTGCGGGGACGCGGCCGCTCGCACTGACATCATCATGAAGACGACACGGAAATGTCGCGCACTGCTGTCCGTGGGTCTGAACCTGGTGGCCCTGTTCTTTTCCACCACCGCCTTCATCACCACGTACTGGTGCGAGGGCACCCAGCGCGTCCCCAAGCCCAACTGCAGCAAGCAGCGGCGCCACAACTGCATCGACTACGGCGTGAACGAGACGGACCAGAACAAGGTGCACTACAGCTGGGAGACCGGGGACGACCGCTTCCTCTTCCGCTACTTCCACACCGGCATCTGGTACTCGTGCGAGGAGAACATCCACGAGGCAGGTGGGCACATCAGTCCGGGGGTGACTCACCTCAGATACCCAGCGAGTTCAGTTGTTCCATAAAACACGAGCTTAAGTCCCTGTTTGAAGATAAATCTGAGTCCCTGGCGCGTTTCGGAACCAGATCTGGCTCCAAACATGAGTGTGACGTGTGATTTGCTTTGAATGTTGTTGTTTTTGTCCCCAGAAGTTTGACGTTTGTCTCCAGAAATGAGGCTAACAGGTCTTTACGCACGCACAGAACGACAGATATTTGTGCGTAAAAGCGATAAACGATCATGATTTCTGTTTTAGCGCCTCTATTCCAGGTAATCAGAGTCTCTAACAGATGCACTGAAGTGTTCTTGGATTAAATGACCTGTGAGATGTGGACAGAGATAAATGGAAATCGCAGTCAGAGGGTTGGAAACTGGTGGCTTCTTCCTTGATTGATTGGTTAATTATCAATAAATTCGCTGGCGGCTATTTTGAGCATGTCTAAACAAAAATCTACCAAACATTCTTCCGTTCCAGCTCCTCAGAGAATTTGCTGTTTTTGTGTGAATATTATTTGGTTTTTGGATTGTCAGTGTGTCACCTTTGACTTTGGGACACCTTGATGGACATTTTCTCACATTTTACAGATAATAAATGCATCAAAAAGATCAGGTTAATACATTTTTGATCAAACTATAACTCACGTGTGTGTTAGCTGCAGCCCAGCTCGTCTCATAATGTCATCCTGTCTCTCTTCACCTTCTGACTTCCTGTCTGAGGTTCTCTGGTTCCTCTGAAGAAGTCACAAATTGATTTGTTTCAAAGACAGATGTTCAGTCAGTAATAGTGCTGTTGGTTGGGGACCATATTCAGCGGCAGATTAATCCACATTTGCTGCTCTGTGGCTTAAAAAGTGCAAAACCCATCTGTGATGCTGAGCCCACTGTAGTGCTCTAAGTGTTTCTGTTTTTTTGTCCAACTGAGAGGATGAAGAAGTGAAAGTAAACAAACAGCTTAGTGAGACAGAGGGACGTTAAGGCTGAGTGTGTATCAGGCAAACACTGATCTTTAAAACTGTGAAGACGTGAGTCTGTTGAGTCTCTGTCCTTTTTTACACATTTCATCACAACTTCCTGCTTAAGAGGCAAAGAAGAAAGAGTTCACAGCTGTGGGATGAACATTTGTTGGTTGTCTGATGGCGAGTGTGTTTTTGGATGAGGCGGCCATGAGAGTCCCAAACACCAAACAAACCAACCAATCATCAACCAGCTGCAATTATGTGATTGCAGAGATGCTGATGCAGGTTTTTACTGGCATGTTGATATAGTTTAAAGTCCTAAAACCCAGAAATCACTTTGCATTTTGCACTTTTGGTTCCCTCATCTCAAAGTCTGGGAGGTTTTTAAACTGGTTTTCAGGTGTGTCTTTACAACAGGCTGAAGATATTTACACGTTTTGTTCTACGACATAAAATACATCATTAAAAACTTTCCTCTGATGCACAAGTACATCATTTAACCTGGATATTAGAACCAAACTCTGCATTTTGTGACACAAATAGAGGAATATTTTGTTCGTAAGAAAATACAACTAACACTCAACAAAACCTGCTGGTTTAAAGTCTGATGGATGTTTATGAAAGTCTCTAAAATAAGAATCACAATCAAACATGTATCATAAACTTGTGTTTCCCACAGAGATTATTCTGTCGACTGGATCAGGGACATGCTAACTTCAGGGTTAGCTACAAGCATACGTTATCGCGACACCACTCTATTAAAGATGCAGCGATTAGTTGATCAGTTTAGCTATTTCTAATTCTGAATTCATACTTTCAGTCATTTTTTCTATCAGAAATGTAAATATTGTCTGGTTACAGCTTCTCAAATGTTAGGATTTGCTGCTTCCTCATAATTCCTGACAGTAAATGAAGAGTCTTGGGTTGTTGATTGGACAGTTTTATGCCCCACTGTGAACATGCTGTGACCTCATCCTGCACATAGGAAGAACCATGTTGATTTGACCTCCCTGACCTGAAGCTTTAGCCTCCAGATAAACTGTGTAGCTTCATTTGACTTCAACTGAACAATAGGTTCTGGTGCCAGTTTGCTCCAGTACTTGTGCTCTGAGATCAGCCAGAATAACTGAAAACACCTGTGAGGGAGAGCAGAGGCTTTAAAGAAAATGATGATTCTGGTGTGTTTCATTATCTCTCTGCTGGTGTGTTTCGTTCTGTCTCTCTCTCTGCTGGTGTGTTTCGTTCTGTCTCTCTCTCTGCTGGTGTGTTTCATTCTCTCACTCTCTCTGCTGGTGTGTTTCGTTTTCTTTCTGCTGGTGTGTTTCATTCTCTCTCTTTCTGCTGGTGTGTTTCGTTCTCTCTATCTGTTTCTGTGTTTCGTTCTCTCTCTCTCTCTCTCTGCTGGTGTGTTTTGTTCTCTCTCAACTGGTGGGTTTCGTTCTCTCTTTCTCTCTTTTGGTGTGTTTCGCTCTCTCTCTCTCTCTCTCTCTCTCTCTCTCTCTCTCTCTCTCTCTCTCTCTCTATGCTGGTGTGTTTTGTTTTCTCTCTGTTGGCGTGTTTCAATCTCTCTCTGCTGGTGTGTTTTGTTCTCTCTCTGCTGGTGTGTGTGATTCTCTCATTGCTGGTGTGTTTCGTTCTGTCTCTCTCTCTCTCTGCTGGTGTGTTTCGTTCTCTCTCTCTCTGCTGCTGTGCTTCGTTCTGTCTCTCACTCTGCTGGTGTGTTTCGTTCTCTCTCTGCTGGTGTGTTTCGTTCTCTCAATTTCAATTTCAATTTCAATTTCAACAAGCTTTATTGGCATGACTGTGGTTCACAATATTGCCAAAGCGTACAGGATTACAGAACAATAATGATAACAATAATAATGATAACAGTAATAATGATGACAATAACAATAATAGCAATAATAATAACAACAATAATAAACAGTATATCAGTGTGCAGGTAAGAACTCAGTCAGGATCAGTTGGTTCATGTGTAGGAAATCATGTCTCTCTTCTCTCTCTCTCTCTCTCTCTCTCTCTCTCTCTCTCCTGGTGTGTTTTGTTCTCTTTCTCTCTGCTGGTGTGTTTTGTTCCCTTTCTGCTGGTGTGTTTCGTTCTGTCTCTCTTTCTGCTGGTGTGTTTCGTTCTCTCTCTGCTGGTGTGTTTCGTTCTGTCTCTCTCTCTGCTGGTATGTTTCGTTCTCTTTTTGCTGGTGTGTTTTGTTCTGTCTTTCTTTCTGCTGGCGTGTTTCATTCTCTCTTTCTTTCTGCTGGTGTGTTTCGTTCTCTCTCTCTCTCTGCTGGTGTTTTTCTTTCAATTTTCAATTTTTCAACAAGCTTTATTGGCATGACTGTGGTTCACAATATTGCCAAAGCGTACAGGATTACAGAACAATAATGATAACAATAATAATGATAACAGTGTTTCTCTCTCTCTCTCTCTCTCTCTCTCTCTCTCTCTGCTGGTGTGTTTCGTTCTCTCTCTCTCTCTGTCTGCTGGTGTGTTTCGATCCCTCTCTGCTGGTGTGTTTCGTTCTCTCTCTCTCTCTCTCTCTCTCTCTCTCTCTCTCTCTCTCTGCTGGTGTGTTTTGTTCTCTCTCTCTCTCTCTCTCTCTGCGGGTGTGTTTCATTCTCTCTCTGCTGGTGTGTTTTGTTCTCTCTCTTCTGGTGTTTTTCGTTCTCTCTCTCTCTGCTGATGTGTTTCGTTCTCTATCTGCTGGTGTGTTTCGTTCTCTCTCTCTCTCTGCTAGTGTGTTTCGTTCTCTCTCTGCTGGTGTGTTTCGTTCTCTCTCTCTCTCTCTCTGCTGGTGTGTTTTGTTCTCTCTCTCTCTCTCTCTCTCTGCGGGTGTGTTTCATTCTCTCTCTGCTGGTGTGTTTTGTTCTCTCTCTTCTGGTGTGTTTCGTTCTCTCTCTCTCTCTCTGCTTGTGTGTTTCGTTCTCTATCTGCTGGTGTGTTTCGTTCTCTCTCTCTCTCTGCTGGTGTGTTTCGTTCTCTCTCTCTCTCTGCTAGTGTGTTTCGTTCTCTCTCTGCTGGTGTGTTTCGTTCTCTCTCTCTCTCTCTGCCGGTGTGTTTTGCTCTCTCTCTCTCTCTGCTGGTGTGTTTTGTTCTCTCTCTCTCTCTGCTGGTGTGTTTCGTTTTCTCTCTCTCTCTCTGCTGGTGTGTTTCGTTCTCTCTCCAGGAAGCCCACCAGCAGTAAATATGGTGGATTTCCTGCTTGGCTCCATGTTTTATTCAGCTGCTTTCCTACTTCTGGAACAGATTCAGAATGTTTGATGGTGGTTGTCTGGGCCGCTGTGAAGCAAGTATAAATAGTTTAATGTTATTATTTTAAATGATACAGTACTCCCAGCTCATGACTGTTAACCTCGACATGCACCCTGCAAGTCATGATTTATGATACAAGTCTGAGTCAGAGCGTCTGCTTTTACATCCAGGCTGTGATGAAGTAGACTTTGTGGAGAGGAGGTGAAGAGAAAAGATGTCCAGCCAATCAGAACGTGATGTGTTTTAGATGATGTTTATTATGCTATTATGTTTACATCATTTAATCTGGATTCTTCACAAATGATTTGTGGTTTTGCTGGCCAGTGTGTTGTAGTCGAGACCACCTAAACCAAGACCGAGGCAAGACCAAGACCAGAGTGTATCAGGACCGTGACCAGACCAAGACTTTGAGGGGTTGAGAATGAGTCAAGACCAAGACCGAAGAAGGGCGAGAGAGTCAAGACTAGGACCACGGTAGAGCAAGACAGAGTCAAGACCTAGACCATGATAGGCTGAGTCCTCAGAGGTTGAAGTGTGAGTGTGGACCAGTAGAAAAGGGTTACAGGTGAAGGTGGGAGCATTTTGTGGGAAGTTGCTCAGAGTTTCTACTCTCAGTCTGGACGTACTTCCGTCCCTGCTTCCTCTCGGTGTCCTGGTGTTATTGAAGCCTGGTCGGGCTGATTTATGCGGCACAACTTTAGTGCTTCTGCTCATCAGTCTCAGTGCTGCTGCTCCTGCTGCTGAGGACGGCTCCAGATTTGTCTCCTTTAGAGAGTTTAGAAGGATGATTAAACACCCAGAGTAGAAAAAGTCTGATTCTGTCCGTCCACGTCCTCAATGACCTTTTTTTTAATTATACGTCGCTTGATTGTGATTTTCTTTTTTTATCACTCCGCGACTTGACCACCTGGACAATTAGAGGTTAAATTGAAAGAACATGGTCATGCTGTCATGATCACTTGAGTGAGGCTTACTAACTTCATTACATCAGACAATCTGGCACGACTGGAGAACAGACTCGTAAGCAGCTCAGCTGATACTTTTTTAACTGCAGTAATGAGAACAGAGGCCAAGAAAAGGTTTTAGTCTGCGCAAAGTTCACTTTTACATCAAACTCAACTCTCTGTGTCACTGAATGCACCTTTCAGTGAACTCTCGTTACTTGAAAACATCTCATGTGTCTGCTGTAACTGATGTTCGATTGGCAATTAAATTAAAACAACTGGCAGTATTGTCAACTGTACTGTGTGGATAGATACTCACAACCATCTAACCCAACTTGAGATGGACACACAGTCCCCCTTGAAACCAAAGCGTGTTTTTATTTTTAAGTATGATACGTGTTAATCAGCGAGCTTTTCCCCGACATAAAGGACAAACTACTGACTGCAGCAGCTCTGAAAGTTAGTCCTCGAGTGATGTCACCTGAGTCGAGTCTTAGAAATCTGTTGGTGTGAAGTCAGAAAGAAGAGAGTTGATCAGACGTCTGTCTCTGCTGCAGGACACATTAGCTGCTGCTGCTAGCATCACCTGAATCTTACACGACTGCGCTGCATTGTGGGTAATGTAGTCGCCGGGTTTGGACAAGAAGTAAGAAAAGCATGGAATCAAAAAAGTCGATATCTTTGTTCTGCTGCGTAACATTTGAACCTTTCTTTAATCATCTGATTGTCTGATAAAGGTTGTAATGATGATTTTAAAAACCTGTAAAAAAGCATCAAGTCTGTTTGTTTGTATGTGAATGAATCAGGAGCACCTTTTTCTTCTTCTTCTCCTTCACGTTCGCTCTCTCTGTCATGGTCCGAATAATGCAGACAGAGCAGATTCACAACTGTAGAAGTGAGTCTACGTTCGCTGTAGTCTCACGAAAACCATTCATACTCATTACAGCTGCAATTAGCCCCGAATGACATCGGATCAGTGATTAAACAGACTGCAGAGCTGCTGGCTGCAGGGCGAGGGAATAATGAATGGGGGGTGTGAAAGTGAGAGGTGGGACTACAAACTAAAAATACATGAAGAAGAAATCTGCAACCACCTGAAGCCTCTTCAAATCTCCTCCATCACAGCCAGGCGGACTGGGAGCGTGATAGCTGGGATTTTTTTTCTTTTTGGGTTAATTGACATTTTTTCGAGGACCGTTGTCTGCCATGTGTGACGGGGAGGCGTCGGAATACTGATTGTGCTGTTAGTTAATGTTGTCGTCAGGTCAAAGACGAGCCCGCTCACTCTTTAATTACATTTTAGATTCAGGTCCTAATCAGACGCCGCGCTGCTCACCTTTGGGCTGTGGCAGGTTTTTTCGCTGCAGCTCACCAAGTCATGAACGGGTTCATCAGTTTCCTCGGCACTCTCGCTTCACCTCCCTCGAGTTTTTAACTTTGGAAAACATGAATTATAACAACCTCGGATGAGCTTCTGGGCAGAATTTGGAGAATATATCAGGACTCGTTTATCACGGCGAAGGCACATTTTAGCCGCGTTTTCATCACTTTATTATTAATTTTAGATAACGTTGAACCAGTTTAGATGCAGGATTTCAAGGCAGCAGACGGTTAAAGGTGGGCAGCAGGTGACAGGCAGCAAACAGGCGCTGAAAGCTCGACTCGGAGGTTGACGAGGGAATAAAGGACAGCGGGGCTGGAAGGTCAGAGGGTCGGGTCGCCTCGCTGAGGGAAACCAGAGGGCACCTGTGGCATGACAGGTGGGGTGTTTCAGTAATCGTCTGACGTGTCCTCCATCACTTTACCTTGGCAGCATACAAAGTGGCCTCAGAGGATTTAGGATGGAGCCCAGTTCAAGACATTTTGGTAAAGTCTGACATGTACTCAGAGTCTCAAAGTAAAAAGTCTCCCTCTGAAGGACATTTGTGCTCAAAGCTAACTGAAGCTCACGTCATATTAATAGAACTCAAAGACTATTAAAGTTAAAGGTAGAATCAGTAGGATTTGTCCCAGCTGTTCCTGAACGCACCACAAAGACAGCTGATTGTTGAGTCTCATTCCCAGGACGTCAAACAGACACATGTTGGGTTGGTAAAGCGTCCCGAGCAGCAACAAAGAGAGAAAATCAGAAACTCTCTGCAGATACGAGACACTAACACGCCTTTTCTCCACATTCCAGTCTCCCTCTCTGTCTGTTTACGGCTTCTTACGGCTTTGTCTCGTCTGAAATCAAATCAGAGTAACCAAATACAAGTAATTCAGAATTTCCATCAAATGCATCAAACTAAAGTAACGAGCCCGTTTTGAAAATGTGAGGAGGAGAACGTTGCGTTCAGATTTAGAGAGGGAAAGTCAGAAGTTAGAAACCTGAAACATCTACTGATGACACACTGTAAATCCTCAGTTTGACACTATATTGTTACCTGTGTTATATTCTGTAGATGGTGTCAAATACAGTTTCTGTTCTCATCTCGTACTCAAGTTTCGGTTTGAGTCTGTTTCAGCCTCTGAAACTTCAATTACCTTCAGTATCCAGGAGACAAACAGTGTCTTCTTCTTCTCTTGTTCAGTGTGTGTGTGTGTGTGTGTGTGTGTGTGTGTGTGTGTGTGTGTGTGTGTGTGTGTGTGTGTTCAGGCTGGTTATGGATGGTCCTGCCTGCTGCCTGCGACACTGCAGAGGCTGAGTTATGGCTCATGTTGTGGCCGCTGATCTGTGACCTGCCGGGTCCCGCCGAGCTCTGATCAACTCTCTGCAGCTGCGAGTGCCAGAAAACTCGCAATAAAGAAGCCGAGATGATTCTGCACTATTCAAGATTAAAAACACTCCTTATGAGTGCTGCACCAGAACCAGCTGTTATGTAGAAGTGTCTTGATCAGTTTCGGGCACTTTTATTCTCAAAATGATGTGACGCTCCAAACATCCTCATCCTCAACTTCTCTCTGAGGTTTGAGGTTTGAGGTCTCTCTGTTATCGGGACAAAGTTGCTGTAAAACGATTGTTTAAACTTGATGAATTCCAGCTGTGATCTTTGAGGAGGTGAGATTTCATCCTTGACATGATCGAAGTGCTTTAAATTGCCACATAAGTCGATCTGTTTTGTCTCAAAAATGTCACAGAGCTTCACACTGCGGAGCTTGAAGTGCTGCCGTCGGAAATCAGCAGACAACAACGTAAAAAATGTAAATGTGTAGAGAAAGATGTGTCAGCAGATAGTTTGTTACCTTCAACAAGCCTTCAAACCTCCCTCGGTCTGAACAGGCGACAAAAAAACATCTCCAAAATCTTTTCAACAACTTTGCCGACGTTGAAAAGTCTACCATCGACGTCCAAGTGACGTCCTAACAGGGCTCAAAATGAGAGTTTTTATAATATAATTTTAGACATGTTTTCAACTTCAGTCACAGACGTCTGCAGAACTTGTTGTGGCTTAAAATGTAAGTTTTTATGACGGCCACATTTCACTCCACACCGACTCTGTTGGTAGCTGCTGCTCTGAGGAAAACGCTGAACGATGCATCAGTCTTTGCAACGTTTGACGATTAAATAATGACACCACTTGGAAACACAATGGGGTAAAAGCTGTCAGCTGTCTTTGAATGCAGGACTCTAACTTGTAAGAGAACATTGTTATATTGCAGGGTTTCCACTCAATACTTCCTCAGTGGTGAAACGCCGGCCGGGTGACATTCAGGACTCGCTGCCTCGCTGTCACTGTTTGCCAGCTGGATGCGTTATTATCTTGTGTTAGCGCTTCGACACTAACGCTCGTTTTCTCCTCTTTCTCTCCTCCCTGTGCATTAATCCATCCTTTCATCCTTTTCTTCGTCTCATTAATCACCTCCTCCTCTCTACCTCCTTTCTCCTGTCTCACTCCCCCTCTCTACTTCATTCCCAGCTCATTTCACCTTGCTTTCTCCACCTCTTTTTCCTCTTTATATCCCTCTCCACCTCCCCTCCCACCTTCATCCTCCCCCTCTTCATCCCCCCCTCTCTCAGGTGAGAAGTGTCGGAGCTTCATTGATCTCGCCCCGGCGTCGGAGAGAGGTGAGTAATGACCGTCATTAGGCATCGCCGCCACTCCCCGCCTCTGCCCACCTGTTCGTCAGGCCCAAGGAAACCAGAGAAACACACAGAAAAACATGAACCCGTGAACACACACCTCTTTTCTGGAGCTCTCATCTTATTTTCATCTTTATTTTGAAAGCATTCAGACACATTTCCCTGCAGAGAAGAAAATGTGATTGTTTTGTTTGAGTCTGGGATTAGAAGCAATGATTGAAAAAGCCCCCCAGAAAAAAACAAAACCCAGAGAGAAAGAAGGTGAATGTAAAAGTAGATCAGGCGGAGTTAACCTGATGTGAGGAGGGGGAGCAGAAACAGGCAGACGTCCAGGTCCACGCTGGTGGTCACAGTCGGCAGATGACGCTCCTGGACCGCTCAGTGAGAAAGATATAATGTGATCTGACAGGGAACAGGTGGAAACCTGCAGTACAGTACAGAACTGTGTGGGGTAATTAGGGAAGAGGGGACGAGTGAGCAGGTGGGCGGGGCGGTGAGGTGATCAGGGAGCAGCCGCAGCAGGTGAGGAGGGAGTGACGGGGCGCAGGTGACAGTAGAGTCAGTCTGCAGGAAGATGAAGAGGCTGCTGACGACAAGCAGGCTGATAATGTGACTTCATGCAGACTACTAATACTTGTAATCAGCCTCGTCAGCAGAATCAAACGTTTTCATTTTATGTTCCTGCAAACAACAGATACGTTCAGAAGTGTTAAATCAACAGCTGACGTCATGTCGGGAGGCGGCCCAGAGACTTTTACTGAAGACAAGGTTTCAACATTTGTAGCTGTGCAAACATTTGATATTTGTTAAAGTGAAACTCTCGCAAAATGCAACCGAGGCTTTTTTGTGAATGTATATGAGTCAAACCTTCATGTAAAAGCATCATTACGATGAAAGAGGCACGTTTAAGATTTACCATATTTTAGTTTTCAGCTCAAACTCATTTTCAATGGGAGTGCTACGGGCACTTTTACGCTAGCATCAAAATCTCTATTTTTAAAACAGTAAGAAGGCTCGACACAACATGAAACTTTGCTCGTAGTATCACCAGGGTCTCTACACATGAACACGAGCATTGAGAACATTGTTTGTGTACACAGAGTAACTATAAAGAAGGTTTTTGAACAACTCACGTTAGCAGTAGCTTGTTCCGCTCGCCGCCGTCCTGCCAGTGGAGAAGTGTCGATCTCAGAATGTGACGTAGCCTGGAGGACGGTTAAGGTGGAACGCTCCTAAAGCGAAAAACAAAACTGTCCTCCAGGTTACGTCACATTCAGAGATCGACACTTCTCCACTGAAATGACGGCGGCTAGCGGAACAAGCTACTGCTAACGTGAGTTGTTACGAAAATACTGTAAATCTTAAAAGTGCCTCTTTCTTCTTTTACACGGAGGTTTGACTCATACACATTCACAAAAAAAGCCTCGGTTGCATTTTGGCGAGAGTTTCACTTTAAGGAGACGTCGGGTCATTTCCAGCTGTGTTTGCAGCAACATAAGCAGGTTGTTTTTAACTAGACGTCAGGATATTTCCACAAAACTGGATACTTTTGATGAGATGTCGGAATATTTTACACCTGTGTAAAAACAGGATATTTCTGACAAGAAGTCAGTTCAATCAGGAGACGCTTCTTCTTTGAGTGAATAGACGTTTTTGGCGATGTGCTCATCAGCACTGGATATGATGAACTGGAGGTGAACTGGCCGAAGGAAAGGACAGATTTAAAGTTTGCCGGCATCGACATGATTGGTTGGTTATTTAAAATCAAGCTGGTTTAACTGAAGGAGTAAACACCCACAGTCAGCTGATTGATAAGTGTGGAGGGAGAACGTAAGACCGAGGGAACGGATCAAAGTTAAGACGTGACCAAGTGTTTTAAATCTAACCAGATCATAAACAAAGTGTTGCAGAAACAAACATTACAAACCAGCATTTCTCTGCACGAACGTGAACTCACTCAGCTGCTCTGCAAGTTTAAGCTAAACGCTTTCTGTAGGCAGGAGCGCTTTGCATGCTGGGATGCACATGAGCAAAAGTAATTGTTGTAAGCTGAGTTCTGACCCGGACTAGCAAGAACACAGGAGCATCTTCACAACCTTGTTCCTGTGTTTTCTCTCTAACCAGTGAGACGAGTCGACTCTCGTGTTGCTGCTGCGTTTAGCTTCGTTCAACAAGTGAACCAACTTCTTCAGACGCTCCTGCAGCAACACATCAGTTTCTGTTTTATCTCCTGATTCCACGGTGATATCAGCGGCTCCTCTGCGAGCGGTTTCATTTGAAGCATCCTGAGGCCCTCGCTGTGATTATATTGATGGAGGAGGCAGCAGAAGCAAAGTGACACGTATTAATTGATACGAAACAAGCTCAGTTTTTCTCCGGCGCGTTGTCACTTTTGATTTATGGAAGTTGGGGGGGATGATGCCAGAAATTCACACATAACATTTAAGCAAAGTTTATAAAGTTTATTTCACAGGAAGCTGATGGTGTGTTTCCATCAGCAGTGCAGAGAGAGATCAGATCATCAGAGCAACGCAGCGCTTCTTTACCTCCACGAGCTGATCGTCTGCTGTCATCTTTTCTATCACTTTAGCTCTCCAGGTCCTCTTCGTTTACCGCAACCTTTTGTCATCATTCATTTTTAAAAACTCAGTTTCTTCGGCCTTTATTACATATTCTCTTTAGCTGTCTTTTACTATGATCCCTCATGAGAAGCCGGTGCTGGGTGAATATCTCCGTCATCCTCCTCCAGATCGCTGCGTCTGGGAGCACGCGGTGTTTATGTGCTGCGCCTCGTAAAAGGAATATCTGAGCGTCCAGAAGAAAGGGAATATTCTGGTGCATGTGGGCGTTGCCTTCCAATCCTCGCGCTTCATGCAGAGCAGGTAGTTAATAATGAAACTTCTCTGATGGTTTCATCTGTTAATGCCGTCTGGAAGAGGAGCAGGAGCGTTTGCAGGGAGCAGCGGTGGATGATGTGATGTGTCGGGCGAGGCGACCTTGCTGCTCACACAAGGAGACGATATGTTAATCTGCTTCCTTCCAGCGCGACATGCTCGCTGCTGTGTTTATAACACACAGCTGCTCCTTAATGAAAACTCAAACAAACAAAAAAAAGACAACAAGTCTAATTTAATTACAAGGAAACACTTGGAGAGTCGGGTCACAGCCAGGATCTCAGAGCGGATCAGAACCACCTGAGAAACGGACCAATCAGACACTTCTGTCACTGCCAGCGACAGGATGAAACTCTGACGGACAGAACCAACACTTACATTTATCTAAAAACATCTAGAAGCTTAAAATAACTGGATGCACTCCAACAAACTTTGAACACATTACATTATTATTATTATCACCTTTATGAAGCTGTTATAGTTGATTTTTGTAGTCGTGTTTGAGTTCACCTGA
Source organism: Diplodus puntazzo (assembly GCA_963678695.2). Classification (NCBI taxonomy): domain Eukaryota; kingdom Metazoa; phylum Chordata; class Actinopteri; order Spariformes; family Sparidae; genus Diplodus; species Diplodus puntazzo. The sequence goes on from OZ023174.1 coordinate 2,232,775, forward strand.
TGAAGCTGAAGCCCGGTTCTTTCCTATGAAAGCTGCACATAAAACCAGCTGGACTTCCAGCGGTTCGGCCCTCTGCTCACTTTCATGGGGATAAAGTGGGTCAAATTCTGATCGTTCCCAATTATAGATCCACCGTTTTACAGACGATTGTAACGTTTATCTCACAAAGATTCTGGGATTCAGAAAAGGTGTTGAAAGGAAAAAAGAGGGACTGAAGATTTATCTTACTGCTCGTAAATGATGACGAGATTGAATCGTTGCGTACGTTAACGGTAACAGAACTTCCCTCGACTCGCTCTCTTAGATCCGATGCTCTTACTGAGCGTTGAACCAAGCCGAGACTAAACGACCGGCTCCAGATTTGAACGCAGGACCCTGAAAGCTGCACGACCTTCATGTCTGACTCCTCCGACGGTCACGACGTCTCAGATCTGAGTTTTAATGAATCCTCGCGGTCGCTCTGGTTCCTCGTTAGCTGCGGCTTTAATTTACAACCCGGTCGACAGGAAAACCGAGTTCAGAGGGTGTAAGACGCCTGCGGGGGGAAACTGACGACGCAACAATATTGACCAGAATAATGTTCTCCCTGTTATTGTCTTATTGAATATGTATCAGCAGACTTCATTAAACTGGAGACAGTAAATAAAACAGATTCAGAGTCTCAACCAGCGGCTCTGATAACAGGAAGGAAAGAGCTCATCGGACCGAGACTCATCTCAAATAATTACATCTTTAATTACTCGCCGTGTGTGTGTGTGTGTGTGTGTGTGTGTGTTCATATGTGTGTCAGTGGTGCGTGATGTCAACACTTTCTGCCTGTTCTACATTTTTGGACGCGTCTCTCAGGGTTTTAAAAACACGTCGGCGACGCAGATTTAATAAGATCTGGGCCCACGGGGAACCTCAGCGACAGGATTATTGATCGTTTGATTCAGCGCTGCTTTTATGACTTTTTTAAAAAAAAGAACCAGAACTTTGATAGACTGAAGTCGGGCCGTAACTAATGATTTACGTCGGCACTTCTTCAATTCAATTGAAGGATTTTCTTTAAAAAGTTCAGAGCTCGTTACAAGTTTTCTGAGCTCCAACTGAGAAATGGAACAAAAATACTGGGATTGAATTAAACAGTTAAATGAAATAAAACAAAAGGAGAAAATCTTTCTGTCACAGATGAATCATCAGTTGACTTATTAGCTAATAAATAGATAATAGAGATAAGAATTTAATCGGCGTCAGACGATTAACCATCATTGAATTCTATTTTTTGACTTCGCAGCTGCACCAACACGTCTACCAGGAGAAAACAAACACAGTCAGTCAGTGTAAATCTTTCTTTTTCTAGTTTTTAATGATGGAGCTTTTTAACCACCTTTACACGAGAGCTTTTGTTTTCTTCTGTCTGTCTCTGTGCTCCCGTCTGACCTGACGAGTCGGATCATTCGTTACACAGAAACCGTCGTTAAGATTCAGCAGGAAATGTGCGATAAGCTGGATCGACAGGCAGTCCACCGTGTGCTGCAGCACCTTGTTAAAAGTCAAACAAGAGTCAAACAATCCGGAGACTGTTAAAACATAATAAGCACAAATATCATCCGTGTGTTTTACCCGATGTGAATCTGTCGCCCCCTCGTCTCGTCTCGTCTCCAGCCTGAGCTGGATTAGCTCCTAATTAGAGTCAGAGGATGTGAGCTTTGTATCGTCCAACTCTGTGCAACGTTAACGTTGTTTAATAAAAGTTTATCTGAATGTGAAGGTGTCGAGCAGCAGACGGCTCGTTGTGACCGGACTGAGGCGCGTTGGACAAAGTGAGACGTGTCGGTGGAGAAACCGGATCATCAAGCTGATGAAGACCCAGAAGTTCATCAGGAATATAAAGATGGACGACGTGTCTCCACTTCCTCCCCCTGCACAACGATGAAGATAAAACACGAGCGCTGCCCTCGAGCAGTATCAGTATCTTTTGGTGTCGGTTATTTCCTCCCGTGTCGCTCTCTACTTCCTGCTCACCTGTGTTCCTACTGTTCTGTTCGCCTTCTACCTGAAGCCATCTTGAACTGGTTGATTATTAGACGTGTGCTTTGGTTTGTGGATGACCTTTAACTGCAGCCGTGTGTGTGACAGCAGCGAAGAAAAGAGGAATCTTTTTTTTCCTTTTTGGCTGCAAATTGGGAGCAAACCTCGGGACGATCTCTGTGCTATTTTTCCTTTAATTGCATTTTTGGGCACCATTATATTGCGTCACTGCACACAATAAGGCTGCTTTGCCTCGAGAGAAGTGTGACACAAAATTAGCGATCGGTTTTGGCTGCTCAGGGATCCCGTAGCTCCCCCCACGCCGAACTCGCTGATGTTCAAATTGAAAAGTCAGCCTGGAGGTCGAGCTTCCAACTCATCTGCATCGGCAGCGGAGCGGAGCGGAGAGGATAATCTTGTTTAATGGCGTGTTGTGAGCCTCACCGATTCATAAGGAGCTTCTGCCTTTTGACAAATTGTAAAAATGTGGAGAGAGAAAAAGTTGTGGCGGTGCGAGCGGCTCCTGAGGGCAGCTTCATGTCCTCGCTGCCTTTAGAAATGTTCACATTTCAGAGAAGTACAGCGGGTTGTAAAACTTCATCATCCTGCATAATGTCTCTCTCCGTGTTCAGCCGAGCCGCCTCACCAGAGGCCCCGCCGACACAATGAAGAGCCACTCTGTGTGTCGAAACACGCGGGTGGGGATATCAAACGCACCCTCCTCCCTCCTCCTCCTGTGGGCCAATCAGAGACAGATATTTCACCTTGTTTCCAGCTCTCAGTGTCACCTCCCGCCCGCAGAAGAGATTCATCTGCGGTTTGTCTCGGTGACCAGACGCCGGACGAATAGAGCGACGACAGAATGAATGGAGACACAATTCAGCGTCCCCGCCTGCAGTTTGTGCCTGGAGGACAATAATACAAGAAACAAATGGAAATCTAATATCCACATCCGTCTCTGCACACGAGCGGGGCCCGGCGGTGAAGGTCACCGCTGACATTACATTAGAGATAAAGTCACCTGGAAGGCAGGTTTACAGCACACGTCACGCACTGAAGCAGGCCAACGGAAAAACATGGAATTACTTTGAAATCAATTAATAAGAATAATCTGAGAAATGAACAATCGCTGAGACGAGAGAGAGAGAGAGAGAGACGTCCCAGCAAAACACAGATGTTGAAGTTGTGACGACAGCTTGTTTTTTCACCAGCTCATTTTCCTGAACAGCTTCGGAGTCGCGCCTTAATTTCTGCAATAATCCCTCAAACAATCAAAGTGTTTTTGTGGAGGGAAGCAGGACGATGTGAACTAACATCTGTCAGCGCTGCTGCTCCGGGTTTCCTTGGTGACAGTCTGTGTTTTGTGAAATGATAAAAGAATTTCTGTTTCTGTTGGTATTTTGTGAGCCACTGTGTTGGTGATAATGTTGTTCTGGACTTTAATGTGTCTCCACGTTCACGCTGTTCAGCTGCAGTCGAGCCGGCTTCTTCTGGCTATGCACCATAATTTAACGGAAAAAAACGAGCGTTCAGTCAAATGAGCTTCTTCCGTCTGAACTATGAGCCCTGCGTGACTCTGATCTCGGTCTGAAGCTGTTCGGCACAGACAGATTTAACCTCCTGCTTCTCGTTTTCTCTCTCTGAGCGTTGAGAGGAAAAAAAAAAAAACCTTCAGATGTTTGACAAGTCGTATCCCTGACCTCCAGAGTCCAGGAGCTCTTTCAACACAACTTTGTGCTTCTTTCTGTGAACTCGTGTCAGTGTGAACGTGGGAGAGAACGATATCCCACAAGTCACTGCTGCATTCGGTTTGATGTGTTTCTTCCTCCGCCACCAATCTCAGTCTTTGTGAGTCGTCTTAATGACAACGCCGGCTCTTTCTCGCTCTCTCCGTCTCTCAGTTGAGATCACGTTGAGCTGTTAATTTCCACTGCAGCCGTGCGTGTTGTTCAGCAGAGATGTTAGACACATCGCTAGAAAGCTTAAAGTCTTGTGATTCAGTTCATGCAAACTGTTTCAAGATAAAAGCACATCTGGAAATTAAAGTCAACAAACAAACAAACAAACACAGAATTCCATCCGTAAATGGCGACAAACTGTGATCACATATGCTTTTTCTTGCATTTTTCTGTCGAAAAACTCACTTTTTCACAGCAAAATACTGTTAAACTACAACACAGAGTTACCTGAAATGGCTGCCGACATCTCACCTATTGATCGACGCCTTATTTGATCAGTTAGAAGCGTCTATGGCCGTCCTGCGGCCTGCAACAGCCAACGAGTGAATTCATAGATGGGAGGCCGACTCTCTGTTCCCGCCTCTCTGTTCTGAGCCAATAACACGCCAGCCTCCAGATGATTGACACATCACGCAGCCAATGAGATTTAAAATCTAGCAATATTTAGTTTATATCAGTTTTTAAAGCACTCCTCTTGGAAATGATGCATGTTTACGTCATTTCTATATAATTTTGCTTTTTGTACAGGCTGTTTTTCCACCTCAGCACTTGTTTTTGATGATTTTATGTGCACAAAGTCAGTGTAAATAATGAAATAAAGAACTAAAATGAGTTTAAGGCTCCTGTTTCTCTCATTCGGTGGCAGTTTGAGGTCACAGAATCGTGTTTTTTGCCAGGCGCCTGGATATTTCCCCAGAAAAACATTTCTTAA